>VWZF01006082.1:410829-975470 GCA_013396755.1 Sclerurus mexicanus
CACCAGACCGGGGGGTGGGGGGGTGAAAAATAAGGGGTCTGAGGATTGCCGCCCCTCGGTGGGTGCTCGGAGCAAGCGCGGCCCCGGTGCGGGGGGAGCGGGGACACCGCCCGTGCTGGCACACCCAGCGCCCTGGCCATCCTGATTTATTAGCCGGGCTGAACTAATTGGCAGCAGCAGGCTGGAGGCATGCTGGAGTAATTTGGTAGATTACCTCCTCATAAAAGATAACGCTGCGTGGAGGTAAGCAAACCGGGAAATTCCTGCACTTAATTTGACAAATACGCGGTCTGCTGCAAATTAGCAGCAAAAATCTGCTGCTGCGTGGTGTTCGGGGCAGTGTCTGCACGGCCCGGCGGTGCTGGGGAGACCGAGTTGGGCCTTTTCTCCTCGTTTGGGGTGGATAAACACGGGCAGGTCTTAGGGCTTTTCGTAGAGCTGCGTTGCAAGCAGTATTTAAGCGCCGTAGCCGAAGTGTGGGGGCAGCGTGGGCTCTTGTGTTGCGGGTGCTGCCCGGGGAAGAGGACCTCGCCTCGAAGAGTTCGCCTAAAAATTTCCACGCGGAGTTAGCGAACACAAGTGTCAGTATTCTAGGTGTCTGCGAAATAAGAAACATATGTCTCTGTGTATACTTTTCTATATTAAACAATGTTTTTATAGTAAGTGAAAGTTGGACGAGGACAGTTTGAACCTCAGCCAGAGCTACCTTGCCAGAAGTATGCCTGGAATGTTAAGCAGGCCACAGAAACATTTAAGCACAGTCTGGGTTAAAGACTGTAGTAATTTGAGAGATTCCTGTCGTCTTGCACGATGATACATAACTGTTTAAATGGCCTAAATATTTACCTACCGGATCAAGATCTTTTGTCTCATTATTTGGACCTTCTTATGCATGCACATATTTTTTTTCCTGAGGTATGAAATAGTTGTTAGTATGCTTTAGATAGCACATTTTTCTGCATTAAAATGCATATACATGTTGTTATCTTACTTTTAATACTGTAATGTAAAGGTAACCGATGACACCATGATGTGTCTCTTGCTTCTCTGAATGTCATCCTTTCCATTAAATTTCAGAGAGTATGAGGTTTTGTCTTCTCGAATATCTTTCACACAGACAATAATAGAAAAGATTTAGCCATTTGCTACAGTGTTAAAATGGCGTTGGTGTTCAGCTTAAACAGTGTTGCTGAAATGATTCCACGTTTTGAAGAAATAACTGAAATACCACATTTCTTGAAAGTTTGTCTAAACTTTCACATCGAGGTTTAAGCTTAGATTTATTTTTCACATTGGGTAAGAACAAGCTGTAGAGCAGAGGTTGAGACATTTACATTGGGGCAAACAGAAAAGACATGATGTTTTCATGAGCATGTTATCAGTAGTTTGTACAGAATTCAAGTAGCAGGAGCTAGTTCTATGACTGCAGAGTTAATCTCTGGTTGGGAATAGACTACTGTTGTTATTTTAGTGAGATTCCTGGGTTCTGCATAGTGGGAAGTGACCAGACTTTTTGGGTTTTGTTGCAGCTATTCAGATTCCCGTGGGCAGCAGCAAAGCAGGAAGGGATCAGGTTAGTTGTTTTCTGCCAAAGTTTGTGAAAGGAAGGCAAGAGCAGCAGTGAAATGGTACTGAAACTGGGGCAGAATAATCTACTTGTAGCATATGTACCTTAGCATGGAGTGACAAGAGTTCAGCCCCCTATTTTGGTGTTCGAGTGGTTTTGCTTTACCCAAGAGGAATTGGATGAAGCAGGGAGACCTTGGGCCGTGCTGCACTTGATCAAGGGCTCTGAGAGCCAGCACCTCCAAGCTTTCCTATGGGCAGTAGTGTCTGAGCATCCCCACAGGCTCCTCTTCCCATGTAGTCGGCACTCAGTAGTTTGTTTTCGGCATTCCCCCTGAGATTTCTCAGCCTTTTGTATAGTTTGGTTAGTGAATTTGAAGTAATTATTTGATTAAAAATCACACAACNATTGAAGCAAAGAAGACAAAGAAATGCTAATTGGAAAAGTTGAGGAGAGAAATGTGATCTGTAAAGGATTTTGGAGTTTGGGAAAGAAAAGATGATGAGGGCAAGGGAGGCCAATCAAAATAATATGGAGTAAGAAGGGATAAAGGACTCAGAAGTGGATACCTTATGATTTTCTGTAAGAAAAAAGAGGTAGAAGCGTGATAAAATGAGCAAGTTTGAGAAGGATCTTATCTTTAGTATCAAATCAGTGGTTAGGTCCTGAAAGATACTGTGTTACTCTGTGTGGATTGTGTGTAATGAATGTCTTGGGGATGGTTGTCTAGCAGATCCTGTAGGTCTTGGAATAGAACCTGTCAGTGCATGTTTTCATCTCGTGGTAGTCGTTGGCTTTTATCTTAATAGATTGTAAGTTCTTTAAGGCAGTGAACTGCCTTTTAATCTTGTGTTTGCACAGTACCTGCTACATTGAGATTCTGGTAAATAACTGGAGATTGTAAATGATCTTTAAAAGACTGTGTTTGTGGTTGATATTGATGATTCTTGTGGCACAAAGGATCTTATTACTGTTGCTGTTTATTACAAGACTCTGTTTTCAAGTGATTAGAGCTTAGACAAAACCTGGAATGTGGCAAAAGCTTTCCAAGCTGGTGAGTCTTTCTAGATTTGTTCTGTGTGGAAATTTCAGCTAAAATACAGTGTTGTTTTTTTGGAACAAGTCTAGGGGAGAGGGAGTGTTTCCTTCAGCTTCTTACTGTGAGTTGTCTTGTTTGTTTAAAGATTTAAATTGTGTTCTTTAGAGTGAAGATTTTAAACTTCTAAGGTGTAGAACTGTTTTTGCATGGAGAAATCATTTGGACCAGTTTGGGAGCAATTAAAAAACAGTATGGGCTAGGTAAAGACCTAGGTTTTAGCAACTGCGTTTGCAGAAATGTTCTGAAAGTTGGACTCCTGGTATGGTAATTGAAACTGGGGAGTTTTTCTGTCCTGTGTCCTCATTAGCATCTTAATTCTGAGGCCTAAAAGTTGAATAATTTGAGCACATGAAAAAAAACTCTGGCGATGTAGACAAAGTGGGTTGAAACAAGGATTATGGGATCAAATGCGGTTGGTCCTGGAATATGACAGAGGAAGAGGGGAAATTTTGGTAGGTTTTGAAAGCAAAGCAATCACGAGCCAGGGGTAGGGAGAGGGAGAATGGCACCTGAAGCCTGGGAAGAAAAAAGTAGGGGAACTGGACTGCAAACCAGTAGGGCAGGGAAAAACAGGTAAGGAGAAACCGGTCTGGTGAAGGTTCAGGGTGTGAGGGTGTCAGCTCTTTTCTTGGCTGTACAGGGAACCCCGAGGGAAAAGAAGGAACACTGAGTTTGGCTGAGGAATCTTCAGAGTGAGAAAATATGCATGAAGGGCAGGATGCAAAGCCTAGGTGAAGAAGGGAAGATGGTTGAAAGGTGAAATAGAACTATATGTGAGATGTGAGGATGGGGGTCAAGAAATGTAAGATGGGCTGGACAAGGAGATTGTTGAAAAGTCGGAATTGTAGAGACTGGAAATAAGCCGGAAAGGCTAATGGCCTTGAAACAAGGAGTCAGCTTGGGAAAGTCGCTGGAAGTAGGTATCTGATATTACAGGTGCAGAGTAGAAATGTCAAGTGAATAATGGGCAGAAAAGTCCAGAAGTGCCAGCTGCTTTTTGCTGAACTATTTCAGGACTCCTTATTCTCATAATTTATTTGATTTTAGCAAATATCTGTGTTACCCAATTTGCAACTTTTCCTGTTTTTTACTCTGTTATGGCAAGTGGCAAAGCGAGGTGTTCAGATGCACCTGCTGGTGTGATGCTGCATAATATGATTTCTATTTCCACAGTCTGGTTTTATAAAGGAAAAAGGAATTGCAAGTTAGAAGCTTGCATAAAATTCATGTCAGATATTCAAATCCAGAAAATTCTGGACTTAGTCACTTAACTACTGCTTTTTTTTGTATTAAGAGAGCATTTTTAGTGACAAACTATATTCTTGTATATTTTCTTGCCTTATTTGATACATGGAGAGGAGCAACTCTGAGTACAGATGGGAGGATGATGCAGTGATGAGAAGCGTTTCTGGATTTTTTTGCCCAAATTGGAAGATGGGCCTCTCTTGAGTGAGGCAGAGGATCTTTTGATGTGCTACCACGTGATAAGGTTAGAAAGTCAGTGGTCTCTTTGTCAAGGCAAGAGAACATCTCCTAGAGAATTGGAATGTATCTGTCCAGTTGACAATACTCAGCAATCCAAAGACAATCAGAAGAAGCAGTAATTCTTTTTTCACAAACAGCATTTTTCTGGGCCTGCCTTAAACCCCTACATTGAGAGTTGCAATTAGTGCCATTTATTATTAGAATTCAAATACTTCTATTCCAAAGTATCAGAAAGATGAAGGCAACAGTGTTGTAAGTACTACTGCCATTTTGAAAGTTTTCATAAAGTTTGTATATGTTTTCAGACTTTTCTTGTCTACTTTCTAAGTGTTGCATTTTGATTATCAACTCTGTCAACCATAGCTTTGTTTTGAGCTAATGCCATTTTGGAATGGGAAGAAAACAAAGCAACTGTTGATCATTACTTTAATCTTTCCTCTGAAAATGTTATGATGACTGGACAGATTTAAATCACGTGCTGTATTTGACTGTGATGCAGGTTGTTAATGTAAAACAAAATGCAACCTACAGCGTACAGAAATGTATTTTTGGAAGTGATGCTTTGAGAATATTTAAAGGGGAGCAGAACTGTTGAAATGCGAATTTGGTTGTGATTTTATAAATTGGCTCTCTAGGCTATTAGTACCATGCTCACAAGAGATGAAGAAGCTTGCAAAGGGAAAAAAAGTGTTGAATGAGTATGGATCTGGAAAATATGCTCTGCCATGAGAGCAAAAGAGCTGGATTTATTCAGTTGAAGAGGTGTTTAAGAAGTAGACTGAGTACTGTTCATAAAAAAGAGATGATACCAGAGACTTTAGAAATCTTGTCTTTATTAGATTTATAATAGTATCTGACACTCAGAAGTTGAAGCCAGAAATATGATATGGCTTTAATAGTAAGAGATATTAAATGTCAGAGTAGCTTCTCCATTTCTCTAGCTTTCTAGATGGAATTAAGTAATTCAGTTTTTTCCCCAATTCAAGTCAGCTATCACTTGGAATTCCATTGCTTATGACCACCAATTTTTACTGTCTCCATTGCATGATACATCATTTGATCAGTATGTAAAATAGATATAGCTAAGTATATCAAATAAGGAATGGCAGAGCAGCCATCCTTTCATTAGAAAGTGGAGAGCTGCTGTATTTGGTTGTTTCTCTTGATGCACCCAGGAAGAAATTCTATTTATCCTCATCACTTGAGGCATCTGGGTCACAGCAGTTGCACCACTTGATTACTTCAAGTTAGCAGTAAATACAGTGGACTTGATAGAATTTATATTAAAAGCATTGTATATAAAGTAATACTTGAGATCCAGATGTTTTGAATTTTCTGTGCAAATGCCAAGCCTGGATGAAGTCACATCGTGGATGGGAAAGCTGTGCAGCTGTGTGACTGCTCTCCTGGCATGTGATTGGGAATACATGCTGCACCATATGGTGTTGAGAAAGGACTGTGGTGCCCTGAGCCTCTCTGGCAATCTGCACATATTTGTAATTCAGTTCTTGTTCAGAATGATTCAGTAATATTTTTAAAGGCATGCTGTAGCTGACATTTGTTTTGAAAGCTTCACATGTAAATATATGTAATGATAAATCTACTTCTCTGCCTTTCATGATGGAGATACATTCATATTTTTTTCATCCTGTCCAGTAGGTCTTCAGACTGTATTTGACTTTGTATTATGAGTGAACCCCATGAAAATGTTTACAATTAAAATTTAATGAAGACACAAGTGTCCTAGAGTTAATGTTAGTGGTATTGGGTATGATTTTCAAGCCGAGTCTTTTGTTTGATTGGTAGATTCTGATTACCTGTAAATATTAATCAGCTGATTCATGGTAAATACTTTTCAGTTACTTTTTCCTCCCCTTTCTGCCCTCATCTCATCTCATCTCATCTCATCTCATCTCATCTCATCTCATCTCATCTCATCTCATCTCATCTCATCTCATCTCATCTCATCTCATCTCTCTGATTCAAATGTTTTAAAAAAGTAACTTTTAATTTCTTTTCAGATTTATGTTACTTGAGAAAAAGCAAGGCCTGTACGAAGTGAGCATTTGTGTTTTCTTGTAGTTCAGCATTGTTACAAATGAGTGCTACACCTTCAGTCATTGAGTATTATAAATGTTTTTAGTAGTTTTCAGTGTCTTGAAAAGTAGAGGTGAGAGGCATCCAGTCTTTCTTTCTAAGGGTGAAAGGTTTTCCTTATAGTACAGTTATAGTGATTTATGGTTTATTTAGTTGGGTTTTACTAGTTAAAATACATATCTTTTGAAAATCTGACTTAGGTAGCATAAAACTGCAAGACCTAATGCATGTGTGCTAAAGTATCAAAACAACTATTGAGCCATGGAAACCTCATTAACAAAAAAACGCTGTTAAGAAGCTTAACATTTTGTTAAAAGTGAAAAGTTTTTGTGTGTGTGTGTAGTTTTTACCTCTTAATGGAAGTATTTTCAACAATTAGATGCGGAATGCAGACACCTGCCTCATTGTATTTGTGTGCGTGCTAGAAAGGGCTAACTTAGCACTTGTGACTTCAGTGTGTTACAGCAGTGCGATGGCACTGAAGGGTTCTGTGGTATGGTATTGACTCGCACATACGCATTGGATCTTGCAAACTGAAAAACCACGATCTGTTAGATCTTGTCAGTGCTTGGTATTTATTGTCATTAAACTGGACCAGGCATTGTCACAATTGGGTATTTGCCTTGGCGTATCCTCTAAAAGGTATGGGGAAGGACGTGTCTGCTTTTCAGGATCTATAGTCTGTAGATGTGAGAATGCAAGATTTGAAATGTCACAAGGCTAGAGCTGGGATTTAAGTTCTGTTATCTGGAGAAAAAAATCCTATTTAGGCTTGGATTCTAGTGATAAGTTTAGTTTGAGAGATAACAGTTTCATGTTTTTAGCAAATGTAAATATAGTGACAACACTGTATAAACATAAGAACAAATGACTTGTAGGCAATAAAAAAATTAGAAACTTATCTATAGCAAAGTCCTGTTAACAAGCTTCACAGAGGTGCCTGTTAAATGTAATGTTGGTTTATAATTTTGTGTTGTTTGCTGGAAGGTAGAGATTTGTAAAGTTGTATGTGAGGCCAAACAGAAGTATTTAGTTGATATTTTGTTGAAACAAAGTAAAATTAATACTTTTTCTGCCTACAGTTAAAAATAGAACTTCCTGACTATCTTATCTGCTGCAGATGTGACAGTTCACATTCACTAGCAAAGCCAGCCAGTATTGCAGCTTTTAAGTAATCTTCAGCTTGTTTCTGGTTGAAAGAAGCCAAGCTAAAGAAAACACGCTCTAGGTACTTTTCCTACCTCTCTCTCTGCCTGCTGTGGCAGGGCAGCGAGCACGCTCAGCAAGGTTTGGCAATACAGCACTCCTGAGCTAATAGTTGGCTTCTGCCAAAACCAGCAGTGTCCTCCCCGCCAGCTGCATGGTCTCACCCCTCTTGCACTGGTACTATGGCTTATCTGAACTCAGAGTAAGAAAAATTAGGAAAAACCTCAACCCTATGCAGTATGTCATTTGTCTCTTTTTTTGGGGGGAGGGGGGAAAGGGTAGTTTTCAGCTGGTTTAGTTCCCTAAACTGACTTACCCTTCAGGGTGGATGGATATTTAAGTGGTTTATGTCAATTAAGTTTGATTCAATAAGGAATTGGATTAGGCAAAAGTGATGAGTCAGTGTAAAACCTTTGAGTAAATCCTCTTTGTGAATGGCAGCCTTGACTACTGATTTTTAAAATACTCCCATAGTAAAACAACACATCTCTAAACAAGTTTCAAGTTACCTTTAAAAAGGAAGGGATCACTTTTCAGACATAAGATGGATGTTGAAAGTCAACAGAAGAAAAATAGGTGTCAGAGTCAGTTTTTCAGTTAAGTAGCAGCACTGAAGTGGCCATTAAGAGGTGAGAGAGCTACAAGCAGCAGAACCGATTTGGGGACTGAGCTTGTGATATCATTACCAACCTGGAAACACTCATGACAGAATTGATGAAGTCAGCGGTGAGTCTTGCCCTTGCTGGTAGAAAGCAATGTTGGTGTGGGAGGGAATTAGTTCTAGGGTGTCTGGAGAGGATATTAGTAGTGTGGTACCTTGGAGGTGTGTGGTGAGAGGAAAGTGAGTGCAAGATCAGCTAGATGCGGGAGGACCTTGACAGTGGAGCACCTCCAAGGAAGATCTCAGCAGGGTGTAGAGCTGTAGGGTGTGACTGGGGAAGGATGGAGCATGAAGAGGCATGTCAAGGTAATAACAAAAACTACTGAGCAGTTACTGGGATGACTTGAAAGATGGTTTTGTCACCAGTGTTTGGAGCCAGAACTCATCAAAAGATCATTTCAGTGCGTCTGGGGAGTTTTTTTCAGGGAGTTGAATGGGTACAGGTGGAAATTGCCAGGTCATAGAGGAGGAGGCTGTAGTCTTTGAATGAGATGAACAAGATTTTTGTCTCTTTGCTTATGGAGAGGAGCAGGGACTCCAATGATGTATTTTTTTGCCTTGACACCAAGCCTATTTTGTGGAGATAAATCTCTCGTAACTAGCCATTAATAGCAATGGAATGGGGGTGTAGGCTTCATGGTGTTCTGCCATGCTGCAAGGGTCTCAATTGTTTCTTGATTCTGTTTCAGACAGGAAAAGTAATTTGGACTTAATACAATGAGAGCATGCTAAATGCTTGGCGAGACTTGGTCTGTCACTTTTAATGGCCCATTGAATTGTTTGAGTCAGCCATTTAAAACAGCCACCTTCCCAACAAGGCTTGCTCTAGATATATGTTGCATGATCAAATAAGCTGAAATATTTCTCGGTTTGTTTCTCAGCCTCTTTGTGGGTGTTGGCTGGAGTAGGAAAGACTCTTGCATCCAGTGATGAGCTTGGTGGTCTCCCCGTGGTTTGCAGGATGGAGGCAATTCTGTGCTGCACTGTTAGCTCTTTGGCTGAAGGAGCTGGTTGCCATCAAGGGCTGAATTAGTAAATACCAAAACCTAAAGCAACTAGGTTTTTCATTTTTGTCTTCAAAGACTTTTTTATTTCAGTATATTTAATTGGCAATGGGACAAAAATAGTGATATCAACACCCTTGATCCAAAACAGAGAATCAAAGGCTATCTTTCATAGCATTCTGAAAGAGTTATTTTCAAGATGAAATATCTATGGAGAATCTTGTTGAAACTATTTTGATTTATATTGTACTTAGGCTGAATCTGTTTTGCACACAGAGTGATTGTGATTCTTTATGGGAAAATGCAAAATTTGGTATCAAAGCTGAAAATTTATAATATTTTAAAATAGATTTATTTAATGTTGGATTGCAGTTTAAACAGCTAAAATAAGACTTTTAAAAAAAAACCTTAATGCACAATGCTTTCGTAGAAAGACTTGGCTTATCCATGTTTGGGAAGGCAGCTGAAGTACTGCATAATTATCTAAATCTATAGCATAAACAAATTGTGACACACTTCTCAAAGGTGGATACAGTCCAAAGTTACTTGACTTGAACTGCAATTCCATAAGTGCCTTAAAGGAGAATTACAGAATAAAAAGTAAACTACCTTTTTTTTTTTTTTTTTTTTTGGCAGTGTAGGGATAATTAGTAGATGGAGAAAGATGTGCACATTTGGGAATTACTGTTTAAACACTTGTATGTCTCCTGCTTCCCCCAGATTACATCTTTTGGATAAGACTAATACTCACATTATTAAAGATATAAGGCACATAGGTAAAAATCCCTGAACCCCAAACTTCAGAATAAGTTAACCACAAAACCCAAGAAAAATTGATGTAGTGACTATCATGGCTGTTGGATCATAGACCAGTGTTAGTAGCATCTAAGTAGTCTCTAACGTAATACTTGATAATTAACACAAGTTAACCTGATGATCATGTTGCAAGCTAGAGAAAGCATAACTGACCTTCATATAATTAGAAAAAAAAAAGAGGGAGTGGGTGTAAATAGAAATTCAATAAGTAATTTGTCAAAATTCAGCTAAAGAACGTGGATATTCATATTGCATATTTGTATGCTTGTTTTCAGCTATATGCAGTATGCTGATAGATGAAAAAAGGTATACACTACTTTGTGTTGGTTTGAATTGTCTTATCGTGGCTTTTCTGCCTGCTCATAGTTTATTCCAGGCAAAACCTAGTGGTGCTCCTGTGGTTATGGGTGTACGGAGGTTTGTGATAACAGGCACCATGTGCTCAGGACTCTGAACGGGCATTTGAATTCCACTTCTGGGTTTAATGTATATGCTCAGTTTGGACAATTAAATTACAGAATTATTTGTTTAGAAAAATGTTTACCAGTACCAGATTGCAGAAAGATGGCTAAAAATGCTTTCTTTTGAAATGATGGACTAATTTCTTGTGTGTATTTGAGATTCCTCTTGAGTAATCAAAGGCAATCCTTGCCTCAATACACCTACACCTGAGAGCTTCATTTGATAATGCTTCAGATGGCAAATTTTTCTTTTAGATGTACTTTGAAAATCTTCTTAATTGCAGTTTTATTTTGATTCTTCTATCTTGTCTGTATGGGAGAAGATGCCATTTTAACTAAATCTCTATTTTTCACAAAGGCTTTAAAAAAATAACTTTCCCCAAAAGGATGGCAAAAGCATTTTAATTAGAAACTGTCAGGTATTTTTGGATCAGCTGTATTTTACATCTGGGCTGGTTAGCCATAATTTTGTGTTGGCTCTTGGGGAACTTTGGGGGTAAATGTCATATCATAAAGAGGAATATTTGTTGTGAAAACGTCTTGAATTCACACAGTTCTCAACCCTTGGAAACTGCAACTTAATGCACACATGGTCCGGTATTTTAATGTACTTGTTTATAGCTAGGACTTCAGAAAGAAGCAACTCTCCAATTACCTGCCTTACTACAAAGTAGCTACATCTGTATCAGTTCAAGGAATAAATGATTTCTTAAGGCTTTTGCCCTAGTCAAGGGAGGCAGGCACAGAGACAGAACAAGAGATCCAAGGGCTTGTATTCATCCTTCTTTTTGTGCAATTTGTATTTATTCTTTGCATATTGAGTCTCGTGCTGCTTCAGCTAAACAACTTCTTGATATAACACCATGTAACGCACTGAATTTAAGAAGAATTTTCTTTGATCTTAATGAATGAGTGGTTTCAGCTAAGTTTCTTGGAATTGATCTGCAGTGTGAATCATGATTACTGTTCTTGAAGTGTGTTACTTAATGCCTTCTGTTCAGGAAGATGATGTTGTTGAGGAAAAAAATTAAGTACTGAACCCTGCATATTTGTGTTAAGCAGATTTAAAGTGGTAGGTTGGTATTTTCTTTGTGTTCGGTAGGGTTGTTTTTTTTTTTTTTTTGATAGGATATAGCTACACAATTTTCCCAAGAAGTTGTGAAATAAACGCTTTAATTTTTGTTTCTAAAAAAATCTTTCCCTTTAGCCTGTTTTTGGAGTAAAATGTCAAGATGTCTATGATCAGGCTGATTCTTGGATTCCTACGGATTGATGGTGCAATGAAGATATGTATTTCCAGTTCCAGGAATTATTTTCTTACTGTAAAATAAGCTGCATTGCAGCTTTTGGTCCATGGGCAAATATCCAAACAAAATGTGTAGGAAGGAGTATGTGAATGTTCTGTGCAATGTCATTGAATTGTCTGAAATTCTAGGCAATTTATAAGCTACAATACTTTTTTACAGCTATAGTCTCAATGCTTCTGTTAATAAACATTATTCTAATTTTGCATCTGGAAGGTTGGAATTCAGAAATGTTTGTGGGAAGTGATCTGTGGAAGTTCTGCTTATTTTGTTGGTTTGTTCCTGGTTTTTAAAGAACAGGCATAGTAGTGTTTCCTGTCATTGGCTGTGAATGTCACTCAGAACCTCCTTACTCCTTGTACTGAGTCTGTTCTTAGGGATTCAAGGGTGTTTTAGGGAATTACCAGCTACCTCAATTTTTAATAAATTTTCAGAAACAGCTTGTGCAAATTTTGGCACAGATTTTGATACCTCAGCCTTTTCTCCTCTAGGAGTGTGTCATGTGCCTATAAAAAAGTCTTAAGTTTTCCCAGAAGGGCATCTAAAAAAAAATTTGAATGTTTCATTGAGCTGAGATGTAAACCTGTTTTCAAACTAAGCCAGGTTATAGGGTGTCTTTCTATGACTTACTAAAAGGCAAAAGAGCGGGTGATTCATGTGGATGAAGATGAACATTTTTTTAAAATCAATGTTCATAAAATTTGTCACAATATTCTGGATACAGGCTAAGTGAAGCTCCAGTGATTGTGGAAAGTATTCCATTTGTGCAGACTTCTCCCACTGAAATACCAAGTGACTTGTATGTAGAGTGAACTCTCTTGTACTGGATGGAGGATGCTGCAGTAGCGTGTTGGGGAAATTAGTTCTGGGAGTAATCTTGCATATCTGTCCATGCCTGTTCAGGGCTTCTGTTTGGTTATAGCAGTGATGTAGCTGATCTTGTTCTCTGGACATCTGCCTGCTAGGAGTGAGATGTGTCCTCTCTTGTGTCTCATGATATCTGCCAAGCAGCCCTAAGGCAATTATATGCTTTCATTACCATTAATGGGACTCAATTTGGATCCTTGAGTTAAATATTTTCTCTCTATCTCAGTTTTCTGACTTGCACAAAGATTTTTGGCCATTACCTGTTTCTTCTGGAAATAGTATCTGAAAGGGAATATGGACAATTTTTAATTTTTTTTTCCTTCTAACACCTGACATGTAAGGAGTTCAAAATTTTAAAAAAGTTTTGTTGGTTTAAAATACAGCTGCATCATTTTATCATTAAAACATACTGTAATAAATTTCTGGAATATCTCCTTTGGGGTAATTATGTTTGGTATGTGAACATCTGTGCTTTTTGAAGTTTTGCACATATGACTGTTTGCCCACATGGTTCTTAAGATTTTTGTTTTATTCCTTCTGAAGTGAGTTGATAAAGAAAATTATGTTCATTTTTTACCTAAATCACAATTGTAAATTTCTTTTTGTTACATTTAGAATTTATAAAAAGGTTTTTCTGTCCTCTTTAAAATACAAATTATCCTGTGTCCAAAACTATGGATAGTGTCCTGATTGTGGAAATTTTCTCCCCACCCTCCAGTCCATGAATAGTGTTATTTAAAATTCAAATCTTTTGAGATCGTGTATTCATTTTTCTGTCTTTGGCCTTTTTATGTTTCTGTTCAGAAGCTTATTTTTTGAAGTGGATGAAGACTTTAATACTAATACCTGTATCTAGATACTTTTAGTTTTCTTGTAAAGATAAAAAGTCATTTCCTGAGATGTTATACAGGCTAATAGTCTCTTAACATAGTGTTAGTACATGATGTTAAAAGTGAATTTGCTCTGATTTCTTTCTCCAATTAGGAATACTTTTTTTTTTCCTCCCCATTAGTGAAGATGGTCAGTAGCCCAGACTTTCACAAGAATGATTTTGAAATAGTTGTGAGAGCACTTTGATTAAAGAATTTTTGAATGTTTTAAGATACTACACCTGGCAGAATTTAAAATGCATGAGTTTTGTTGGGGCTTAGGGGGTTTAGTGTTTGGGGTTTTGTTGTTTTTAGGAGAGGGAAATCTGTGTTATGAATAGAGTGCTAATACAGGAGATTTTTCCTTGAGTTCACATTTTGCTCATTTTATGTACTCTGTGTATGCTAAGCAGGCGCACTTTTAAAATGTTGTTTGTTTTTTTCTTTTCATGGCAAAAATAGCTCGCAGCTTATTGAAAGACAAGGCAGACCTGTGCCTCAAAATCCAAATGAAACTGCTGCTTGGATGAGGCTCTAAAGAGGGCATTTATATGTTGTGGAATGAATGGCATGTCTGCACTAACTCCCGCAGGCCGGATATTTCCAAGGTATCAGACAGAGCTGTATATACTGCACTCTTCCCCTTTTGGATCCAAGGGTTTCTCCCTTGGCAATGTCTGAAGGACTCCTAGCCCCGGTGGGGAGGACAAGGTGGGAAGTGGGGACTCGTGGGGGGAAGGAAAAATGAGCAAGGTGACTTTGTGTGCTTTTGATTTTTTTCCCCTTCCCCCCCCCCTTTTTTTTTTTTTTTTAAAATTTTCCACCCAGGCTGCCCTCCTTGTACTTTGTGAGCTCGCGTTGTTTTTCTAATCATTGTTCTTTGAACAGTGTAGTTAGGAATTTCCTGTTCACGTTTTACTACAATGGTTTGTTTAAAATGATAGACCACAGTCTTTCCTGACCTAAAACTAGATTAGCCTTGAATGTCGAAAAGAAGTCGGACAAATAAAGAGGATAGGCTGTATTTGCTTATGTCATGGAGAGAGGCCTTTTAACCACGGGCTCAGTTGTATCAAATACCACAAGTCATGTTTCTTAAATATTTATTAAGACAAATAAACATAGTTATTGTATGAACTGGCATGTCTCCAAATTTCTGTCTCTGATTCTCATGGGTGGGTCACTTTTAATCAGGAGAAATATGTTTAGTCAAGACTACCGATATCTACTGGATTACTGAATCCAGTTTTACCTCAGTTCCCCCCTCTCCCCGCTTTGTTACATTTTAAAAATGCAACAAAATAAGCCTCAGCAAAGTTGACTGAAATACTGAGCTACAAATTATCGGGCTATACACTGGGAATGAATCTGCTTTTTTTTTGATACATTCTGGGGCCTTTGCTAAGGAAAGCTTGGTATAGTCTTTATATTTATGGCCATATGTTTGCTGTCAAATTTTGGGGAAAATAATCTCCCAAACCCAGCAGTGTTAGATGTACAAGGAATTGCTGTATCCTTATTATACAATTTATGTTTATTTAGGAGAGGTTCCCGATATATGTAACACCGATAATCTGTGTAAATAGTGCATACCTATATTGATGGAACAGTACAGGTAATAAGGCTATTGATTTTTATCTGGAAAGAGATAACATTTGTGTTAAAAGCAGTATATGACCATCACTTTGTGGTTTTATAGAAAAAATACTGTATCATAAATCATATTATGTTGTGGCACAAAAGCTTTTTATTCAGTTTTGGAGGGATGGTGTACAGAGCTGCCTGAGCTGGCTACTGAACTCATTACTGACAAGTGTCAAACTCATCAATATACACTTTATACAATGCTCTTGTGTATTTTCAATGCAATAATGTCTGTGAACATGTGCCTGTGAAATTCTGGTAATCCTGCTAAATTGACTTTCAAGCTGAAAGATGTCAGATTTGTGAGGTTGTGGAGTCTCTAGCTGATATGACACACAGGCATGTCATTACAAGGGTGTTGCCAGTTAAAATACTCAGCTGTTATGGTATTTCCAGCTTAGCATCTAACTTTGTTCCACCCAGCAAATAGTCACATAAATAGGACTAGCTGTGGATTTTTAAAGGAAATATTTAATGTATTTTTAAAGAAAATAACATTTGGAAGGCAAAATATTTGAGTAGCTTGTCTAGGGTAGGGCAGGGAGATGCCTTGCATGGTACAGTTTGATGTGCTGAGGAAGCTTTCAGTGGATGTTATGTGGAAAATATTACCGTTTATAGAAATCAGGTATTTCTGTGAGTGCTGGAACTGAGGAAGTCTGGCTACCTGGGGATTTGTGTCTTACAGCTGATTGATTTCGGCATCTGTGAAGGTGAAAGTTTTGCTGGATGCTTTTTGCCTTGTGTATGGGATATTTGCATTCACTTGCTCCCAGGCAGATTTTCTGATACTGATTAGGTGTGAACATGGGTTTCTCACTTTCTACTAGGCCTCCTACTTTCATAAATTTTCAGAGATAATTGAATTATCTAGAGGGTTTCCCTAAAATTTGAAACTAATCAGTAGAACGAAACCCAAATAGATTTAGGTCTATTAATTAATATTGTTATCAATTAAAATCACATATCCGTATTTTATAGGAAATGGGACTATGGGGTATTTTTGTTTGGTTTGGATTTTTTTCTAATGCTTCTGTTGTCTACTAGCTTCTAGTAGCCAGTTTTGTTTAAATAAGGAGCCAATTCTTAAAAAAGTCAAGTGATGCTTTTACCTAGTACGTGGTAAAAATACATTTTGAGGTTAGTGTGCCAGATGTTGTGGTACAGGCTTGGACTGTACTCTTTCTGCAGTGTGTGCGATGGATGCACTGTACACACACAAATAAAACAAAGCATTAGACAGATTTAGGTTTCCAATGTAGATGTTAGGCTGAGTTGCCTGTGCTTTTAGGTTTGGTTTCCTGTAAGCATGAACAAAAAATGTAATCTTGAGTAGAGATCCAGAGTCCTGCAGAAGGATTATCAGTGAGATACTTGCTGCTAATGAACCTCCTGGAGCTGTTAGCAGTTGGGTTTTGTTCGTAAGTCTCAGAGATGTATTCTGTGAAATACTGTCAAGGGCAGTGGCTGCCATTGGTTTCACTGTCAGCAAAAATTGATTGCTTTGGTTTTGACCTTTGCTGAGCACAGATTTTTCTACCTGGAAAAGCTCAGTAAGTTTGGGTGTGAATAAACAGGGCCCTCGATCTTCTGTATCAATGCTTTTTGTGTAGCAATATGGGTGAGTAGTTTATTCCACTAGATGAAGTAAGTGAGGTGAATAAGGTGAGTAAGCAATTTCATTATGAGACGCTCTCAGTTGTGTCTAAATGCTATGTTGCAAATTCAGCTCATGCTTTGAGCTGGTCGTGAGCCAGGTGGCTGCGGTTAATTCATCACTGAACCTGAGCTAACAAGCCCTGTGTAGGCTAGGTTATATTAGATGGAGCTCTGTGCCACACCAAAGTAGCTGGAATTTGTACTCACGAGAGCCGGGGCAAAGCTGCTTTGAGTCTGCTGGAAACATCCTGTGTAGACAAATCCAGAAGTGTTTGTGTGCAGTAAATAATGTACTACATGAATTTACAGAAACTTCACTGCAATGTTATTTTCTTTACGGAGATCAGCTAATATTCTTTTTGTTGAAGTTGTAGATGCCAGTTATTTCTTGTAGGGTTCTATTTATACATTATGCATAAAATCTCTATTATCAAAGGATGTATCACCAGTGATAGTGTTTTTACCTCGATTTGCCGTGGTACAGCATTTTGTATACAATAAAGTTATCTTAAGTGAAGATCTTTGAAATAAAGCCATGACTTCAAGAAGGTTTCTATATAATCCAGTCACAATGGCTGCTTGGAAGGCTAAGCCGAATCTTTCCACTCCCGCATGCTGAAAGGAGCTGGGGGAGCACGGTGATGCTGGCATGGTGCTCACAGACGCACTGCTGGAGCCAGCCATCCTTGTCCTGGAACAGGCTGCCCTCAGCTCTGGAGGGCTTAGGTCACTCCCACTGCTGAGAGAAGGCATCTGTGTGCTTCCACCAAAGAAAAATGGAGACAGTACTAAGAAGGTGTTTTTGTCATTGTTTGGATAGCTGTATATTGTCCACAGTAAAAATTTACACTTATAAAAGCTTGCAGTTGGCAGTAATTGTCAGTAAGGGAATGGAGTAATCTGTGCCATTAATATGTTTGTGCACAGGAAAGCGCATGCCTAATCTGGAAGGTGTGTTTGAGAATGCTCTTGTGGTTCCCTTGTTTTGGAAATTGAAGATCAAAGCAACGTAGGTTCAAAACAATGGAACAATGTGCTGGGCTTAATTGCACAAAATACATGAGAATGAGCTCTTTACTGAGGGCAAGGTGAGTTCCTTTTTTTTGAAGGAAACAAGAAATAAACCCAGTGTTGGATCTCTGAAGACAATGATTCCTTTTTCTTCTCAACAGTGAAGTTTGATGGATGTTAAAAGTTGCGAGAAGAACTTGTCCATGCTTACAACATCTTTAATACCTGTTAAATTAAACCATGTGTTAGACAAGCTACTATTGAAATGGCATTTGTGTAATTTGTTTTCCTTTTTAAAATCAATTAGAATCCATAAACATTTTTTGTTTACTTTTATACTGTTCTTTGGTTGCATAAATTGTTACATGATGAAATTGTTTTGGCTCAGTTGTCAATAAATTGTGTTACCCTTTTAAGTATTCTGGATTTATATTATGGCAACAGCAATGTCATCCCATCCTCTGCTTCTGTCAGCACTCATTTTCTGCAGAGAAGAAAAGCGCCCCTTTTATGCGTTTGCTGGAATTTTGAGAAATACAGAAATGTTTTTGCATCCATGGATGTCTGCCCTTAGCATCGCTGTAGTGCCACTTCTGAAAGCAGTGTGGTCCAGAGATGTCTTGGTCAGTTGACACACTGCCCTGCATGTTGCTCTGTTTAGAGTTTGGGGCTTGGTTTTCGGGAGTAGGTAGGATCAATAGTCTTCCCCAAATCAGCATTCAACTTGAGACTTGACTGGTGTCTTAAATTAGTGTATTTATTACTGCTTCTTTTTTGAGAGGAGTTAGGGAAAATTAATTGTCTCCATAAAACTAACTTTTGCAGGAATTGGAAGCATTAAGTCATTGTGAGTAAGATGCATTGCTCAATATATGGCCAGAGGGAAAGAGAGGGCCTAGACCAGTCATATCTGTAAAATTTAGGCTTCCATTAAAATGTAGCATAGCAGCAGGATTTAACTGAGCGTGCAGTGAGGTTCCTTGGCTCAGAAGGCTGTTCTGAAAAGTGTTTAAAGATGATCAGATAAGCTGAAAAGAAGTGCTACTGAATGGTGGTTAAAAACACCTTGTTAATTGGATGGAGGAGGAATAGATTTAATGCAGTATGATGATAGTTTATTTTACTGGTGGTATCTTCATTGTATTCTAATTAGAAATTGAGGGCAAAATTGTCAAGGAAGTTAATTTCTCAAGGACATTGAAAATTTAGGATCAGGCTTTGATCTATGAAGAGGGAAGGGAAGAGTAGGGAAGGGATGGATTGAAGGCCTTTGCTTTTCTCACAGCTTCCATCTTTAGTAATTCCTTCTTGTTGTGCTGCAGCAGCATGAAATCAGAAAACCAAATCCTGTGATTAAGAACCCTGTGGATTTCATGCTGGGAAGAGCAGAAACTGGCTATGTGTGAAAGCATCTGGCTTCACTTATGGGGAAGTAAGACCTGCAGAAGGAAGCTAGATGAAGGGTGGTGGAAGAAGACTAGGTTTCCTGGCAGCAGTGGTCTAGGAAATGTTGAGAAAATCTCTTCAAATTAGCTGTTCAGTTGTGGCATAAGTACAGGATGGGGGAGGTAAGTGGGAGTGCTCCTGTTTCTTTTTCCACAGCTGTCTTCAGAGGCTTTCTTATTGCTTAATAGATAATAGAGAAAGATTTTTAGAAAATGATACAACGTGAAATTGTGTGGAGCAGAGTATGTAAGAGTCATTACCACGTTTTTCTGGGATTTTCCTGTCTTGCTGGTATGCTGTCCTGCCTTCTCATGCGCCATAGTTTCCCTTTCAATTCCCTTGGGTTTTCTAATAGCCTTTGAGGAGCTGGTGGCAAGTTTTGAAGTTTTAGTCTCTTAAACAGACTTAGTCACAAAGTTTTCAGCGCACATTAGGCATCTGCTGTCTGGAATAACAGTTGTGGTTCAGTTTGCTTCATGTCCTCCTTTTACGGGATCTCCTGAAGCACTGCTCATCAACTCAGCTAAGCAAGCAGGCTTACAACACTTCTGAAAACTGTTGTTTTTTTTTCTCTTTCAAGCTCCTCAGGGATTGAATCAGTAGATTCTTCACTAATTGGAAATAGGTGGTATTGTTGGGAAAAGTTTGCCACTTATCTAAAATTTTCCTGATGAGCTTCTAAGTCCAGGGGACAGTTCTACCCACCATCATCACTTCAGTGACTGAGAGGGCCCCATTGATGGCTAGGTGTTGCATATAAATAGTTTTGAAGAAAGCAGGTGCATTGGAGTTAAAGAAACTAAAATTTTAGATGCTTCCTCTGCTAGTAACACAAAAGGCTCTGAAATGCAGGGAACATCTCTGGCAAGATTTTGCATAATTTACGTGGGCAGGTAATTTTCTGTATTTTAAGTAAAGGAAACATGTCCCTTTTGCTAGTACTGAGTTCTGAGAAGAACTTGTTTTTCGAATATGTCAGACATAAACCCCATTGCTCTTCTGAATTCATCTGTCCAACCTGCCTGTCCAACCAGTACCAGATAGGCCTCATTGAAATGCAAATGTTTTTCTCTTTCTACCTCAATTTTTCCTGCAGTTCATTTAGTCTGCATTTCTGATGTCTTTATGTCTTTTCAGTTGTTGCATGTGAGAGAGTGCTCTCTGCATTAAAGATAGACTTGACCTTAGAAAAAGAAGAGAAGCTGGGAGGAGATTTTAATTGCAGTTACTATGGAAAAATAATTTTTAGTGAACCTATACTTGAAGAACTGACTGAAAACACAGTAGCTCTCTCCCTTCACATTGTTTTCTTTTAATGGTTGGGTCAATCAATCATTACACATGTTTTAGCAGTTAATTTAGTTTTAGTAGTTAATTTCCTCCATGAATATCTAGTTATTTTCTGTGCAGTTCCCAGAGTGTGTTGTTTTGGGTGTTTTTTTAACCAATCTTAACAGATAAATGGATGACTTAGTTGGTTTCCAAACATGTTATCCGTGGCCATTTTTTTTCTATGTTGTTACATCTTAACCTTTCATGAGCACATAAGGAAGTGTTGGGGGTTATCGTGCCTGGGGGGCAACAGTACCTTGCCTAGCAGTGAATATTCAAAGATACTTTTGAGTTTTTAGTTTTTCATTTGCTGTATACTTGAGTTTCTCAGAAACTTTTAAAATAGGCTTTGTTTTTCCTCCAAACTTTAGAAGGCTCTTTAAGATACGGATTGTGGTGCCTCAATGTTCTTTTCCTGAGATGCTTTTGTGATGCATCTGTGTAGTTTTTTTGTATTTTTTTTAATATTCCCTGGTCAAACTTAGACCAAATGTAAAATGCCATAATTCAGGTCTGCATTGTCATTATTGCGAAACGGTCTTTATGTGGCTGTTTTGATTTTGAGTGGGTTTTTTTGGTTCTCCTTTCCCTTCAACCCCAGAGTTAGGCTTAGCATACCCATAGGATACTGCAAGTTGGGTTAATAGCTTGTTATGAATAGTAGGAGGTCCTGCTCACCTGCCACCTCCTCTACATTGCCTTTTTTGCTTATCTGATAGCAAAATAAACTGATTTCATTCAGTAACTGTGGTACCCTCCCCCTTCCCCATTACTTCTTTGCAATTCTGGCGAGTTGAAGCATATCTACTGCTAGTTTACTGTATGATCAGATGAATGTCAGAAGTAGCTGTGCTATGAAATGATGGGATTGTTCAGGGAAGCAGAGGGGGACACACTGGAAGGCAGCAGGGGTCTCTCAGTTTGATGGTACCAAACTGTTAATCCAGCTTTTTTACCAAGCTGCAGGTGGGATTTGTGGTACAGTTGGAGTGGAGAGCACAGGGGAGACTAGGGCCATGTTCAGAGTCTCAGAGCTGAGGGATATAGAGGCTGGTCTTTCCACATCCAGCTGGTTAGGCTGTGGCCTGTTCACACAGAACAGTTCCTTGCTCCAGCTGTGCTGTTAGTCAGTCTCCCTGTGCTTATCCTCCTTCCCAGCCTATGCCTTTCTGGATCATTCGGTTTTTTTTGATTGCCACCTTCTCTTCTTCCAGCACTTGGTTCCCATGCTCTTCATCCTTCTGTGTCACTATGTGCCTGCTTCCTTCTTTTCTTCCCTGGTCTTCAGGTGCTAACAGGAGTTGCATTCAAACCGGAAGGAGAAACAGACTTCCTAGTCTCTCTTTGTGGAAGACAGGTTGTAATGAAATTGTTTTTCTGGAGCTGCTCCTTGCAGCTGGAGCAGTCCTTTCAGATGTCCTGGAACACTGGGGTTGGGTGGCAGCATAGCCGGGAGAGGTCCTGAGAAGCTGGCATATGTTCAGTGGAGATTAAATCTGCAAAGACCAGGGCTTCCGACTTCACAGAGTTATGTTGAGCATGTGCAACAATATTCCCCTCTTCCACTCCCTTGTACCTTTACCAAACCTGAATGTTCTTCCTTGGGGACAGTAGGATACATAAAACATTTAGATCCTGGGGTTAGCACTGCTGAGATTATCTAGGAGACTATTGTAAAACTTGAAGCAGGGGGGTGGGGAGGGACGGGACAGCATTTTTCCTGTGCTTCATTGTTTCAAATGGCAGGGCTGTTTTAATTGAAGGTCTCACAAGAGATTGGAAGGAGTCACACCCTCAGGAGAGAGAACTTCAGCCAGGGCGACTTCACTCTAGCAGAATTAAAAGCAATCAAAAAAATTGCCTAATGAGGGAATGCCTAATGAAGCATACCAGACTTTCTAATGAATGGGTGGCAGTGCATTATAGTAATGTGTAGATGATACATCTTCGTACTACATCAGACTTTAGGTATGTGCTATTTTTTGTTGATATGCAGTGCTTCCAGATAAAGAGTTTAGGTGCTTATTCTGCAATGTACCTCTTTGCAATATAAACAGACATATGGTCTAGATCACCCATGAGGTGTTGGGCTGCATGTAAGAATTGTCAGCTAAAGTTCTGCAGCTTGTATTATGCAGCTGGTTAATGAGATGATGACAGTGACCTTCTGACCTTAAAATACGGACCTGGACACCAGGGACCACTCCCTGCTGCCATGGTGGAAGTTAGAGGCTTCCCATGGCTCTGACTTCCAGGACAGCTCAGGGATGGGAGGGAGCTGACGCTGTCTTTCTGCATCTCTTAGGCTCTCTTTCTTAGTCTGGGGCTGCTTTTGGATGTGGGGAATTGAGCACTGTGCACTGAAAATATCTGTGTTTACTGACTGCAAAGGAATGCATAAATATAGAAAAATATGCCAGTACAGCTTAGTCCCAAAATATGTTACTATGTGGTGCAGGGGGCCTTTGGGTAAGCAATATCCAAAGGGAAACTTTGGAAGAGACACCTACAGCTTCTAGAGAGACTTGTCATTTACAAATGATAATAATAATGCAAACCGCAGAAGTCAGTTTCCTGCGTTGCTATAAATGTGTGTTTTTAACACTCCTTCTTTTCTAACACAAATGTAGGAAGCTGGCAAAGTAGCTAATTTCAGTGCTCTAGAAAAGTCTAACGTGAAATAATCTAAGGAAACGGAAGCCTCTATTTTTAACCTTCTCTGTCATGGGAGATGGGAAAAAAGAAGAGGAGGCCATCTACTGTTGAAGTCTCCTTGGAATGTTACTATAAATTAAATCTGATTTCCACTGCTGTGGTACTTGATGTTCAGTTATGATCAAATTAAGATCACTGTAGGTTTGATGGCCCAGTGTGTTTTCTAGATCTGTGATTTGTCTTCTATTGACTGCGTTTTACTTTTCAATTTTTTGGTATAAGTGAAATTCTATACTATTAAATAACCCCAAACACTGCTTGTGCTGTCTTACTGCCTGATTTATTTTGTTATAACAAAAATTATTTTTTCTGATAGTTCCAAGTGTTTTTTATATTGAGTTTGAGCAGGCTTACTTAAGATTTTTTTTTCTTCATACTGTGTCATTATAATTCATTAAAATTGCATTATTTGGCTGGATTTCTCTGGATTTTTTCACAAAGTATTTTTTTACTCTTATGTGTAAGCAAAATCATAACAATGAAATTATGAGTAATTAATCATATTACTTATTTGGAAGTACTTTATTGGTCCAGCTTGAAGCTTAAATATGATATATTGCGCAACTACTGGCAACCATAGAAGTAACAGCATCAAGCTTCATAACTTCAACCTCTTAAAAATTTCAGATGAAATAAATCTGTAAAGCTGTCTTTCTTTGGGATATAATGCTATATTACTAATATTGATTGGAGAATATACTGCATTAGTTTTCAAGGTCAGCATTAAGGAGGACTATAGGAAGCAAGTGTGTTTGGGGAATGGTAATAATAGTAGGATAATTAAATATTGAGAAAACAGAGGCTGGGCTAAGTTTCCCTAAAAGCTTAAAAATTACTGCTGTCAAGGGTGTTAACCTCGAGTGTGGAAACTGTTGTAAGAGTTTAAGTGCATGTTTTAGAGAATGTTCTCCACAACACTTCTATTAACATTATGTTAATGTAGTTAGCTGTTCATACAGACTGGGGAATGAGATGCTGGAAAGCAGTGCCATGGAAAGGGACCTGGGGGTCCTGGTCAATGGCAAATTGAATATGAGTCAGCGGTGCCCTGGCAGCCAGGAGAGCCAACCATGTCCTGGGGGGCATCAGGCACAGCACTGTCAGCTGGGTGAGGGAGAGGATTGTCCCACTCTGCTCTGCACTGGGGCAGCCTCACCTGGAATATTGTGTGCAGTTTTGGTCACTTCAATATAAGAAAGATATTAAACTGTTAGAGAGTGTCCAAAGGAGGGCAATGAAGACGGTGAAGTGCTTTGAGGGGAAGCCGTGTGAGGAGTGGCTGAGATCACTGCAACAGGCTCCCCAGGGAAGTGGTCACAGTCCCAAGCCTGACAGAATTCAAGAAATGTTTGGATGATACTCAGGCACATGGTGTGACTCTTGGGGATGGTCCTTTGCAGGACCAGGAGTTGGACTTGATGATGCTTGTGGGTCTGTTCCAGCTTGACGTATTCTGTGATTCTGTGATTCTGTATTTGTAGATAACATCAATTTCAGTTTGTGACTGGTAGATTGAGAATGTTGAGAATCATAAGTTTAGAGAGTATATGAAGTCACATGTCATAAAGTGTAAATAATTTGGCAGCTATATCTGTAATTTTAAAATGAAGACAAAGAGTGAGCTGTGGAGAAGAAAATGTAACAAGGCTGCAAATCATTGCAGAACCATTGCTTTTTCCCTTAGTTATTTGGCATAAAGAAATTATTTTACTTTGCAGAGGGTTTCTTGCTCCATTGGCATAAAAGCAGCAAAGATTTCAGGGAGATAAAATTTCTTTTGTTAGCTCTCCTGATATGTTCAGAAAATAAGACACATTTTAAGCACAGTTTTCTTTAATGGTTTTAAGTTTAGACCACTTTTTATACCTTAAAGATAACCATCATCTGTTTTTGTAATACCAGTTAAAATGTGTAGCTTTGAAATAAATGGGTAGATGGAGGATGTCTTTATGTGTGTGCTAATGTATACAATAGATATGTATACAATATCACTAATGACTTGTCCATCACCACTTCTAGGCAGCTGAAACATGCATCCATATGTGCTTGACTAAGGGTCTGTTACTCCTGGAAGAGTGGAAGAACCTTAAATAATGAGGTGACTGCTATAGTTCACTGCTTGCAAGAAGTGGACTCTGAAACCAAAAGCATCAAAGATCCTGTCAACATATTTCCACTTCAGTTGCTTAGTGCTAAGTCAAGCTTGGTAACTCTTCAGAGGCAAGTGATTGAAACAGTGCCCTTGGATCCTGTGTGTGTGTCACATCAGTTGCACTCTTTCACTCCCATGTAAAGGATTGCTTTATTAATGCAGTTTAGATACTTAAAAAGAAGCAGTCTTCCTTACAGATCTGCAGCATACTTTGGGCAGTGAGCTGCTGGAATGCAGTGTAATGCCCTCTGGTTGCAGATTTCCCTCTGTGCCCATGGGCACCCACTCCACTGAGGGGAGCTTGGAGCCAAGCTCCAAGCCTTTTACCTTTTGCCTTTTACAAGGCAAAATTGCTCTGCTCTGCAGGCAAAGTCAGTGCGTGACAGCACAGTAGCCTGTTCGAAGACATGACATAAAAATGGTACAAGAGGCCATAAAACTTCCAGGAATGTAAGAACTGAACGTGTTTGAGAAATGCCATATGTGAGACTTGTGGGAAAAATACAGGATGAGTATAACACTGTTTTCAAGTGGGTTGGAAGAGAAGGAGCAAAGCTGTTCTGAAAGGTTAAATGAGAAACTCTTGTCTTGAATTTCTAATATTAGCTGGCAGTGTAAGCTTTTCTGGGTGTGAAGCCTTTATTTACTGTTTTACCTCACAATTTGTTTTGAATAGGATGTATGTGAAGTCATGGTATGCATATTCTTTTGGCACGTATCTACACATCACTTTGTTCCAAGGCTTGAAAAGAATGTTCTCTTGAATATATATTTTTCCAACCATTGTTTTATACTTGGTCTAGTTGCATTTACTTTTTCCTCCCATTGTTTGTCACTTTCTGCTTCATTTCTCTGGAAATGATTTCTGGTAGCTTTGAACATGAGTTTTTTCTTTTAATATCATTGAATAGTACTTACTGGTGAAAATAGTTTGATGAAATTAATTTTAGTAAAATTTAAATGAATATATTCCAAATATAGCAAGTTTTTGGAGGATTTGGGCTTAAAATATTTTAAAATATCAGATTAGTTAAATTTTCACTGATGGTAGTGCTGGGCTTGTTTGTGCACATAGACGTGACAAATGTCTGTTTCTAATCGCATTAATTCAGATTACCTCTAGGGGAACACTAGCTATAGCCTGTTCTAAATCATTGTTTCTCTTACAGAAATAAAAAATCCCTTTAGCATTATGTTTGTTGGCGTGTTTTCTAGAATGATGGACCTTCTTAGTGTATGAAAAGGATTTTCTTCTGTTAATAAGCAGTTGTAGACCACAGTGGGATGGAATTGCATGTATATCCCAAGATTCTGATATTAACCTATGTGCATCTTCAACTACTTGCCTTCTAGTCGGCCCAAGATTACCAATTAATACAAGATTCTTTGGTTTGCTGACTGAGACTTGTCTAAAGTGCTTTAAAGTGTTCAGAAGTGTTTCACAGTGCTTTCTGTGTTGAAGAAAGTTAGTTTTTCCTGTCATTTGACACGTGAATTTGGGAAAATCAATAAATTGTGTGTGTGCGCGCGTGTGTGTGTGTGTATATATATGCACACACATATATATAATTGTTTCCAATCTGGCTAATTGGTAAAGAAGATTGATAAATTTAAGGGAGGGGAATGCCTTCAGCAATGCAAAGAAGGATTGCAAACGTACAGAAACTTGAAATACCAGTGGTTGTTAGAATGTTGTAGAAAAATCTTTACTGTAATCACAGTCTTCAAAATTTTGAAGAAAAGCTTAGTCTAGCAAGGTCAGACTTAAGGGTAACAAGGTAGTCAGCTAATGCCGGTATAATCTTTCTGGATTTAGGACACATGAGGTTAGTGAGAGAACATAGTAGATGTGCAGAGAGTTTTGAAGTTCTGTACTGAAGTAGTGAGTAGTGCTGTAGTAAGCAGTGATAGCCAACATGCTTTAACAAACTAGAAATGAAAGAGGCAATGTAATAGTTAGGATGTGCTAATCTCTTCTGATATAAACTTTTAAGTGATCCTGCAAGAGTTTTCAGAAAGTATTCCACTGCATGATAGTGTCTTGCAGCATGTAAGACCATTTTAGCGACTTCTTACTGAGATGTAAAGCTTCTTTTAATGCCTCCTTTCCTTCTAGCACATGGAACTTTGTGGACTTGAATTTAGAGTTTTATGTCCCACTTTTGTTCCTCCTTGTCTGCTGGGGACCTCCCTTTTCCTGTCTGCTCCATTTCCTTCCTGCTCTGGACTCCTCCCATTAGCCTTGTTCGTTTGCAGGGGGCTTATTACTAAGAACTTGCTGGTAGGATCTTGCAGATGCATCTTTTCATCCTCGCTCAGATGACTTCCATTAGGAAAGTGCAGGTGTTTCCTCCTCATCTGAAAGTTGCGTACGGAAGTTGTGACCAGCAGTCAGAACAACTTTGTGTGCATATGCCTGTGCTTACACACAAGCACATATACAGTCTCTGTGTAAGGGTGAAGCGCTTATCACCTCTCCCCCTGACTCTTCTACAATGGTTTGGTTAACTGGTGGGCAGGATTGTGGCCAAGTAAGCTAGTCAGGAATTTATATTCTCAGACCAGAGAATTTCTCTTTGCAAAACTAAAGATACAACTTTCAAGCACTTTGTTAGAACTGAACGTAGAAATGGACTTTAGTATGTTCTAAGGACACAGAAGTCTGACAGCTGGATGACTTGCTCTTCTCCAGCAGAAGGTTGCAGAGGTGTGGTTTCCAGAATGGAAGAAATAAATGGATAACTACTTGCCTGGCCTCTACTAAATAGGGCTTTGATTACCAATGGCATGTAGTTGCTGTTCTTCACAGAAGTTGGTTAAAAAATTATAAATGTTGATTAAGACTCAGCGAAACTAGAACAGTATCCTTGTGGACAAAATGTCCAGCATACAACTGGATAAACACCTCATGCAGTGGGTGAGCAATTGGCTCACGGGTCGAGCACAGAGGGTAATAGTGAATGGGGTAACATCAGACTGGTGACCTGTCACTAGTGGAGTTCCTCAGGGCTCCATCTTGGGACCTGTGCTCTTCAACATCTTCATAAAGGACCTGGACACAGGATTGGAAGGAATACTAAGCAAGTTGGCAGATGACACAAAACTGGGAGGAACTGCTGACTCCCTGGAAGGCAGAGACCTCAACAAATGAGAGGACTGGGCAATCACCAAGCACATGAAGTTCAGCAAGGGGAAGTGCTGGATTCTGCACCTGGGATGGAACAACCCCAGATGTATGTACAGACTGGGGAATGAGATGCTGGAAAGCAGTGCCTTGGAAAGGGACCTGGGGGTCTGGGTTGGCAGAAAGTTGAATATGAGTCAGCAGTGACCTGACAGCCAGGAGGGCCAACAGTGTCCTGGAGGGCATCAGGCAAAGCATCACCAGCCGGTTGAGGGAGGGGATTGTCCCATCTGCTCTGCACTGGGACGGCCTCACCTGGAATATTCTGTGTAGTTTTGAGTGCCACAATATAAGAAAGATGTTAAGCTATTGGAGAGTATCCAAAGGCGGCAATGAAGACAGTGAAGGGCTTTGAGGGAAAGCTGTATGAGGAGTGGCTGAAGTTGCTTGATGTGTTCAGCCTGGAGAAGAGGGGACTGAGGGGAGACCTCATTGCAGTTACAACTTCCTCATGAGGGAAGGGGGAGGGGCAGGCACTAATCTCTTGTCTCTGAACCAGTGACAGAACCTGAGGGAATGGCCTGAAGTTGTCAGGGGAGGTTTGGGTTGGGTGTTAGGAGAAGGCTCTTCACCCAAAGGGTGGTTGGGCACTGGAACAGGCTCCCCAGGGAAGTGGTCACAGCACCAAGCCTGACAGAGTTCAAGAAGCATTTGGACAATCCTCTCAGGCACATAGTGTGACTCTTGGGGATCATCCTGAACAGGGCCAGGAGTTGGACTCGATGATGCTTGTGGGTCCCTTCCAACTCGATTCTCTGCTTACTTGCCTGCTCTAAAGCTGTGCTGTGTCTGGACAGGTGTAGTGTCATATTAGGCTCCTTACACAGGTGGAAGAATTCAGTTTCCTTCTCAAATTTTGAAATTCCATGTTAAATTTTCTTTATATTTTAATTTAGGCTTTTGATTCTTACCCATTTGGTTTTAGTTTTTTTAAGTCTCTCCCATTATGCAAGTCCTCAAGAAAATCTTGTAAATATTTAGAGATTCTGAGTAGCAAAGGGAGCTTTATTACGATTGGCAGAAGTTGTAAATATTTTGCATGTTACTGTTTCTAGCTAAGAGCATATTCAGTATGAAGGCTAATTTGAAATCAATTAGTCTCCTAATTTCCCCTCCTTAACTGTCTTACCTGCCATGTATCCCTGCAATCCTTCTCCTGTGGCTTATTCCCAGCTGCCATGTGTAGTTTTGTCTCTTTTCTGCTTTAGATGTCAATCTGCCGGCAGTCCAGGGTGCCTTTCTTCAGCAAGTCCCTCCAGCAATTGCCTCTGGCCCATTGCTAATCTGAGGTTTTGGCTAGTGCCTTTGTACAGTTGCCTGTCACTTTGGGCTATCTGTGCATACACAAACTGAATATGTTTTAAAGTGTTCATGAACAGTTTTACTTAACCCCTCTGCCCCATTTTTTCATTGTTTATCTTCTGTAAAAAAAAATTAAAAGACAAAAACAAAACCAGTTTTCTTAAAAGCACTGACTTTTAACCTGACTATGATTTTTAAAGGAGGAATTTGGGTTGTGTACATGTAATGTGGGTATATTTTCAGTGAGAATTTCCCATAATATTTGTGTTCTGAATTTGGATATGGGTCATAGCTGCTGTTAAGAAATGGATAGCTGCTTTGGAAGACTTGGCTGCTTGTGTGGAACTGTTTGAGCAGTTTCTGAGCAGCCAGACAAGTTATGCGAGAGCTGCAGTTGGACATAGAATTTTATTTTATGTTTCAACACACTAAGCCAATATTTCTTAGCTGTTTTGATTTTTGGGAGTATGATAAAGGCTAAAACCAGAAGTATATTATTTGTCTATTGTTGCTTGTTAGTAAATGTTTATTGTTTCTAGAACAGTAAAAGGTAAGAGGGTACGTTTCTTAGAGGTGTTTATAGGCAATATAGACTGCTGTTACTTCTTCCAAGCCAACAAGGTTCTCTCTTACTCAGACATGTGGCTTCACATACATTTTGCATTACATTGCTCAGAGTTTAAATTAAAAAAAATAGTCTAATAATGATCACACATTTTTCTCACACTTAAAGATATTGACTCATTACTATATAAGTGGCTGGCTAATTCCATCCTGTGCTTTCTGTTTTGAGCAGTAATGTATGCTGTGTTGGCTTATGTTACTGTAAAATTAACTGAAGCAAATACATTGATTAGCTGCTATTATCACTCTTTCACCTACTTATTTGCAGTTGTTGAAAATAAATAATGAAAATAGCTGCAAAATACAGTGTGGTCTTAAAAAGAATTTTAAGTGACCTTTAGAAAAGCTAGTGCTGTTATTTCCTTGCTGTAGGGTACAGTTTTATTTCCAAGGGAAATTTATCTCAGCAATGTTACCTTCTTTGTCTTTGTCCTGGGCACAGAATCTCATTTGTGTAAGTTTCTGTCCGGCCATCTGTGTTGTGGATTTATTTTAATGAGGGATTGAGTAAATGCTCAGTAAGTTATTTTATTCAGAATTTGAGGTTAAATTATGCAGTAAAATGAAGATACATATATATAATTTTGATTAAAAAACAGATTATAAGTAATTTTATTTTGGAAAATACATATCGTTTGGCAAACTTCGTTGTACTCTTGAGTGATCACTTAGTATGTAATTTTCCCAAAATCTAGTTCATTTTTATGACTTGGCTGCTTGTGAAGAGCTGAGTCCATGATGGAGGACAGACAGGGAGGAAAACCATGGTGTACTCCAGAGTGCTCTGAGAGTGGATAAGAGTTCATGGTGGCATTTGCTGCAAACAGCCTGTGCCTGACTGGCGTGTGCTGCCCCAAGGTGAGGCCGCAGGGTCTGGCTGGTGTGTGCATGTTTCTGAATTGTGGAGAAAGCTGCTCAGCAGCCGGGCTGCAGCGTGTGCCTGATGTGTCCCTCCCTGCTTGGTGGGGTGGGACGCAGTGGCTGTTGAGGAGGGGGATGCTCCCTTTGGGGCAGCCCACTTGGAGGAGGCTGGTGGGAAGTCATGGCACAGCTGGGTGGCCAAAATCCCTCTCTGTCTCATGGAGAAGGTCTTGCTCCCCAGGCCCGAGCTATGGTGGTGGAGAAAGGGTTCTGTGAAGTGCCTTTTGGAATGCAGTATGATTTCTAAAAACAAAATAATAGCACCCCCGTAATTTTCCCCTTCAGTGTAAGTAGCTCTTCTTGACATTGTGAAACAAGAAAATCATCTTCCATTCCTGTTCTATTTCTTAGTTTGGTTTTTGTTGATGTTTTCTCTGTGCCATTGGAGGCAAAAAGAGCCATGATACAAGACAAGAGGATTAATTGAATTTTATAACGATGGCTGTAACTTAAATTAATGTTTGATTGGAGGTAAGAAAGAAATGTCTGGCTGAAAATTTTAAGGTGTGTACATGATTTCTTATTTTGCCTTCTCTCTTTCTTGCCTTGTGACACTTCAGTGATATACTCAGCATAACACTTTCCTTGGATAAACTGTTGCTAGATTTATCAGATTGCTAATTCTTTTTTATTTGTTCTGTTACTAATTCTTATATTGCCTGGTATTCTTCAGATCTCTAATATCAGTAAGTTTCCTCATTTGTAATCTGCATTTGCCAGGCAAAACCACCTATCCCAATAGATGGCAATTCAGACTGAGCCAAGATTTAAGGGAATGTTTCTCCTAGTTTTCTTTTGAGGAGTATGAAATTTTATTAGACATTTTCTTCTTCTGCTGTTGGATCTGATCAAAATCTGGAACAAAAACAAAAGCACTGTTGTCAGCTGCTGTTCTTGCATCCTTCCTTTTGCCACCACTACAAATGGTGGCCTTTATTCAGAACTTGGTCGTTCTTTTTCATAATTAGCCCTTGTGGTTAATGCTTTCCTCTTAATCCAGGTCAATTTTGGAAGATAGGGTAATTTAGGTATCTAGGCATTGTTTGAGAGATGGCAGCTAGTTTGTAACAGTGTTTCTACTTTGGAAACACCTTTTCGATTTCCTGTTCAAGATCTTGGAAAAACAGGCTGTGTTTGTCTTAATTTGGTTCCTCCCAGGGGAAGTTTTACTCAATTAGACTTAGGGATTTCAAGCAACAAGGGCCCTCTGATGTGGCATCAGGGCCATGGGAAGACTGAGAATCTTATCTAATAGTTTCTGAAGCCTTGTGTTTTTAGTGGTCTGGTTCTGAAAGTCTGTGAGAATGAAGTTGCTGCCCTACTCTATCCATCAAACTGTGTTTTGGAGACTCGAAGTATGCCTTTTCTTTGAACTCCTTTATTATATAAAGATTTTCAGTGAATTTTTTTTTAGGGAGTTGAAATTAGATGCTGTTAATAATGTATCTAAAGCTGAGAGGACTTTTGCAGTAATTTATCTAAAATGGTATTTAGCTATTGTCTTTTACTGTCTTTTCTTCTCACCCCACCATGAACTCATGCATTCAAGAAATACTTGTTACTGCTGCATATTTAGAAAGCTGTAGTAATACGTTCTGGAATCCTTCTGTGTGTGGTAGTGGATAAAGAAAGATATGAAATAAATATGCCAGGAGGAGGAAAAACACTTCTTAGTTTAGTTGCTTGTTTGGTTCTAGTTGACAGTTTAATTTCTGTATTCTGTTTAGCTTGATAACTGGTGGAGAGAAAATGTTAATAAAACTTGGGGTTTCAGATGTGTCTGTTTACTGTGTGCAAATACCAGACTTCTGTTTCTTCTTAATGAAAACACAATTTGGGCAGTTAGAAGTGGCAGATCCAAGGTGTGCTACATTGCTCAAAGGTTTTTCTTTCTTGGCATGATATGCAGGATTTGGGTTATGGAAGCTTTCTTACATGATTCTATATTTGCTTCTGAAGGTTTTCAGGGTCACAAAAGATTAGGTGCCTAAGGACTGAAGAGCATCATTACTTTTGGAAAGGATTAACCTTTCAAGTTGGTAAAGAATCAGCAAGTCAGTTAACTGAAGTTATGGTTGGTTCTTTGATCTGTCCAGAACTGGCCCCCATGGACAATTGTCACTGGTACCTGTCCTGTAGGTCCAGTGGCCACAACCAGTTAATATTGTAAAACTGATCCCAGGGGATGTCCATTTTGGCTAAAAGTTCAGAACTTTCTTTTTATTGTTTACCAGTTGCTGTGGGGAGAACAGGAGACAATTAGGGGTGAATGTCTTAGTTGTTTTTTACTACTATGATCACAGACAAACTCCTTAGTTATTCTTTACTGTGAATAGCACAGAATGGGGCTTTTTTTGTTTTTTCTTTAAATAAAGATGGCAGCATTTCTGTTCTGTCTTTGTCTTTATAATGCTTCGAAAAGTTTTTTGTCTTTAATACTTTGAAATGTTTTAACAGATGTACCTTGTACAATTCTTTATATAGAAGCAGAAAAGATCTGTTCTATTTTATAGTGCTTAAGCTAATTAAAAACAAACCTAGAGAGTAAAGCAGTATTTCCAGAAGATACTTAATTTCAGCAGTCTACCGCTGTAATTTGTGGCTGACCTCCAGTATACATATCTGCATCTGTTCCATTTTGTCTTTGTTATTCTCAAAACCCCTAGTTTCCCTAACTGGCAAAATACTAATCTTGTGCTCAGAGTTGTGCTGGTTAAAGCAGAAAGGTATTTTTTTCAGTTTTCTTAGTTAAAGCAGTGCAAAACACAGGGCGAAACTTCCAATTCTTAGTTTAACGTTTTGACCTGGATTAATTGAATGAAGGTTCACCTATATGGGTATGAATGTGACTGAATTGAGAATCAATGTGACATTATGCTTTGTCAGGAATCCAGTTTGGAGCAACTTGGATTATAGTTTAAAATAAGCAACATTAAGTTAATAATGGTCTGAATATCTGGAAGACAGCTTTTTATGTGTTGGGGCTTTTTTCTTACAAGTTTTCCTTCAAAACCATTAATTAAACTGTTCACACATGCTTTATAACATTGGAATGAAAACCAGTTAGACCAGATGCATTGGTTTTCTTCAGTCTCCCTTTTCCAAAAAGCGAACGTTGTCCTTGTCCTGGAAGCCTGAGCCCTGCCAGGATCATGAAGAGCATTGAATTAAAGTTCTTGTAGTGTGAAAGGTTAGAGTATCATGTGCAGGTTTTATTTATGAATAAAGGGTGAGGGTATGTTTGTATAACAGTCAAGCACATCTCATAACTCATTCCAAAGAAAATCTTGTCTATAGTGCAGTAATTTAGGAGGTAATGTCTAGACTACTTGGAGAAATTGTAAACATGACCAACAAGAACAAGACCATGGGAGTTTAAGAAAAAATGCCGCATGTTGTATTTTTAATATTTGACTGAATTCCAGGGAGATCAGAAGTATTTTGGCAATATTTGGTCTGCCTGACTGCTAGATGAATTACTGAGAGAATGCATATGTCAGTTCACAGTAACATTTTCTTTCTTGAATACAGCAGCTTTGGATTTGCTTGATTACATGATGTAAACTACATATTAGGCAGCAATTGAATTTTTTTTAAAAAAGTGGCACACAAGTTTATGTGCATCTTCATCTTACTAAACTGTTTATACATGTTGGAGAATCCACAGAACATGACTAAGCTAAATAGCCTGCTCTTTGTACTGTTGTGCAAAATTGTTCAAACATTACATTGAAATAAGTGAGGATACTTTTTTTTTATTTTACTGCAGTTAATTTTGCACACTGTAAGGATAATAAAATAGTTTTGGGAGACAGGTAAATGCAATTTTTCTGTTTGCTGTGTGTGAAGTTTCGTGATTTTGTTAGTGGTTGAATAGTACAATTACTGCATCATTGGAATAGCTGGAATGTAGCTGTAGTGGTATTACCATCTTTTGAAGTCTTTCACTGAATTCTTCAGAGTTGGTTTTGGTTTGGAAAGGACTTCCAAGTTCTAAGACAGACACATTTTAATTCAGACAAAGTTACTCATTTATACAGGTGTTATCAGATGAAGTGCAAGTACCTGTCCCTCTCTATTCTGCAGCATATTTGTAAGCATAGTTCAAATCTGGTGTCAGAAAACCTTATCTGAGTATTCTAACATACTAATGGAATTATGAAAAACAATATTATGTGATAGGTTATGTTGAACTTATCAGTCCTTAAATTAATGCATATATTTAATGTTTGCGAAGTTGTCATCATTGTAGGTATTAGAAATGCCTCAACAAATACATGGGGAAGGTGTTGGATCTCTATCTATATCAATGTATAATTGAAATTACTATATTAATAAAGGAATTTTATGGAAGGTTTTAGAGGAAAACATTATCTGAGGGGCTAAGTAAAGATTAAAATGATGATTTGGGAAATAAACATGATTAGACTGAATGTAAAGGCTTTTTTATTTGGATCATTCATTCTTCCTAGTTTTTTTACATACCTTGATGTTCTAGAGCAGTGTTGATTTAGTGTAGAATTTGGAACCCAGTATTTTCAACGTTCCTGTCAACACTGACATGCTGCTTCATTTTTCTGTTACCCATTGGTCTATTAAGAGTTTGCCTGTGTAGGGGTGTGATATGTTAAGCTTTTAGATAGCAATGCTGTTAGTTATTAATTGCTATTTCTACTCTAATTGCTTCAGAATTCTTCAGAGACATTTGTTTGCCTCTTCTTTTTGAGGAAGAGGAAGTAATTTGGATGTGTCTGGACCAAGAGAATATCATTAATAGCTGAAAATGTATAATTGAAAAGAGAAAACTTATTATGTAGTGCTGTCTTAAATTTTGAGTAATTTTTTTAAGGACAAGCAATTGTGCTACTTAGCCACCTTAAAGAAATTAAAACTTACAAAGGTTCTAGTAGTTTTAGCAGTAGTGAACTCCAGCTTCACATTTGTGTTCTTTACAGTATGGGAGAAAAACTGGCAGGACTGCATGCCATTGTAATTAAATTGTTATACATAGAAACTTGAGGGGAGAAGCTTGTCTTACCTGTTTGAGGACTGTCTGTCAGCATATTTAAATGAAATTTTGTTTTGAAACTGTATGTTTGTAATTATCAGCACATTCCTAAGCAGCATAACTAGTTGTGATCAAATGGTGGAGGTATCTTCAAAACATGTAATAACATTCATTGCATTGTAAACTCTGCACCTTTTGTATTTATTTGTGTTATTTTTATTTTTACAGGATTACAAAGCCATTGACATTTGCTGACTGCGTCGGTGATGAGCTTCCTTTAGGATGGGAAACTGTTTATGATCAACAGATTGGGGTTTATTATATGGACCACATAAATCGTGAGTAGATATATGATTATTTTGAGGAATACTAACAAGCTGATGTTAACTGATGGCACTAACTTTGTTTCCACTACCATTTGTGCACCTCATGCTACAGTGAGAAAATGTGTGCAAGTAATTTCTTGCAGAATCTGTTTTCTCATCTTGCACATGGGGGCACAATGCCTCTTCGATTTGTAAAGAATTTTACAACCTGTGATTGAGTTACAGTGTATAGTTTGTTTTGCTTTGTCATATTGTGAAGTATCAATAATTTTGTTGTTGCTTTTTGTTATACAGTTAGGAAGATTTTCATGCTGTGCTCTTGTATTTCCTATTTTCCAGTCATCCGTAGTTCAGTCTTCTGTGTTGAAAACCAGAATGCATTCTAAGAGAAATGTGCTGATTTTGAATCAGAAGTATCATGAAATACAGTAATCTCATCCTCTCTTAAGCAGTGCATATTTTACGCTTTAATGCAGTACAAAGTACTAACGTTTTCCCTTTTGGATTATTGCTGAGCTTTGTATCACCACTGCCTGGCACGTTTGCCAGTTCTACTTTTAAGAAAATGTCTTATCTTTATAGCTTTGTACTACTACTGCTGTTACTGTTGTGCTACTATCATTAAGCTTCTTATCACCACTGAGGGATTGCTTTCAATTTTGTAGGAATTAGCCATCAGTGAGGAGTGGGAAAAGAAGAAAATAGCTATATGGGCTACCACAGCAATGGTAAATAGTATAATCTGCAAAACCCACCTCAATACTATCTACTTGAAATCTAGTCAATTAAAAAAATGAAAGTATGGAAATAGTTTTGGGCTTCTAGCCATCATGGATTTACTTGTGTATTGTGGTTTCACAATTACTTATTTTATAAAACCCAAACAACATAATAATAAACGTTCTCATGGCATTGTTTGACCCACACAGGCACTTATTTGTTGTGAAATGTAACAAAGATCACTAATTAAACTATAAACTTTAAAGTGCTGTTAATACACTAATCACAAGGATAGATAGCCAAGGCAATAAATACAGATTGTTAGGTAATTCTTACAATAACTTTTTTTTTTCTTCTTTCAATTGTGAAAGGTTTTAGGAGTTGCTATGGAACATGAACTCGTATTGCAGTGCTACCTATGGGCATTTCAATAGCAGTAACAATCACCGTCACATGCAAAAGAAATCGCTCTTTTTTGCTTTTCAGATTTTGTTACTGGCAGCTCTACCACCAACATGAAGTTCAGACTTAGAGAAAGGATATTAATCATTGTAGGCATGTCAGATCTGGCTTGCATTTTTTTTGTGCAATTGAGAGGAAAAATTGTAGAAGAGAGTCTTTGCAGAGACAAATTGAGTTCCCAAATGCTAAATGGGTAGATATAGAAAGAAAAAATTAATATTGATGGGTCTGGGAAAGTAAAACTAATCATATTAGGTATGAAATAAAGTTAATGTATGAACAGAGGGATAGAAACTTCATAGGGCCAGTGCTGAACTGAGTAAAAAGAATCATTCAGCAATTAACAAGGTTGCAAAATTAGTCTCTTTCATGATAACTAATTACTTGCAGCCCACAGATACTATCCTAAATGGTAATTCAACCATCACAGCAATATGGGTTTGTCACCCTTAGGCTAATATAGTGCTTGCCTATACCAGGAAGATTTATATAAGGAGAGAAGATAGAGTTGTTATTATAGCTGGTTAATATTATTCAAAAATTAGTAGGATACTCCAGTTTTTAAACTGTGGACAGCAAAGGTACCAATCAAGACTGCATTAACTTCTTTGTAGAAGTGAGAATTCATGAGTAGAGAATCGTGCATCATGAGATGGTGTCAGGCAAGTGGCAGAGATGGTGTAGGAGCTGAAGAAATGTTTTTCTGAAATGAGTTTATCTAAAACACTTGGAATGGCAGCTTCATGTGAAAACATTCAGATGCCTTTTGTCTGACTGGTTTCAATGCTTTATACAGCATTGGAGTTCTGTGTTAATTGACAAAACAGTTTAGAAGTGCTTCAGTTTCAAGAAATACAGTGAGAAAGTGCAAGGAATAATTCAGAGTCTTTCTACAATTATGCTTACCAGGGACCTCTCATGCTTTGTGCACTCTCACAAGCTTTTTGCCCTTGCACCTTCTAAAAGAAAACAGCGATACATCTGATTTTTCTAAGCCTCTTGCTATGTTTGTTTACCCAGGAAGCAAGAAAAAGATTTCTATGCAATAGCTTTCCATTTATATTGAGAAAAAAACAGGAACAGAAAAATCTTCTGTAAATCTCAATGGTGCTTCCAATCCTGATCTCCATCTTGTTCTGTAAATTCAGTACTTTGTTGACACCCTTACTAAGCTGCTCTTGGCTCTTGTCCAACCATTGCTTAAAAACCTTGGCTGCTGCCAGCCACAGAATTCCTTTCCCTCCTCCTCGGAATCTTGGGAGCCTTTGAAGTCTCCTTTAAGCAGTTGAGCATTCCCCAGTGAGGGAATAATATATTCTCTGCATTTGTCTGGGGCTGTTCTTGAGTTCCTGTAGTGGGTTTTTTTTTAATTGGTTATAAAGAAATGAAGGAAGTTAATTTTACCATGCAATGTAGCTTTAGTAGTGTTGTTATGTGGCAAACTTGTTTAGAAATCCAGGGCAAAGTTTTGTGAAACAGAAGAAAACGTCACTACTGTCCTAAGAAACTTTCTTCCTCAGAAGAATGCTGCTAGCTTTTCAGAAGGCTTCTGAAGAATTCTGTAAGAGATGCAGTGCCCTGAAATATAGGACCTCAGAAGCTTAATGTGTGATAGAACATAGGATTTTAGCCATGGCTGTTCACTGAGGTTAGGGCTAATAATTTCCTTTTCAAAAAAACTCACTTACTATGATTCAGCTTGTCTGTCTTATAAAGATTTATTAATTTTTTGTATAGTTTCCTTAGGGAATTAGCAGTTTTAGGAATATTAAATTTGCACAGATTTCAGGCGTACTTATGGACAGGTGAGATAACACTGTGAATTGACATGCCCTCACTGAAGGATGGGCAGCAATCTGAACTCTGTTTTCTTCTGTTTGCCCTCTACGTAGAGAAGGATTTATGGTGACTGAAAAAGCCAAAGTGCATCCTGGCCTTGGCTGCAGAGATAGTTTGGGGTCATTGGAACCAGAAGGTGCTGCTGGAAATCAGGGGATCCCTGGGATGTGGGAAGAAACTGCAGAACTATAGGGACAATCTTTATACTGTTTTAATGGGAGGAGCTGCAGGGAGAAAAAAGGTACAGCTGTTAAGAGAAAAAGTTATTTAGGAAAATAATCTGCAAATCTGTTGGAAGTACTGTTTTTTGACGAGCTTTCTGTTTTTGTTTATACACTTTTCAGATGGCTCTCAAATGGTAGAGTTGGCAGCATGACCTTGACACCATTAAAGTTCTTAATCTGTTGGACTCAATCTTTTCCAGTTTTGTATTTCATCACTGATACCAATATACTGAATTATGTACTGATTAATGCAATGATTTAATCTCTTGTAAGAATCCAAATTTGGAAAGAAGTGCTGGGTGCTTACCTCCTGACTGTGCTGCAGGCTCTGCCACCACTCTGAACACTGACATTGTGTCACTTCTTACTGGCAGAGCTTCAGTCATCAGAAATTAACATTATGCTTAAACATGAGACTTTACATGGACATCCTCATGTAAAACATTTTTGTTAATTCACAAAAAGAAAACAAATAAACCGATATTTTTTTAGGATTTTAATGCATATGGCCTCCTCAAATGCCTTTACAACTGCAAAAAGATTGTTTTGCAGTAATAACTTTGAAAATCAATCAAAGATTTTGTGGTGGAAGCTTGGTTTTGATTTGTGTTTGAATCTAAACTGTTCTAAACCCTGGAAAGAGAAAACATGAGACTGCTGTTTCTTAAGAACAAAACAAAACAAAAAAAAAAGAGAAGCAATTTAGATGCTTTATGGATTTAAGATTAAAATACTGACTTTTCTGTTGAATTACCTTATTCTTAATTTTGCAGAGGTAGTCTCTTACTTCTCAGGATGTTACATTTGCAAAGTTGTATGTAGTATCTTAAGATAGTTCCAGATATTTATAGAGTTATCAGTTAAGTATTGTGACACTTTTCACTCTCCTTTGTGGTTCTGGGTTTTTAGGTAGTTCTCAAAATTTTCAAGTTGGCTACGAGGGAAGGCTAGAGCCAAAATACTGTTTTCTTTGGGTTTGCACTAGTTTTTAAAGAAAGGGATCAAATTTAAACGCCTTTTATATTTCAAAGGGCTTTTCCTGTTCTTTCACTTTGCATCCTTTCTTCTTGGCCTGGCTGGAGTGATTTTGTGCTCTGTAGTGTTAATTATGCTGTTAAGAACGGATATGAACAAAATAGTTTGTACTTTGTAGCATAAAGTATTCTGTAATTTTTTTTAAATGCTTTTAATTTTTTCTCCTTAGAGCTCACACAAATTGAGGACCCAAGGGAGCAATGGAGAAGGGAGCAAGAACGCATGCTCAAGGAATATTTAATAGTTGCCCAGGAGGCACTCAATGCCAAGAAAGAGATTTACCAAATAAAGCAGCAGCGTTTTGAACTAGCCCAAGAAGAATATCAACAATTGCACAAAATGTGTGAGGATGACAGCCGTTCTTATGCCAGCTGTGAGTTTGCTCGTCTTTTCTTCATTTTACCTACCTGCCTCTCACAAAATGCGGTGTAAGAAATATTGTGAAGTATTTCCATTGCCTGATTTTTCTCTGATTGGGGATCCTGATTACACAAGTGAGGTGCTATCCTTTGACTCTGCTGTTCAGGGTTTTCCATTTCCTGTTAGGTCTATTAGAAAATGCATTTAACATTGAACAGGGACGTAACATTAAACAGGGATATAGCCCAGCTAGCATGTCTACCTGTCTTGGAACCAGCTGTAGTGATGCTTCCTGCAAGGAAACAAAGAAAAGACTGAGTTTTGATGGCCAGCCACCCACTTGCACTCCTAAATTAATAGATTATTCTACCCTCAGCATGGGGAGGAAGCCATCAACTTAGGGGAAACCTGCAGATCCGTGGTCTGTTTATAAGGTGTTAGGACAAACTGTTGTGGTGAAGATCACTTCTGACTGTGAAGTAAGAAGCAGTATTTCGTTAATGCACATCATTCTTGAAAGTCAGTCTGTGATCCTGATATTGATGGTGGAGGTCATAGAGCTTTGATTTCCTGCCCTTTTCATGCTTCCGATGTCTCTGGTACCTTGGAGTAGATTATACACTTTTTCTGAATTCTGCAGATGTTACACCAACATGGCTGTTGACTGGGGCAATAGGAAAAGGTGTCTTTGCCAAAGAGTCAGCCTAGTTCAAAGAAGCGTGTCAGGTGGATATACCCAACAGCCATGTAGAAATGCAGTGGAGTTTTACTACACTTTTCAGTGGCTGCTGTGTGTACAGCCATTGTTTAACTGCAGGTTTGCTGTTAAGTGATTTGCAAGTCCTTGATAAGAATGGAAAGCTCTGCTTTAACCTTTTCTCAAAACGTTCAAAAAACCTGACTGCGGAGGGGGCCTTACACCAAGCATCTGGATAGAAGTGTTTAGCTCCTGATCCAGCAGTGTTTGTTAATCCAAGGTAGTTCATGCATATGCCAAAATCCTGAATGCAAGATGTTTCTTAGGGCTGAGGTGTCCCAGATGGATTAGACCAAGTATTCTGTTACTGTTGAACTGGGATTCTCATCTTTTTGTTTAGTTTTAACTACATGTATTATGTGATTTAGTTTGTGACTCAACTGAACAGTTGTGACTAGTTTTATTTCTCTCTGGTATGGTCAAGTATCTGAAAAAGTATTAAGACTTTTTTCTTACTAAGAAGGAATTTTTTAAAAAAGAAATTACTGTTTAGAGAGTTTAACTGCTGTTTAAAGACTTGGAATAGAGTAAAATTGTCATCAGTATTTTTTGACATTATAAAAGCGAAACAGACATTTATTATAATACTTTTCTAGGAGCTTTGGCTTTTTTTTTTTTTTAAATTTGCAATAGTTCTATGGGATATTTTGTTGCATTACTTCAGGTGGATATACAGAAAGAAACTTCCATTGAAGATGAAAATATACTGGAAAAATATAACTGTTTTTCATACTTATGAAGCTCTTGGAAAAGCAAGTTGCTTGAAAATGCAACAAAATATGGCTGAAAACAACAAAATTGGAGCTTACCTGTAATGAATGCGAATGTTGTATCAATTGACTTATGTTTCTCAATCTTCTGATAGTTTGTGTTTTTGTAGATGGATCTGGAATTGATAATAATCTGTAGGAGCATTTAAATAAAATCTTCCACTTGTTTTGAGGTGGAAAAAAATTCTAATTTTCTACAGATGTGTTAATATATTTTATGTTGGTTTAAGGTCCTATGCATCTGTTTTGAGAAAATGGAATGGACTGATTAGTCAGATAATTTTTTTTTTTTTAAATATCCCCTTGGGAATTAATCATGCTGTCAACTCAAGATTCCCAAAGGCTGTTTCTCCACTTTGTTTTCTTAATTTGACTCCTTCACTCCACTGTGGGGTGCTGGCTTCTTCGTTTATCGTACAGAAATAGGAGGCTTCTAATTTGAGTACAATTACATGACCAAAGTTAGATGCAAATATCTTTGCCTCCGCTACCATTTGTTTCAAGTTGTTGCATTAAACAAACTAAAACTTTGCAAAGTTTTCCTCCACTTTGCTTGTGGGTGCTGCCATTGACTCAGTGTCGTGTGCTCATGAGTGGGAGGCGGTGTGAGCTCAGCGGTTGTGGGTTGGCAGGGAGGTGCCCATGCAGCAGTTTTGTGACTCAGTTGTGATCAGCACTGCTTAAAAAAAAAAATCCATAGAAAATCCTGGATTTAGAGAATTAGTCCAAGCATGACGACTCATTTTGGCAAGTTCCTGCACGCTCGACATGACCTTGGTGTTGCAGTATTCTTTCGAGAGTCAAAAGGCTCACTGCAGCACAGACACGGATATGGTTTTCAAAGCAACAGCCTTCATATCTGCAAAAGGAAGAAAGGTCTAATAGCACAACCCCATCCGCTCACATACCAGGCATTTTACAGTGGGCCAGTGCTGCCTTGGGTGGCTCACTCCATAAATCATGGTTGCTCTTGCCCAGCCTGTCCTCTAGGACCTTTACTTCATCTGTGTAGGTTTGCGCTTGTAATGCCACAGCGTGAAATCACTGCCTGACTCCAGATACACAGTGCTGAGAGCTCCCTTGCCAGACATTGATTTGTATGTCAGTTCCCTACACTGTTGCTTTAGGAGGCAACTTCTTTTCCTAGCTGATATAATTTTGTTCTGACAATAGTTTTGTTTTTTTTAACTTTAGTCCCTATCATACTGTTAATTCAATGTATCTATAAAGCAACTAGCAATTGTTAATATTACGTAAATTGCTTGCATCAGTAAATGCCACCATCCTGTCATAGAAGCTAGCTGCTTTTAGAAAATATGCAGTGCTGCTGTATGCAATTTACATTGTTGTTCGGGACAAAAAAAAGTTTCAGGTGGACCAAATGGAAATCTTCAGTTGTACTTTAGCACGGAGGATTATTTTAAAACCTAATGACTTGTAACTCAAAGAATTAGTACAACAGTTTATTAAATAGTGCCACATCTTAACAAGTGTAGTGAAGAAGGGGGGAAAAAAGTAAAATGTTGTTTTCCATCTGTTTAGCATTCTCTGGATTTTCAACTAATACCAAGTATGACCCATATCAGATTAAAGCAGAAATAGCCAGCCGTCGTGACAGAGTGAGTAATTTCTTCATTCTGTAAAAATATGAATTAAGCATGGGGAAGGGAGGGAAATTATGTGTTTTTCTTTTACCTTTGCATTTACACTGAATGTTGCAAGCATTTTTAGAAGTAGGGTATTAAAAACCTGCTTTTTTTTTGTACTGTTGAAAGGACTCCGTATTAACTGCATTTCAGTGACTTGCGAAGTAATGCTTTTTCCATGTTAGAAGTGTAAACATTTTTGTCACAGATGTCAGAGGCAAGCTCAGCCAAGCTTCCAGAAATTGCTTTCTCTGTGCGAACTGCCACAAGTAGTAAATACTCTGCAGCCAAAGTCTTTCATTATTAAGTGCAGTTCAAGCCCACTCGCTTCATACCATTTACCCATCTTCAGCGGGGTTCCGCCAAACTCTAGATTTAGCCACTTATTTGGAAATCTGTTCACAATTCAGTAGACTTGTTGGCCAAACAGAATTTTTTAGCTGATTTGGTCAGAGCTCCCGTTTGAGGGGAAGCTGTTCAAGTAATCTGACAGTGGTAAGCAGTTCTGTAATGAAAATGTTTCATATTTATATACTTCTATATTTAAAAAAAACCACCTGGAATCATGGCTTGGGTACCATCTTTGCTGAAGGAAAAATAGTTGACTTCTTGAATTTCGCTCATGATGCTTTAGCACAGAGATAAGTATTTGACAGTGGTTTCAAGCAAATTGACGTAACAGTCACAAGCAATTATAAAAAGCAGTTTATAATATTAAGCTCTAGAACCTATTTAAAAACTGTGCATTTCTTTTCTCTTAAGGGATAAAATGGTTTTTAGCATGCCAGGCACTCAGGTCACAGAAGAAATAAAAAACCACTTATCTTTGCAGGATGGTATTCCATTTTTGTTGTAGTGACCACTTTTCACATGAGTGCCTCTGAAAATAAATCCCGTTCACCACCCTTCAAAGGCATTTATTCTATCTGTATATATTTACTACATGCTGACTAGTGTTTGCTTGTTTCATGTGCTCTAAATGTCAGCATATTCTAAACAAGAAAATAAGCCTTATTTATTTAAATGATACTTAAAAAAATAAGCGAGGTCTTCACTTATATGATTATTTCCCTCTGTTCCTGCATCTTAAAACAATATTGTCTACTAAGTACATGGGATATGATGTTCAACTAAATGTCTCTATAGGCCTTGAGTTGTTTCAGGAAATAGAATGAAATATACACTCTAAAGTGTTTGTGTACATGGTATTAGTGATGCATTTTTTCATTTTACTTTCGGTAAGCTTGGTGAAGGTATAGAAATGTTTTAGAGGCTGGTGCAATGAGTTTTGAGGAAAGGGCAAGCACACATGGGGAAGGGGGTGTGCCATGCAGGATGGTGGGACTCTGACAGTCCTGGTTTGCATTCCCTAACTGCTATGAAGCCCCTCACAGAGGCCAGTTCTGCCTCCAGTAATTTTGTTTTCCCAGACTGAAAAATTAACAGCATTGAATATTCAGACTTTTTTAAATTTGACTAAAGAGTTGAAGACAATTGAGAGGTGTCTCTGCTACAAAGGGAGAAGAAAAATTATATGGACTGAAACTTGGTAGCTGTTAGCATAAGCTATTGGAGATAGAAACACGATAGAATGGATGGGGAAATTGATACTTTGAAAGCTGAATGTTGTGACTGCTGTTTTACTGGGTCTTTCGATATTTCAGAAAGTCTGCTGCTATTTTAATGCAAATTTTAAAGCAAAAAAAGGAAGAAAATGTATCTCTTCCAGTGTTTTGAAGCAGCTTAAGATTTTGTATTTAAAAACCAATTATTTTTATTATGGAAGTTTCTGTTGCATATTATTACTTTAAATAATTTTGTTATATTCAGCTTTCTAGGCTAAAACGAGAATTGGCACAGATGAAGCAGGAGCTGCAATATAAAGAAAAAGGAGTGGAAACTCTGCAAGAGTAAGTTAAGAGTTTGTGGGAGGATTTATTATTATTATTTTGGGCTTTTTTTTTTTTAATTTGCCTTGGAATTAATTTCTTAGAAATGCATTGCCAAAAAGAAAAAATAAAAAATAAAATGCTTTTCTTCAGAGTTTCTACTGTGATAATAATGCAGGGTGATAACAGTGTGAAATGATGGAGAAAGAGTTGGACAGAATAGATTGGAGTGGTGATTTCATAGATTCACATGCAAGAGCAGTTTTATAGGCCCTGTTCTTTAACTCTTCCTGAAGATATTGGCAGAGTGGAATTAGATTTTTTAAATATTTGCCAGATATTTTCTGGAGATACCTAGTGCCTGGAGCACAGCCCAAAGCACCATGCTGTAGAGTAGTTTTCCTGTAGCAGGCTGGGCACAATACTTCTCCTGGGGGGAAAACTGCACACCACAACACCACTGCTTCCTTTTGCCTGGCAGTCAGGCCATCTCATTCTGCACAGTATGGCTGATTTGTGCTTTTACTATAAATCTGGTGGTCTGTGGGACCTTGGATTTTCTTGCATGTGTGCAAAATGACTGCATGGAAATGTGACTCCTTGTCTCCTCCCAGTGAGGAAAGAAAGCTTGGCCAATATGCCACTGCTCCCAGGGCTATTGGGCAGCCCGTGCTCTTTTCCCGTGTGCTCAGTGGTGTCAGAGGTTGTGCAGTGTTGTGGTGACTGTCTCCCTGCCACTTTTCCTGCAGGACATCAGATGGGAACTGAGTGACTTTCATCTGTGTGCTGCTTAGTCACCTAAACACATAGCACATATCCAGGATTCCCAGTGGGATAGGGAGACAGGTTGCCAGGCCATAGAGAAGATGGCAGGTAAACACAGGTTGTTGTGACTTGCAGATCTGCTCAGCGAGACCAGGGGCTATGTGGCTGTGCATTTAGAAATCTCGGCCTTTTTTCCAGCATGCATGTGAATGAACTGCCTAATGCAGGACCTTCCTGCAAATGTTGGAACTCTAGCCTATGTACTGCATTTGCAGCATAAGTACACTATTTGCAGAAATATTTTGAAGCTTTGGATTTATTGCATTGATGCTAAAAGCATGGGCTTATACTTTCACTTCAGGAATTCAAAGTTCCAGGGTTTCTGGAGCACTTAGGCTACTTATTTTCTAGCTTTGATTTTGATTGGTACTACATTAATATAACAATATAAAGGGAGATACTCAGATTTTACTTTTAAAGAGAGGGAGTAGCCCGTGCACTTCATTTTATGGTGTGTTTGGGTTTTTTTTGTTTTAAGTCAGCTTGCAAGGTTCTTTTGTTTTATAAAGCATTTAAAAAGTTTTGGAGAAGAAAGCTTGTTCAACCAAAATTCTTCATTGGCAAGTACAGTGTAATAATTTTCAGGCATAAGTATGTTTTTATTGAAGCATTTATAGGTAGGTGGTGGAATTGTTAATGTATGATAGTAACTGAAAATTAGTAAAATAAAGCACTCAAAAGTATTTACTGTTTCAATATAGTGATACTTTAAATATAGTCAACGTCTCAGCATGGTGGCCTAGATATGTAAGTAGTAACAGAACAAATGCAATTTTGTCTTAAGATTCTTACTCATATTTTTGTTGAGGAATGCTTGCCTTTTCTGCTTTCTTTATTTGTTTTCCTTATTCTGGTTAGGGTATAGGTTCAATTGTTTTATAATAGGACTAACTGCTTGATTAGGATGATGAAAGTATTTGAAGGCCATCTGAAACTCAATATTGTTTTAATTAGTGGAATTCATTTAGGATAGTCCAGCAAAGTAGTGCAACTTTTTGAGAAGTAGAGTCTGCTAATGATTAAGAATACAAATGTTAGTCTTGGATACAGGCCAAGTCTAGTTGCCCATGCTACAGGATGGGGTTATAGGAGAGACATTCAAGAGAGGAATTATTGTAAAGCATCTCTGATTTGTCAGTGGTCACTCTAATCATCTAGTTTAAGAGTTCAAGCATGGCAGCTTGGTGCTTCAGTGCTGCCCATTGCTGCTGTTGCTACAATCACTGTCTGTGCCATCAGTGCACTGAGGGGCACTTGTCATTGCTTGCTGAAGCTGGGGAGAACCTTTTGCCTGTGTGTTATCTGGAGTTGCAGTGAATTTCTGTCAATGTTTGTGCCTTGCTGAGCTCTGCTCTCTGCAGTGACTTCTTTGCTTGTTATAGAGACTTGTGGTTTTGTTTTTGTGTTTTTAAGTAATTTTTTATTTGCCCATCTGGTGAGATATGTGCTCTCAATTTTGAGTATTTTCCTTCTAGGAGGAAGTGAGCCAATTTGGAGAGTACTTGCACTAACAACTGAAGAGAGGAGTTTCTCTCCTTGTGTAGTCAGTAGACAAATCAGGCTAAAAGCCTAACTGTGCTTTAGGTTGTCCCTGCGTGATCTCTCCTCTACGTCTTGTATTTGTCAGGAGAGAAGGGCCACTGAAGTCAAGTACCAAGGCTGAAGTAGTTCTGTTTTCACATATCCTTAAAGTAGCTGTGTTGTCTAAAAAGATATTAATTGCTCTTTCTTTCAAACAAAACTGCTGATTTCTGCCTCCCCCTCCCCTTTTTTAAAGTTTATTGCATCTCAGATGTTTCCCACTTTTGTTACATTTTCTAAAATGTTGGTCTGTGTAATTCTTCTTCCTTTTTGTGCTAGGTCAAATCTTCCAGTAACTGCCAAACTGCAAATGGCATGCATCCTGTTCAGGTTTTTTAAAGCCCTGTTCATCACTTTAGTTCAAGTATAAGCCAAGAACAGTATTGGGAGCCATCACACGTGGGGCTTTACATCTGACTGAATCTTTGCTTTGAAAGTCTTACCAGAATGGCATTATGAGCAGGTATTGGAACCTGCTGCCATGTGACTCCCTGGGCAACCTTTGCTAGGTATAGCTCTTAGAGAAGAGACAAATTTTATGGTGAGGGTGGTTAGGTTGCTCAGTATTTCCAGCCTTTTATGTTGTTTGATTCAAATGCCTTTGTTCAATGCAAATCTCCTGGATTGACATTTTCCATGTACAGTGTCTGCCTTGGACTGTGTTTTGTTTTCTGTTCTTTTTAATTTTAGTAAAATGGCTTAACCATCTTTGAGGAGAATGAAAAGAAAACAAAACCACAAAATTACTAGAGAGAAGTGGGAGTTTGTGGAAGAATACAGGATTGAAGGCTTTTTTGATACCTCTACAAATTCAATACAGTCAAAATGTCAGTCTTTGTAGTGCTGCAGCTTTTTATTGGGGCTGTACTATCTACAGTTTTCATCTATATTTGGCAATGTTGGGAAAAACCTTTGGACATCACAGTCTGTGTTTGTCTACTGGAGGCTTTCTGGAGCTCACTGTTTAAAGCCTGCAGAGATCCCCTCCCTGCAGAATGGTGTTCCTCAGCCTCTGCCAGCGCCTTTGCCCCAAGGTGTGTCTGATCCTGTCACAGTCCAGAGTTACAGGGTTAAATATGAGCCTTTTCTGGAACAAATTCCTTCCTCTGGCCTGACAGCAGTTCCTCCTCCCTTGTGTTTTCAGTGACCCTTCTGCTCCCCGGCAGGAATTTTGGAGGAAGAAGGCGTTTAGCAACAAAGGAAACGAAAACTTGGCCAGTTAGCCATGAGAGCGGAGTGAACACTGTGAGAAGTTGGGAGTGACAGGGAATTAGGACTGGCTAAACAATTTGTAGCTACAAACTAATTTAGAGGATAGGAGACATGAGAGAAGCTTTAAAATTATATTATACAGACAGTGGTTTGGTGAGGATGGGGGGGAGTCTTATTTGTTTGAGAGCATGTGGAGGAAAATGGAGGAACATGGAATCTGACCAATAGGACTGAAACTATGACAAGCATATTAATAGTCTGTTTCTTAGAAATGTCTTCCACAGAAAACATATATTTATAGTTTTGTATACTAGTTGAATATTCTTTCTATTCATACAAAGGTCTGATCTATATTTGTATCATGCTATTTTCCATTAATAAAATGGAAGACTGTTAACTCCATGGCTTTCAAATATAGATCTTTATGAAAAAAAGGAAAAAAAATAACATACAATAAATAAAAAGTAATTTTTTAAGCTACTTAAGTCAGTTTGGATTGACAGTGATACTGATTTAAGCCTAAATACTTTTGGCAGTATTTCTGATTCTTTCCTTAAACAAATATTGATTCATAAGCTGGGCTCCAAAGTGACGTCCAGGAACATGAATATGTGGATAAGTGGGGAAAAATCTGGTTGAAATTAAATAATTTCCTTTTCCTGAAATGCCACCTCAGTTCTGGCAAACAGTATAATGAGGCACTTTCGTGTCCAGTGTTTGGAAGGAATCTACGTTCTTAACATTGCAGTCACCTTCAGATAAAAACACGCATTATCTTCTTCACGTGACTTAGTCAATTGGATTAGTTGTTTTACCGTGGTTTTATCCTTTCGGGATTTTAACTAAAAATTAGTGAAGATTAAAAAGTAAACAAAACCAACCAAACAAAAACCACGACTTTAGTGCACATGACATTTAAGTCCTTTCTTGTTTGTGAACCAATGATCATAAAAGTTTACATATTTTCTTATGGAACATGGGGAAAATTGTATTTAAGTAGAAATCTTGACATTCAGACTTACTTTCTGGTCTCTTCAAAAGCAGGAACTGTCAGAAAAAAACAAACAAACCAAAACTGTAGAAACCCAACCTGTGTTTTATTCCTAAATATTGTGAGCTGCACAATAAAGCCATAGGATTTTCATTCAAGTATTTTGATTTTTCATTTTAATATTTTAATTTTAAAGCAAGTAATCTGATACAAGTGGAATTTCACTGATTAAATTTAACTGGCAGAACATGCTGAGTGTTGTTGATACTCTTAGCTTAATATAATATCTACCTTGAAACTTACAGTTATTCTCAATATTTTAAAATAGAGTTTGAGTATTCTTGTCCTATATGTATATAGCATGCCTTCTCCTACTACATCTTTTTAAAGTCTGGTATTCTTTGTATTGATGATTGTGTGTTTTTATCTTTAATTCTTTCCTGAAGATGTTCACTCTGAGCATTGACTTTAGCACCATTACATGTACCACCTTTTTTCTACATATGCACTTTCTATGCTGAATTAATAGGAAAATTAAGTTTTTCATATTTTAATGAGAACCTAACATGATTTTCACTAAGTGCTTTGGACAACCTGTTGTCCATTTGTTGTAAATCCAGGACCAAATGTTTATTCTCAGAAGTTTAGTAGGTTTTCTGGTCTTGTTCTTTATCTATAAATCAAAGAAAATTATCAAGATGGTACACTGAACTATTGATTCTGTGTCCTGATATGTTGTCTTTTACTATTGCAGATTGTTGCAAAAGAAGGTTGAAAACCCATCTAGTAGATGTTCCACTTGAGAGATTTTTATGTCAAGATGAAAACATTAGTAGTACTTCAACCTTATGTCATGACCAGTGCTCTTGCTCTTTGCTGAGTTTACATTTAAAATCTTCAGGGGTGTTCCTATGCCATGTTTTTCAGTGCAGGATGATGATGTCTTATAGAAAAGATACTCAAAGATGCCTTAAAAAGCAGGACTGAATTTTCAATAAAATTTTGGGAATTAAAATTTTCATCCTGAGAAAATGAATGGCCTTTGTTAGAAACTTCTGAAGCAAGCTCAGCTAAAAGTCCTGGAAAGATGTTGCAATGTGTAGTGCTGCATGGAAAATGTGACAGCAAGACTGCTATCTTATCTTTTGAGTTACAGCCATGTAGGTTAGTTTTAAGTTGATCTTACTTTTGTTGTGTGAAATAGGCCGCAGACATTGCCCATAAGTAAGCTCTGTATTAGGACACTGAAACCTGGAAATCTGTTGGTTCTGAAGAACCTGGGTAGATAATTGCTTTGCTTGGTCTTTAGAGTGGACTTGGCACTGAGTGCTGTGCTAGTTCTGAGCAGAGTATCATTTTATTCCTGGAATGAAGTGGTACATGAATAAACAAGAGGTCTTAAGAAGTCTATCTGCTTTCTAATTACGTGAAAATTCCTGAATTTGTCTTAATCTTTTCAACAGGATTGATCGTAAAATGTCAAATGCTCATACAAATTATAGACTGGATGAAGCACAAGCTATAATGAGTGAACTTCGAACCATAAAGAAAGCTATATGCACAGGTGAAAAAGAAAGGCAGGACCTTATGCAGGTAAAAATATGCTACTGAAAAAATGGATGCTAAATAGTAATAACCTACGTCTGTTTTCTTGTTTGGGATTGCATTGGGTTTACCAAGTTTAAATAAGGAAGTGAGGTGGCCTAAACCAATTTTTTCTGTTTGAATATTACCAATAGCAAGCAGCTCAAAAAGGGTAAGTAGTCATTTTCTATACTGTGAGCTCGAGGTTTCATATGAATTTGGTATTTTTGTCTTAGATAATGTAGTTAACTAAGTTACATTTAGATCAATGTCTTTATTGAATATAGCTTTCCATTGTTGCTGTGTCTAAGGTTGCTATGGAGTAATTATGCTGCATAAAAAAAAAAAAATTGTTTTGCAGTATTTGGTTTTTGTTTTGTTTAATGTCTCTTTGTATTACCTATAATGAAGTAGGATTGAGAATTCATGTGCTAAAATGTTTACCAGTATAACAACTAAGTATTTCACAAAACTGGATCTCTCTGTCACTATGTCACTTTTTGCCCCAGACTCTCAAGTACCAACATCAAAGCAAATGCTAATTTAAAATGTTCCCACAAATGATCAAATACAGTATATACAGAAACCATAATGGGAGTTTTAAATTATTTTATGAATCAGAGCATAAGGATCGAGGGGAGATGCATGCCTGAGTAGTGGTCTAACTTTTGAATGGATCCTGCATCCTGCTTTGAGCTCTTAGTTGCGTGTCCGTGTTGTTAATGTGATAGGAGCTTGATCAAAGAACAGTGAGCCTCTGCCACCACAAGGACTTTATTAAAGACTTGCTGAAATATGCTGCAGGTACAGGGTGGTGATAAGGACAATTCTCTTCACCCAGCCTTCAAACATCTATATGGAAAAAGACATCTTTGTCATCTAAAGTTTGGGGACTGTACTAAATTAATATTGCAATTCAAACACTTTCTTTCAGTTTTCTCTGCAGTAGTATTTAAACTTTTTTAATTGTTAAATTATATGGGTAGCTTATAATATGCATATAATAAATTTCCATAATTATACAATTATTCAGTATAATATACATAGCTTATAATATATAGCTTATAATATACATATAATAAATTTCCATAGTTATACAATTATTCAGTCTCCAAAGCATTACACAAAGGTCATTTGATAGACCACAAATCCTTTTTCAAGTAGACAGAACACTTAAGTCACTATGAAAAGTTTCTGCCTTGGCAACTTTTAACATATTTGATATTTTGGGTTGGCCAAGTTTTATAGTGATTCTCAGCCTGCCACATGCTTGGCTAGCAAGAAATGATTAGAAAGGCAGTTCTTCATGGATGCAGTAACACACATTTTAGGAAACTAACTGGCAATATAAAGACTTATGTGTGAGATCTTGGAGCACCTTAGCTACCGGCTTTGTTTTTACTCCCGCAATAGATTTTTTTACCTCTTTTCCTAACATTTTCCGTCCTCAGTGGCAGTAAATCTGGTTTTAAACATTGAGATGCTGAAAATCATATATGTTGAACCAACTTTAAGCGTGCTTGCAGTTTCTTTAAATACAGTGTTGAGAGAGGCAGAAGTCTAGGATCAAGCTTAGCATCAAGGATTGGGCAATACTGGCAGAACCAGAATGTAGAGCTTACATAAGACAGAAGCAAAAATGGAAAGTGTTTCATCCTTCTTCATGGGACTATGTGACATACAGGAAATATGAGTCTAGGAAGTACAATTTTTTAAATGAATCTGTTGTGATAGCATCCAATAATAGACATATAGTCCAGGAGAATCTAGGAAATGGCTTCTCACATGCGTGTAGCATGCAAAACAATTCTCCAAGTTTTGTTCCAATGGTAATAATGGATTAAATGTCATAGTTTACAAGATCTACAGTTGTTAAATTTGTGTACATTTATTGTGTGCTGCAAAAGTATCCAGCTCTCTGCCTGATACTTTTTAAATTTTGACAAAAAAAAAATTACTTTTGTTGTCACCATAGTTATCTGTGCTTTGTCTTTTTTATAATTACTTGAAGATTATTGTTCCGGATTTATTTAGCTTTTGTCTAACAAATGCCAGTCTGTTTTAAGTATCTTCCTAATGAGTTCAAAATTTTATTTTTAATTTCCTATCAATATTGAAATTGTTTTGTCCTTGAAAATGCTACATTTTAAAGCTATTGCTGGGAAAACAAACTTCTTATTAAATCTTTTTGGTTTGAAATTTGTTAATAAAGGAGTTTGAAATATTATGTAAAAAGATGGGGATTTATTTCAGAGAAAGGAAATAGACAGTTTCTTACTATTTCTTAATTTAAATCTGGCCAGTGTAAGCAACAAAACTAAACATAGAAGTGACTCAGTCTTGTGTAGGTGCTTGGAAAATTGTAGCTGTTGTAGAAATATGATAATTGGATTTAGTTGTGTGGGAGAGAAGGCTGACAAGGGAAGGAGAGGGTGGTCAGATTTAAACTGGATGCCGTGGTTACAAATAAAGCCAAATATGCAGTGCTACTGCTCCAAAACAGTGGGTGAACTTTTTATATAAGATTGAATAATAAAGGTGTGTGGTTAGGTTCCTGAAAGCAGTGTGTTTCTCTCCTCCCTCATCTCTTTCATACTTTTTTTTTTCTGTTCCAGTGTGCATATGCTTTTAAAATATTGCCCTTTGTCCTTGGGAAGCACTGGAATTTGGTTTTTGCGGGGTTTTTATTTCCTGTTTTTCTTTTCCTTTCTTTTTGTTACCGGTTAAATTGGCTGAATAGGTTAGATAGGAACTGCACTAAAATTGTGCAGAGAGCTTCCAAATGAGATGGCAACAGGCAATGATGAAATGACAGTGATCATTTCTCTCTTTTTGGGTAGGTCTGGACTGGTATGCTTAGAACATCACATTAATAGTAGGCTGTTCTGGCAGTTTCTGTGGGATTGCCATAAACAATCCTTAAAGTCCAGATGAAAGATGGATTCCTCCATATAGCTGGGGAGGAAATTACTCCTAGCAGTTTATGTAAATTGTTTCTATTTAAAAGTATGCTAACTCGGGTTGTAATTTTCCATGTTAGGATTGCTGGTGGCTGTGTTTTCACTCATCCGACTGGAAGGACTCAAGGCATTTATGCTTGCCCTAGGGTACAGTCTCCTGTGCACGTAGATGTAAGTTAGGGTGATGCTACTTGGTGGTTGCCACCTGTCAAGTGCTTTGTAATTTTTAAGTAGTGTCCAGGGTTCAGCAACTGTGCCCAGATAGAAAGCTGGGCCAGCAGCCAAGTAGCCCTTCATTAAATGCCGGGGAGAAAGCTGGAGGGTGTCAGGAGCATACCAGGAGTATATAAAGTAGCTGAAGAACAAGCAAAAGTTTAGATTTAAATTCTGGATCTGTGGTGTTGTGCATACCTGTAACATCGTACATGTTAGCTAGAGGGAGCAGATGGAACACCATTCATTTGGGAGAAACATCAGGCTTTCTGAAACCTGAGTTTTTGTTCATGTGACTGGCTATGGTTTGCTCGGAAGAGATCACGATATGAAATTATTATTTCCATGTTACAAACCCATGGGGGATCCCTCTTGATCTTCCATACAACAGGAGACTTGACTAGATGATATCCAGTGAGTTTCGAAGAAGAGAGTTAGAGAGTTAGCTTGCAGTTTTCATAAAGTAAAAGACACTTCCTTTTTCCACACTGTGGAGCAGATCTTTCCACAACAAGTCTTGGAGGATAAAGGGACACTCGCTAGGGTCTTCTTGACAATGGAACTTGAAATGGAATTTTTCTGTCTCAGAACTGAGAAGAAAATATTTTGCTTGTCCTTAGTACTAAGGTGTCTCAGTTCAATTGGGAAGTGCTGGAGGAGTTGACTATTTTGGAGCACCCAAGGCAAGTGAGGCTTCTGGAGGCAAGTGGTGGTAGCCTTGTCCCACTGCTAGCATGCCTGGCATTGCTCTGCACTGTCCTCCGTCCCTGCCAGTGCTGAGCACGAAGTCCCAGCCCCACTCAGATCCTGCAGTAACAGCAGACAGAGACTGAAGAGGGAGCAGCATCTGCTCTCTGACATGTGCCTGTATCTCTCCTTGCCTTTCCCTAAAAGGAAGGAAACAAAATGTGTGTGATTTGAGGGGATATCAGGAAGGAACATAGGCCCCCACTCTTGTAGCCAGGAGCCTGCTTGTTCATTCGTCCTGTACCAGGTTTGGTGTTTTCTCTCTTTTTCATCTCTAGTGGAGGCTGGTCTAAGGGAGAAACTGGTATATGAGAGCAAAGGAATGGACTGTGTATGATGGAAATGGGGGCCACCAGAAAAAGCTGCTTTTTCTTACAACAAATTCAACTAATGGAGTCCAGAACTGAACCTGTATAACAACTCCCATTTGTTGCTGACAGGAACAGTAAGGCCACCCTGAAAATGAAGGCTTCTGGTTTCAGAGCCTAGGAAGCATCTAGCAGGATGGAACTGCAGCAGGCCTGAACCTAGCCAGAACTGTTGTGTTATCCTTTTTAAACTGCACTTTGAAGACTGAAAAATCTCCTGATAATTGGATATGGACAATAACTTGGGCTTGTTGCAAATCACCAGTGGTCAGAGCCACTGAGATTCCCAAGGGCCAGCCTTTTGCCAACGCAGTGCTTCAGATTTGCCTCTGATTCTGTAGTTCAGACACTGGAGTAAACAGTTCTAGAGAATTTTTGATGTGTAGTTTTAGAAACAGATTGTTTGATTATGTTATGATTTATAAATTGCTACAGCTCTTCAAATTTCTGGTAATTTTTTTCACATTATTAGGCTGCCCTTTATCTTGTGGTGAGAGGACAGAATTTAACTTTTAAAAGTGATATTAACAATTTTATCTTATTTTTTTAGGAGTTTTAAGAGCCTGTCAACCAAGCTTATATTGTCAAAAAAGTTATTTTTATTATTTTGTGTGATTCTGTCTTATTCCCCTTTGCCCTTAAAGACTGCTTAAGGTCTCTGCTTTACGTTGGCAGTTTGTATCGTGGTCTAGACATTTCAGGGATGTCCCTTGCTTATCCCAAATGTGACATATCTCTTAACTATGTGAACCTTGGGTAAGAGGGCACAAAGGTGAAATAAGCTGTCATAAAAATACAATCAATACAAGGTATTCATCAAGTTGGATGTGGTAACAGTAGTGGCTAAGGAATGTAACCTGTGCAGAAGATGGCAAAAGGGCAGGTGAATCGCATTTGTCTTCTCTGTCAGCTAACATGAAGTTGACAGCTGCTAGATTTAAAGAACTGCAAGCCATACAGAAGATAAAGCATTCATAGATCTAAACCAAATAATTTAAAATCTGTTTACTGTTACATGCATCTTTCAAAAGGAGAGGTTTATTTCAAAGCAAAGCTTGTGCATGGTAGTAACGCTGTGATGAATTTTACTTTCTGTAAATAGCTCTTTATGGGCAAGTTACCAATCATATTTCTTGAAGACAATTTTTCTAATTTGTTTTCTGTTATTAAAAAGCATTATGAAAATAGTTTCTTCTATTTTTTTTTTTTTTAATCTCCTCTCCTCTAGAGCCTGGCCAAATTAACAGATGGATTCAGGAATAGCTGTTGTATTACAGATTCCCTGCAGGATCTGCCGCACAATTCTACTTCGCTCAGCGACTCCTGTTTACCTCAACAACACTGTGATGCTTGTTCTCAGACTGACATCACTGGAGAGGTATGCATTCCTATGTGAAACATTTGCTGTAGAAAATTAGCTGGTTTTGAACTCTAGTGATACATTGTTATTTCCTGTTTTAATTCAAGAGTTGTTGGCTGGCACAGAACGAAAAATCCAAAGCAATAATTTGTGAGGGAGTTTATATACTGTTTCCACAGTGTGTGAGCTGTGGGCTTGGTGGTTCTGCTACTTGAGCATGGCATGGGGATGTAGGGACATGTTCACAGGTCAGTGACAGGTAAAATCAGCTCCCGGACTCAACCAGCCCAGCAGAGCACATCTCACGTTACCACTTTGGTGGCCACAGGTTCATCTCACAGGAACAGCTCTTGCTGAGGTGTCCGTGGACCTCCTCTCTTCATGTCCCCAGCTCTAACTTACTGATACTTGTAATGAGACAGGAAGGAAGAAAATACCTCAGCCAGCTTGAGTTGCAGTAGAGATCTAATTGTGCAACAGCATGAGATGTGAGTATTCTGGTCAGAGCGATAGATGTATATTTTTAAATTATTTTAAAATTTTGTTTTTATCATGCTTGTCATCATTGCTTATATATATATATATATGTACCTCAAAGATTTAGGGTAGACATCTGTTCCTTTCCTCTGAGGCAATGGAAGTATTTGTTAGTCTCAAATTATTTTTCTTAAAAACTAGCAAAACTTCTAATGTAGTATGTTATACCTTTATGCTCAAATATGCCTTTAGATGTGGTATTTGAGAAGAACAATTGTCATTCCTTGGAAGTAGTACTGTGTGAATGAAATAGTGTATTCCAAATGATAAAAATTTGTCTTGTACTAGTACTATGGCAGCTCAGTTGTTCCCCAGCAGTAAAAAAATTGCTTCTGTGGATGATTGACACCAAAGTAAGAAGACGACCTGTTTGTAGTTTGTAGTACTGCACTTTGTACGTTACTCCACATTTGGTTAGAAATTATGTCAATTATTGGCTTTTAGCATCCCATTTGTCCTCTATTGTCTTTGTTCACTGATGACTAGTTGTCAAGTTGGATACCTCCAGAGGGTCCCTGCAAAGGAGGAAATCTTGTGTTTTTAAGAAGATATACTTCTTGAGAATCTAAGAAAACTTAGCTAATGCTAGGCTGTCTTTCAAAGTGTGAGGTAGATGGTACCTTTGGGATGCTGTTTTTCAGATGAGTGGTGAATGAGATTATTGAATTCTGAAAGGAATCACCAAAAGTAACACAGCAGCATATTCCCATTCACAGTACACACTGAATGCTGGCCAGGACAAGTATGGTCTGAAAGTTGTGTTTGTCAGGTATAGGTTTTTTGTAAGGAAAATAAAATTACATATCTATGGTGGTTTTTTTTCTGAATTATTATTAGTAAAATATGAGTAGAAAAGAGGTAGATTTTTTTACCTATGTTATGAAGAGCAACTAGATGAGAACTCCAGAGATGCAGCAATACACTTGCATAGGGACTTAGGTTTTTACTATTAGACCATACACAAATTTCTGAGGAGTGAACTGCTAATGCCTTAAGATAGAAATTGTTGTAGAAACTGGACTGTGTACAGTAGGAGTTGTAACATAAATACACATTCTACAACTGTTTCAAGGATCAGGTGATTTTTTTTTTACTAATGTTTAAAATGCATGAATGCTGCAAGGGTTGGGCAACACATCACAGTACAGGGAACGTAACCCGAAATGCTTCTAATTAAACTATCCATAAAATAGCTGTATCAAGTAGTAAAATATTTCAGTTAAAACACTCTGCGTTTTAGACTTGGATGAAATTGAAAAGCTTTGACCATTCATCAGTGATTCAGTTTTCTAACCCTTGATTTCCAGGATCATAATTTATTGAAAGGGCTCATTTATTTTCTGAACTTTTAGCAATAAATGAGTTTTGTATTTCTAAAGCATAAAATTGATTTTTTATTATGTTATTACTTAACGCATGGAGGTTTTTTCATGAGTCCAGTAAGTGAGACTAATTTATCCCTTTATTGCTAGAGTGTTTTTAAATTCTTATTTATTCCTCTCTTTTTTTCACCTGTCCTCACTCTTCAACTCTGCAAGTTTGGGTTTGATGACAAAACAAGACTTGTAGATAAAGTAAGACTGAACTGGCAATATGAAGAGGCCAAGAAAAGGTAATTAAAGATAAATTTATTGTGGTTTTATATTTACTCTTGTGATTGAAGTTTTCAGAGTAGAATTGGAACCAGCCTCCTAGCTGAAATGTCTTTGGAAATTTGCTCACCATTGAGTAGTTCACAGATAATAAAAGTTTAGGTAAACATAAGACTTTATCATAAGATTATTGTATTTGTTTACTGAGATACAGCTAAATGTCAGCCCCGTTCTACACTTGTGTACATGCAAAATTGTAGTAGTTCAGTTAGACTGTTCTACATTTTTTCACCCTCCTTCTCAAACCTTGATATAAACAGTCTTTAAATTTACACTTATCAGCCTTGTCTGTCAGTATATTCAAGGCTTTGCATACCTGTGTTCTAAGTTTACTGTACTGAAGTCATGAACCCTGTGTGAAGAAAGAATGCAGAACTTCACGTCAGATAAATGAAGATGTTCAGAGCTGAACAAAAGGGTACATAAAAATACATGTTGAGATTCAGAAAAAAAGTGATATAAGTGAAAAATATTAATTATTCACTAAGTCCTTCAATCTAATTATCCTAAGTATTTGTCTTGTGGAGGTCAGTCTTGCAGAGTTTTTTCATGGGTTTGTAGAATCTTTTCTCATTTACTATTGTTCTAAAAGTGCCCTCTACTTGTACAGTTTAGCAGAACCTCATTGAACCTCACTGTTTTCAAACTATTTGCCCACATATTCAGGACGGTAGTGTGGGTATGGATGATGATGTGAACAGAGTATTTAATGCACTTAGGAATTATTTTAATTTGTGCTGATAGAACATTCTGTTACTGATGTTGACTGACACTTAAAAGATTCTGTATAGTTAACTTTGAAAGCCTTAGTTTTAAATTTTTATTAAGTTAGAATTTTTCTTTCTTTTCAAGATTGTCTATTTTGCCAGTTTTTTACATCTCTCAGGACAAGGGTTAAAAATAGAAGTTCATTGCTTTTGCTTATTTTTTTAAAATATTATGGTGACTTTTTCTATGAGGGAATGTGAAGTGCTGTCACATGTTTTGGCAGGAATTGGAAGCTTTTTAAGCAGTTTACCATTTCATTGTTCTTGGAAAATTTATCCACATTTGGACATAGTACAGGCTTCAAAAAAATTAAATTGGTGCAAACATGTTAGATAAATATAGCTAAATCTTCAGGATTTGTGGCTTGAATGAAAGTCTGCATTGTAAATCCTGGATGTGAATACCGGTGACTATTACCTAATAAAGGTTAAGTAACTGGGGATAGAAAGAACAAAACAAAAATGTGTCAGAGTCCTATTTGGTCACAGGCTTACCACTTAGCACTTACTAGTCCAGTGATAGTTTATGGACTCTACAGTTGCTGAAAGAAGAAAGATAGAATTTAGTTTTATACTGTTTAGTTTAGCAGAGCCACTGATGCTGTGAAAATTGTATTAAAATGTTCTAATTCAGTTTTCTGACATACCTTTTCTGTGTGTTTTTTAAAACCATTCTCTTCTTGTGTGTTATTGCAGGGAAAAGATGGGAGTGGTGGTTTTTTGGAGTGGGCAGAGAGATGTTGGGATTTTTTGGGTTAATTTTTTTCGTAGCAAAGCATTTCTCAGCTGGAAATGCCGAACATTTGTTTCTGCATGGAATGCAGTATTTCTGAACATCAGAAGTGAGCTGGGGTTTGATCTCAATTAAGTGTAGAGGATCTGGGTAACTAACCTTCCAACTAGAGAACGGTAATTGCAGTAAGAGTAGTTTTGCTGTGCCAGGATAGCAGCTCTGACAATACTCTGTTATTTAGCAAAAGCATGTTAGTTGCTTTAAAATAGTAGCCTTATTCTGCCCAGTATGTTGTACGGAAGTAATCAGCTTTCAGCTTTTGAGTGGAACTGCACAAAGCTCATTGCCCCTACCAGTTATCTCTGTGGTCGCATTCTTCATTTATCATGCATTCCTTCCCCTTAGCTTGCTGGCATTTCTGTAGGGCTTTTGTGTCTACTAAATATCTTTGTGTTCGTTCTCCCTTGGCTGGTGAAATATCTACTGTTACTGCGCAGTGTGGGTGACGGAATGTGCTGTGATGGATTAAAATCTACAAAGTAGAAAATTAAAATGCTACAGTATGTCACAACTGTAAGGCAGTATTTATGATTACTTGCTTGTCAAGTGGGGTGTGGAAACATATAACAAATAAGTATAACAGACAGACTTTTAATGGGAGACTTTTGAAATGCACTGTAGGAGAAAAGCATGTCTTTTCCCTTACAGCAAAGCAGGCAAAATGAAAGGCAGAGTTGTGTTGTAGTCACTCTTGTGAATCTAGCCAGATATAAGCAGAATATTTGCCATAAGTAGCAAGAAGTCTTTTAAAAAATAAAAATATGTTCTCTGTATATGGAGTCTACATAGGGAAATGCAGTGTTGGGATTTCTGAATGAACTATCTTGAGGAATTTGGAAGATGAGACCCAGGGATAGCAGAAAAGTTGGCTTGCACTCCCAGAATATCTCACTTACCTCATAAAAGATAATTTAGTTTTAATTCCTCCTTCAAAAATCTCTCTAACTCCTGAGTGGTTTGGCCTTTGAATAAATTAAGACATTCACATAGCTTTTTCCCCCTTCAGTTTCCCACTGGAAGGAAGTTGGATGATTTGCCGTTTAATTTTTCCTATGGGTATTTCAGATGTTGTGTGCTGTGGGTTCTGACATCTCTAGCACGCTGGGGAAGAGATCTTCTCCCCTGTTTCTGGTCCATGCTCTGGGAGGAGGTGTGTAAATTCTACTTTTTAACTCACCAATTATGCTGAAGAGAGGCTCAGTCACTTTTCTTCGGCTCTGTACTCTTCTCCCCCCTCCATTATTTCTAAATAAACTGTACCTTATTTCCATGAAATTTCTTCTCTCAGATCTGTCAGTGTGGCCCTCCAGAGGAGCAGGAAAGAGGGAGGACGGTCTTTTTGAACAGACAGCCCCAAGCTGCCTGGATACTGTTTTTAGTTTCAGTTGCTATTTCAGTGAGACCACCTCTCATGAAAGCACACTGGAAAGTGTTCCCCTCAAGCACTTTTCTGAATAGACTGTTTCATTGAAAGAGAAATCAAAAGCAAATTGTTTTTCTTTGATAACTCTTAAGTTGTGCAGTTCAGTATAATGACTACATGAAATATATTAGCAAATGATCATGAAATGTCATTTCTGCTGTGCCACATATCCTTGAAGTGTATTAATCGGTAGGTGAAAAATGATTCCATCCAATAAGAGGCTTCAAAATTTTTAACTGTGATTTTTTTGGTTTTATTGTTTAGTAGTCCAGTCTGATGGTAGCTGACTTTAATGAACTATTGCATCCAAGCATCTTCAACCAGCTCATCTAATTTGGGTGCAAAAACAGTAATTTGTTTGTGTATTCTGTAAAAAATGCTGTTTTTCAATTAATTTCATAGAAGCATCTAGTAGCTGTCAAGAGATTTGTTTTAGTCTTATAAAAGCCTCTTCCTTAGCTACACTTAATATTTCCATATTCTCCTTAAGAAGGTTACTTCTTTCTGTTCAATGTAATTTGTTGCAAACTTGTCTCTTTTCAGAAATTAAATTCCATCTGAACTTTTAAAAGCACTGGCACAATTAGAAGTGTGTCAGTGCAATTTGTGCTGACAAAATACATTTTAGTTAGATATTGGTAGCAACATTCCAGTACTTACACAGTCAAGTATTTTCCTGTTAAACTTCATCTTGTGTAGGCTGGTTTCAAGGTTTGGTTGTCTAATCTCTAGTGAAATTCAGTGGATTCGTAGGATTTATTCTGCTAAACTAATCTGAAAATCTGATTTAAGGATGAAACAATTTGCTTGATATCACATAAATACATGGCCTAGCCAAACCTAAATCTCCCAGTGTCAGTTTTAAAACATAAAACATTTTCTTTGGATTATAAGGGGAGCTGAGACGTGCTTTTGAACTGTCTTTAAAGTTTTCATCATACCACTTCACCTGTGAATTGGGGAAAAATGCTAATTTCCATCCATTGGTTTTTAGTAGGCTTTTGCAATTTTCCTGAAGTTGAATACTGAATTTTATCTGCAAAATGCCAGTGGACTCTAAAGGTTTCATGAGTTTCTTAAGCCAGTTTAAGACCTCGTTGTTGTTGAATGAATCGGGCTGCCAGGAAGGCTGGATATTCTACAGAGCATAGTCGTGTTGTCCGCCAAAGCCACAGTGGCACATACTTGCAGGAACAGCCAAAATAGAGACAGTGGAGAAATTCTGTGAGCATTTGGCTGAGTTCCCCAGCTTCTTGTTCTTTCCATTTCTTTCTTCCCCTTTCTTAACCTTCCCCTCTTCAGATATAAATCATAATCCGTACTCGAGTGGGTCAGTAAATAGCAGAAATTACCAAGTTCTTACACCCTTCTGTTACGTGTCTTCAGTCCCACAGCCACCTCCTCTGGGTATTGCACGTGGGAGAAGTTCCCTGTTACCTGAAATGTCAGAGAGCTGGATCCAATTATAAGCCTAAGGAAAAGAGTAAGCAGGGCTGATTTATGCGATTGTGGCCACTGTTCTTCCTCAAATCGTAACGGTGGAATTTTTGCTTTATTTTATCCCCACCAGGCTTCCCATTCCACAGGTAACAAAGGCCTCAGCGGTAGAGTGGCCTGGTATGTCACCCACAAGTCTAGGCATTTAAATGTACAGGGACATTGTTTGTTGGGTTTTTTTTTCTCCTTGGAAAATTCAGACAAAGTAAGTTTGAAGAACTTGTTTAGGCTAGAATGACCAGAGCTTGTAGGTTAGGAACTGCCAGCTGTAGGATACCCATCATTTGTCCATTTTATGACCATGAGTTAGTATCTTTGAATTGATTCAGAGTATTTCCCTCTCCAAGACCCCTGTCTTATTCATAATCTGAGTAATAGTCTAATATGTATTAACAATTGTAATTGTTAATCACTCATCTCACAGAAAGCGATTTTTACTCACTTCTCATGCTATATTTAATAAATATCCTCAAGCTCTTGAGCTCAGCAGTCTAATTTAGTTAGTGCTGGGTTCAGATAGCAGTCTTGAAAATGAGGTTCTAGACACTAACAAAATCTTTAAACTTCCCCAGCTATTTTCAATGACAGAAGGGTTGCCCTGTTTTCACTGGGGGGAGCTGTGGAGATCTATAATGATTCAGACATGCTATTAAATTTAATTAAGTTCTGTCTAATTAAATTTTGGAAATAAATGCTTTTTTGCCCCAGTGGTGTAGTTTGGGTAGTAAACTCCTGACTGTACTGATCTCCACCCTCATGCTGTGTCTACATTATCTTGGGTGAGGCATCATTCTAGCTACCTTGGTGTGGCGTTTTCAGGGCAAGTGTGCTATTTCAAAGCAGTGTTTGCGTATGATTATCAGGTTAAACCTTTGTCATTCCATCTGTGCCCCTCCTGCTTTTCTGCTTAACCAGGAGCTGTTATGTTCATCTCCATTTAAAATTTTTAAATACTGAAATAAACAGCAAGTTGGTCTGCCTACCTAGGAAACCAGTCATTTGATACCACCTACTCCAGTGTGGAATGCTAGCTCCTCAGCACTTGTTATGCAAGGATGGGAATGGGCAAAATGCCTGGAATGTTGATGGCTCAAAATTAACTGTTTTTTCCCCCAGGAATATGTTAAATTACTGTATTAGTAGGGACTTCAGTATCTGGAATTAAGCCAGATAAAAGCATTCTTTCACAATGACTATACTTAAAAAAGTAGTATCTTAAACTTACTCAGTAGGAAGGAAATGTATTTGAAAAACAGAAGCTTCGTAATGAATCCTAAATATTTTTTCCCCCCACTTTAAATTGCAGTCTATGTCAAGTCATTGATTTATTTAAGTGGATGCTTAATATATGCACTATATATATATAAGTGGATGTTTAATATATGCACTAAGTTTGAAAATGGAAACCAGCCACTGTTTTGTAACATATCAGCAGTAAGAATGGCTGGTGTAGTATGGGCATAAAATGTGGGATAGACAAGCGTAGTGAAATAGCTTATTTGTGCATTTGTTGTGATTGAGGAAAAAAAAGCCTGTGTTCGAGAAGACACGTTGCAATTATGGAACATGCTTAAGAGGATTTTTTAAATTAAGGTTTAGCAGAACTGAACAGGACTCCTCAAATATTTTTCTTAGTTTTGAGTGAGACCATAAAAGCCTTATGGTTGTTTTCTAACCAAGGAGATAAATTTTAAAAAGTTTGTCACTAGCATCTTTTTGGAAAAACTTACCATACAGAGGGTGTCCTCAGTGGAAAGCAAGCAACAGAATTGCCCCAAAACTTCAGATCATTTGCAGGGAATACAGGTTGCAGAAAACTGCCTTATTGTTGCTGCAACAGATTCCTGCATTATATAGTTTTTTGTGACTGCTTTTCCTTTGTTTGAGGGAAAGCTCTAGAAACAAGAAGAGCTAGCTGAAACGCTAAGAGTGTTGAGGGAATCAAAGTAAATACTAATCAGATTTTGGAACTCTTCAGTGACACAAACCTTGTCCACAGCAGTATTTTTCCCCCTTAAATAGCAGTATAATTAAGTTATTGTATGACAACTTCGTACTTTCAAAGCATCACCGTAACAGAAATTGAGGGAGAAAACCAAACTTTGAGCTGGAATGGCATACACAAAGGGAGTTACGTGCTCTCAGCAAGCTCAAGAGTCTAAATTAAAACCTCTTGTATTCAGTGAGGGTGGGTTTAACTCTATAGTCGAGTGACTTCACTGGTTCAGTAGCACTGAAACGGGGGATCCCACCTTACCCTCTTGCTTGATGGTACTTCTCTCTTCCTTATTGCCTTCATTAGTGTTCATTTGCTCCTGCGTTCAGCTTTTTAGCCAGATCACCCTGCAACGTAAAAATAGCTAGCAAAACAATTGTGAGTGTTAAAATGGAGAGGGTCAGCTCTTCAGCTGTCTTGTAAAACAGCCCAGAGACTTCACTAGATAAATCTCATCTTCTGTTGTCCACAAGCTGTGTAAAAGCTTTTGAACATGGTCACTCAAATAGTCAGAGCTTATCTGATTCGCACTCGCTTGCCAAGCTATGATAACTCAATTGCACCTGAATTCTGTGATTCTGTTGAAAGGCCCTTGAGTCTCCATTTATTTCATTTGGCACTGAACACTTGAAAATCAAGCTGTCTATGCCTTCAGGGGTGTTTACTGAATCTTTAACAGCATAGCAGCCTGGGTAAAGGAGAGGAGGTGTCCCGACTCTGCTTGTTCTTCCTGGCTCTGACATTTGGTCAATGGGGCGAGGTGTTCTTCAGGAAGCTGCATCTGGAATTCATGCACAATAGCTGAAGCATGAAATATGTAGACTGTATGTATTGATTCACAGTGGTGCTTTCAGTAGCTATTGGCAGGAAGTTGGTAATTAATGCAAGGAGGAGGAAATGGTATTGAAGGGCTTGATAAAGTATTCTGCTTTAGACTAAAATGTAACATGCAATTTCTTTACTTGCTGTAAAGGAAATCTAAGGGGGAGAATCACAGTACAATTCCTATTCCTATATGAATGCAGTCATTGGGAAATTACTTATATTGATACTTTATTTCCCTTCCCCTGATAGTAAGATGGCCAGATCCTTTCCAGATGTCAGTATGAAATAAGCATTGCACAAGGTTTTGTTTTCAGACGAAGGAAACCTTTTTTTTGTCATGTCTATGGCTTTTCTTTTATTAATCTCATTAGCACACTGTGGATCTTGTCTTTGCATGTTATGTGCTTTTACCTTGCTTTGTTATGAAGTTTTCTTTCTCACTAGATAATTTTGAAAAAAGGTTACTTAAAATAACCAGAAAGAATGAATGATATTCCACTTTTATAGCTGGTTTAGATGTGCCTTTATTTATTTAGTTAAAGGGTAGTAGTCTTTTAGGGTGCACTGAACTTTGTTTGAATGCTACCATTTCAAAGTGAAGATAAAACTGAGGTGCAAACTGCATAAATATACAGTTCCCAAGTTTCAAATGTTCAAAAATCAGAAAGCTAGATTTTCTCTTATTTGCTTTTAATTTTAATTGTAACATTCTAAAGTGTCTAAATTGTCATTGTAAGACAAATACAACTACTTATCAATGTGTTCTCCCTCTTATGCTTCTATATGTTTCAGTTCTGCCGAAAGAAACATTTGTGAGATGTCTAGTTTTAGCCTTCTTTGTAATATTGATAGGAGTTCAAAATTTGTTTTTAAAAGAACATTTTTTTAAAATATCAGCTGTGGAAGTACTCTTATAACTGTTGTTTCATGTAATGGTTCAGCATCTTGAAATACAGAAAATTACTTTTGGCTATAAAGAATACTACAGAAAAGAAATTGTGTTAGCTTATTTAATTGCTTGATTCTATGATGGATTCACATAAAGACACCTCTATTTTGTAACCAGCAATCTTCTTCCCAGACCTATATTTCTGTTTTACTGACAGCTTATTTATTCTTAAAATTTTATTGTCAGTTAGGACAGCCTAATGTTTTCATCCCCTTGAACTATTCCTCTGCGAGGTGGGTCATAAATGTCTGGACCTGTTGTCACTAATTAAGCATCTCACCTTCAGCCCCTTCAACTTTGTACTGCACTTTTGAAATTTTGAGGTCTGATCATAGACGAATGAGGAATGTAAGGAGGTTCAACTTCATCAGCTGTAGAGGCCTGAAGTCAGATAATGTGATAGATAAATGCCCTGTAGTTCTTACACAACTGCAGACTTAGGAAGACTTTCAGTTGTTTAGTGTTGTAAAAATGCCCAAAACAACAACAAAAAAGCCAAATCAACCAATCAAAACCCCAAAAAACCAAACCCACCCCAAAAACCAGAATCAAAAAAATCCTTCCAAACCCCTCAAAATTTTGTTTTGAAATTCAGAAGAAAAAAGGCACAGGAGTCTACAGGTTTCACTTTTTAAAAATGTTTCCTTTACTTGTCTTTGTCTTTTCTTCATTTTTAAATATCTTTGTTTTCTTTTAAAGAGTTTCAAATATACAACAGCAGCTGGCCTTGCTAGATAATGAATCTTGGCCGGGAATGGCTGAAGCGGACAGGGACCGTCTTCAGCTGATCAAAGAGAAGGAGGCTCTTCTTCAGGAGTTGCAGCTCATCAGTCAGCAGAGGCGATCCCCAGAAGACATTGCACGTTTGGAGGATGAAAAAAGACGCTTGGAGGATGAAATTCAACGGGCTCGAGCAACGTCTGCTCATGGGGCCACTGAAAGGTTTGGGAACTTACATAATGTTCTTATCTATTGTAAGATCCATATAGGTAGGTTCAAAAGGAAGAGTAGGAATTTCATTATGTTAAATGAAAAAGAAATTACTGACTGCCACTATTTAATACTGTCTGTCCTGGAAGTTTTCTGAAACAGAGTTGCAGTGATGTTGACTAGTTAGTTTTCCTTTCATTTGTCTAAAAAGTCTGAATAGGAAGAAGAGTTCAGAATAGAGTCACAAAAGATGCTTGGAAAAAGTCTGAGTGATATTTTCAGATTATTCAGAGTCCCAAATAATTGTTCCTGGATAGTGAAAGATTTTTTTCTCTTATTTGCAGTGGAGTAATGTTCATTTCCAAAAGCAACAGAACAAAGATCCTTTGCTTTATTTAGTTTCTACCTTATAACAGGAAAGTTAAATGATTAAGTTTTTGCTGCCTTTTATATACAATAATTCTTTTTCATTTGCAATCTTAGCAGTGGGAGCACATGCCAACTTGGACATTCAGAGAACATAGTAAACAGAGTAATTCTTGAAAACGTATGTTAAATATCAAATTATATGTAAAATAAAGAACCCAAAAACGTATTAGTGGAAACACTGTGTTTATTTTGAAGTTGCCCAGTTTATCCTGTAGCCAAAGAAATGGACAAAACCTCTTAACCTCTGTTCTTCACTGCTTCCAATGAAAGTGAGAAACTACTTGTTCTTACTTCTCTTCAGTAGTGTAAAACCTCATGTTTGACACTTCAGGAAAATGTACATGAACCAGCTTTAATGTGATCTGTGTAGAGGTTAATATTTACATAATTAAGACACTAAAAATATTTGAAAGTGCCTTCCATATACAGATTTTGACAACTTCAGTTCCTTTGAACAGGCTTACTTCAGACAGTAATTTCAGGCAATAAATAGAAAATTCACAGCCAACCTACAGGTCAATGTAATATATTTTGCAGTTTTTGCAATATTGTTACAGTGGCTTTCCAGCTTACACTGACAGAAAAGGGAGTTCACGTTACACTGCAGTGCAGTAAGTTTTATTTGTTGGTTTTGGGCTCTCATGTTAGGTAGTGCATATACTATGTTGGCAAGAAGGCCAAGCTATTTTTCCATGTAGTTCATGCTGTGGAAACCAGCGTTCCAATGTGGTACTTGATATTTCAAATGCTAGCAAAAAGTTGAGTAGAAGTTAGAATAATATTGATGGACTCTCTATTTTTGTATAACAAATTGGAGGAAAGCTTAACTATTAGTAGCCCTATTCTTTTTTGTTGTTTTAGACTCAGGAGTAACCAAAAAATCTTCCCAGTTCTGCTTTTCTATTACCACTTTCTTCTAATTGTGAAATACGGAAGATTTTCTTTTTAAAGTAATTGCCAGTTCTGTTCTGTTACTGAGAATTTAAGACACTGAGTTATGGACAGATGAAAACAAACTTTAAATCAGTATGACAGTGGTGGGAGGTTTCCTTTTTTGTTGTTGTTGGTTTGTTTGTTCTTTTGTGGGTTTTTAGGTTGGGTTTTTTTTTTTTGTAGTGTTGTTTTTTCTAAAATTTGCGGACAGCCTTCATTGGAGGCATTTCTTACCGTTTAGTGCAGGTACCCACCTTGCAGCACTAAGCACTGTGGAGTGTGGGTTCCTAAGCTTGTTTTTCAAAGTAGATGGTGTGAATATCCCTGTCTTCCCCTGCAAGCTTTTGAATCAGTTAAGTTTCTTGCATCCATTTGTCTTTTGGTTCCTACATGCAATACCTCTATCGTGGAAGTTTGCATGGCTGAGCTGCAGCCTTCCTTTGGCCATTGGGTCAACCTGGTCTGGGTTCCACAGCAGCAGGAGAGAAACCTCAGCTGTACACACACGTGTGCAGCCCTTGCCCTGTGGTTGCAATAGGGGGAGCCTTCCCAGAGGGCCCTGGTGTTGCTGGAATGTTGCCTTGCCAGCATAGGAACTGATGAAGCTGGAGGCAAAAGAGGTTGCGAGATTTCTTTTTTTTTTAATGCTGCACATTAACATGTTGAATTCAAAAGCCATCTTTGCAGCTGAGGAAGGTCTGAGGCATTCAAGTAAATTTGATCTGCTTTCTTCAAACTGTCTGTCAGAATCCAAATTTCTAGCCAGCTTGTGAATGCAGGACTGGAGTAGTAACTTTCCTGGGCACAGAAATGTACATCACAAAACAGAGTACTACTCTGATTTTATCTTGAAGTTCAGTGATTGGGCTTGGAAAAGCAAAACACTGGGAGTATAATTCTGGATCCAGAAGAAGTATAAATGTGGTATCAGTACATTTTAACATATCTTAATAGGTGTATGACACTGACAGCATTAAATGTACTTTCCATTTGTGTTAGGGCAGTACTACTGACTAATTCAGCTGCTTGTTATTAGAATGGGTAAAAAATAAGTTGCAGCATGACATTTTTGTCATAACATAGTATTCAAAATGCTGTATCACCTGCTTAAATATGATGATATATAAATGCACCTAAACCACCTAGAATAAGAGCTTAAGTTTGACTTTTATGGTTACAATTAACAAAAGTCTTCCAAAAATGTTCTTTTCTTTCTTTTGTCAAAATTTTACACTAATTAGCTTGGATAATACGGCTATTTGGAATATTTTTTTTCCTGACAAGGTGGAAAGTCATATTTTACTGGTAGAATCAGGTTGATGCAAGGGAAAAAATAATCTTGTAGAGTCTGATGTTTTTACCTAGAACTTTTTATGACTTTGCTAATTGCTGTAATTTATCTTCAGCTTTATGACTCCTACATTGTGCCTCAATTACTTTTCTTGTCTGGGAATTCTGCTGGAGTCTTCTTTATTGTGTTCTTGCTGAACTTGCCGTCACTGCATATGAGCAACATAAATTAAAACTTTTCATTAAACAATGAAACTTTTTTACATTCCAAACTGCAATGCAATGATACTTTTCCATACTTGGAAAGCTCCTAGCACTTCTTGAACACTGTTTTAATGAAGAAAATAATAAAGTGTATCTGTTTAATTATAGGATACTGTTACAGGAAAAGAGAAATTGTTTGCTTATGCAATTAGAAGAAGCTACCCGTTTAACTTCATATTTACACTCCCAGTTAAAAAGGTAAGTTATGTAAAACCAGCAGGTTTTGAAGTTTAACTGCAGCAGAGAAGAATATTAATAATGTATGAAGTTTACCTTTTTATACTTCTATGTATATGTACCAAGTAAATTAACTTTTTACTACATTTATACAGTTTGGTCTGTGGAATGCGATGATTTGGATGGAGTTTTATAAATGGTATTAGTGATGGCTGTTTCAGCTACATTATTATCCCGGAATTTTGTATGCTATCTCCTTTTCAGAAAATAAGTTCTTATAACCTGTTGCAATACTGTTACAGTTTTACTAATAGGAAGATAGCATTGTTTTAAGTTCTCTGAGTTTTTAATATTCTGATACCTTCTCCAAAGGGTTTTTGGTCCCTGGTGAGATGACAAAATTTTGCCATTTAAATATGAGAATGTGTTAAGACCCACACAGAAGCCCAGAATGTTTTGCATATTCACACTCACAGCTGCCTTTTGAGATGCAGCTCTTGGGGATTCCTCAGCTGAACACCACACCAACATCAAAAGTTCAGTTCCTGCTGTGTGTCATTTCATCTCTCTCTGTCACATGTATTTTTCTCTCCCTTAACTGTGAGTGGTAAGAGGAACTGGAATGGGATTCATCCTAAACTCTTTCTAATTTTGCACTGGAAAAACCTGTAAGAGTGAAGCTTACACAGCAGTTTGACTTTGCAAATCTCTTTGCATGTCTTCTCCCTGGATTGTTTATCACCAATCATGAAGGTAAATTCAAGCTGTATCATGGTAATCTATCTTTCCTGGCTTTACATTGAGTCTGCTGATCCAGAGCCTGCTCTGGCCTCTTTTCTGCCAAATTACAGTTGCTTGCATCTTGGAGGAAGGAGTAGACTTGTCCTGTTGGACCATTTGTCTTCAGGTACTTGGCCCTGATTTGGTTGTCACATGTGCTGTTCCAGTCATGGTTGTGTTTGAGACCAGGGCAAGAGACACAGACCTAGACTTTAAAATGCCAAATCATCTCTCCATGTCACCATACTGAATACATGTGAAATTGCTTGTGTACTCTGGATTGACGTTTTTATGTCTGCATTGGTGTTTCTGATAATATTTGAAAGGGCCTTTTTTGTTTTCTCTTTCTTTGCCTGCCATAGTCTGTCAGCTAGCACCCTTACAATGTCCTCTGGCAGCAGCAGGGGATCCCTGGCCTCCAGTCGAGGATCCTTGGCTTCCAGCAGAGGCTCCCTCAGCTCAGTCAGCTTTACGGACATCTACGGCCTTCCACAGTACGACAAATCAGACAGCGTTACAGACTACGGGCAGCATTTGCGCTTTGACATAATTCCCTTTGAGTCTCTCACAAAGGATGTGCCATATGCTGATCCCATTGGGCACTCAAATCTCAATAAGCAGCGGAGGTCTCTGGACACCCCGCAGTCCCTGGCGTCCCTGTCATCGCGGTCCTCCTTGTCATCATTGTCCCCTCCAAGCTCGCCTCTGGACACCCCATTTCTCTCTGCGTCTCGAGATTCTCCGTTGGCTCAGATGTCAGAAGGTTTTGAGGAGATGGCAGGCATAGGAGCCCTGGAAATGCTCAGGGCTCAGACCACGGCGCTGGGTGATGATGATGCACAAGGAACAAGCTCATCTCAGACATCCACTTACACTCTAGACAGTGAAGGGCTGCGAGAAGTGGGACCACACCTGGCTGCTGTCCAAACTGGTGGAGGTGAGTTAATTGACATTATTATTTTGTCCCATTATCATAGAAAATGTCACACAGACCTAAAACATACCAGCACAGTAGAGATTGTCCCTCAGTTTGGCTCATTACTACCGTCAGTTAAAAATTGCACAGTGGATGTTAACAGTTAAAAAAGCCTGATCAAAACCCAGAAAAAAGTCCCCCAGCCCAAACTTTAGATTTCGAGTGGAAAGGTGAAAGAGTAGAGAAATGCGTGTGAATAGATCTTAAAACAGTGGTGATTTAGGTGGAAGAAAGGGAATGGAATACAGACTTTCTTTGGAGTGTAACATATCAAGGAATTAGTAAGGTATTAGTACAAAAAAGCATGGGTACTTCTGAGGCTCACAGCTGTGCCCGTGTTGCTGTTATTCTGATAAGGTAAAGCAACACAAACTCAGGGGAGATAGGGAAGAACCAACAACCACTCCCCACAAAAGAACTCAAACATGAAACACGAGGTGGTTCTGCTGACAGTGATTGCAGGCTGGCTGACTCCATGCTGAATTTGTGTGCACCCCAGACCAGGTTCCCTTGTCCAAGTTCTGTGACAGGAGCAGAACCCACAGTGGCATGGCTGTGAGGAGTGCATGGGGCACTCATGAGTAGAGTGCTTCATCAGCAAAGCAGCATCTTTTGTAGGGGGTCTATGAGAAGTGAAGTATCTGCTTGGCTGGTTGTGTCCGAGTACTTGTGCTCTGTGATGGCAGAGGAACGATGTGTGCAGTTACCACAGCACACATACTCTTGAGTTTTTCTTTCCTTCTTGACTGTGAAGTTGATGGACTTGCTTTAGCTTGCGTTGGCAAAAGCTTCTGAGGCACTGCAATTGAGAAACATAAATTAGAGAGATCAAAAGAGGAATTAGAAACCCTTTTTAAAAATGAAACTAAATTAAACCCCTGAGTATACAGGCACATTTCCTGTTTTAATCAATCAAATGAAGAACTGTTAATGTGAAAGAATATTCCTTCATGATAATGGTTTTCTGTGTTGGCTTGCTTGTTTTTCTAATAAAATCATACCAGTAGAGAAAGGCTTTAAGAGTTTATTTTTAATATTAAAGACTGTGATTCCCATCCCATTTCTATATCCAGAATTCTGTGTTAGCAGTTGTGTAAAATGTTGCATTTGGGACTCGGGACATCAGGAATAATGTGAAATTTAACCAGAGAATATGTCATATTATCCTACCAATATCTTATTTATCAAGTGATAATATAAACGAACATTGACAGTATCTACAGAAAAACTTTCAGGTTCTTATTTTTGAAAAAGAAAACATTGCCACTGTGCTAAAAAGCATGTATTGTTCAAACAGTATTTGAGTCTAGACTCACCTACTTTCCTTAGTGCAGCTAGCACTGCCAGAAGATACTGCTGCAGAATTTACTTTTACTGGCTGTAAACATTTCTAGTGCCCATATTGTAGCTTTCAGACCAAAATAAACAGAATTCCAGAGACCAGCATGTAAGCTTGTGCTTAAATTAGTGCCATGAAGAGGCTTCCTGAGGCTTTCTTTAAACCTCAAATCAGACCACAGCATGTCTTCACCCATTGTGGTGAGTGAAAATATCCAAGTAGTTCGTTTATAGCTTGTACGTGTTTCCTAGAAGTGAAGCCTGGTGTGAGGGCCTAGGGAGCAATATAGGATGTGTCAAGTTCCTGCTTTGATTTTCCGTTTCTTCCTTCTCTGTTACATTTCTACACATTTCACATTTCTCTGAAAACCTCAGTGCTATCTGCTGTCAGTGCTGGGGTGTTCAGCTCCTATTCCAGGGTTTACAACTTTTCTCTATGTACAACAGCCTATTTTGTCTTGCTTTTTGAGGAAGAATGTATAATTCAAAGGTAGCCAGGCTGCCTTTTTTTTGAGACTTTTTTATTTTTAGTATTTGCATTTGAAAACGATTGCTTAAGAAAAATTTGTTTAACCTTTCTGATTTTTGACTACTTTAAGCTCCACACTCACTAGCTCGTGGTTTGCAATTGTAATGCAGTTGTTTGCAAAGAGCAGCTGGAAGTTTTGAAATTATTTTGGTTTTGTCCTCTTTTCTTGGAAGAATTTTTTTTGAGCACCAAGCTCCTGTATCAGTTTGCGAAGCCCCAGATGTGGGCTTTTGGGCTGCACTGAGGTTCTACGCAGTGTGCCCCGCTGCTGCCACCCAGTGGTCTGGTAGCATAATGCAAAACCAGTAAGTCTTGGTTCCTTCACTGGGAATTCGCAAATATTCGTGACTGGGAGGATTAACAATGAATAAACTGCATGTACTTTGCACTGACACAGCACTTGAGCAAGTTTAAGGAGTTTTCCAGGAGCTGCAGTTCTGATGTTCGGTTGTTGATCTGCTGTTTTATTGTTCTGCTTCTGTTACGGGGACGCATTTTGAAATTATGTTACCACGTGTGAATGCCTGAAAAGTTAAATCCATCGTGTTTATAAAGCTGGGAGTGGGAGGAAACATGTTAATAAAATAGTGGGCTTTCATTTCTTCACTATCTCTTCTCTATACTAAAATAATCTTTCAAGTGCTAAGTTTCTTTTAATGCCTAAATAATCTCTTGTTTGCAAAATATTGTCATAGATCTAAAAGGTAATTTATCACTGTATGCTTTTCATTTTATCTTGTTTCTCATGCGGCACAACAGAAAAATTCACTGTAAGTGAACCTGAAATTTCTTATTGTGCTGTTTTTGCCTGTAATTTCCAGTGTGTTTTTCTGTGTGAAGTGCTGGTTGTTTTGTTTTGGTTGGGTATTTTGTTTTTTGGGGTTTTTTTGAGTTGCATGAGAAGAAAAGGGAGACTTTGCTACATTTGGTTTTGTTTGATATTGTGCTGTATCTGTTTAATCAATATGGCATACTCAATTTTTTTGCGATGTCAACTAAACAATACATTCAGAGCTGTAGTTAAATTGCTGAGAAAAGTGTTCTGTGACTTTCAGCTTTATTGTAGTATCATAGTAATGCCTGACAGCATCATGGTAGGTAAGGTCTGTTTGTGTCTCTGATTAGTTTTTATGAATGTTTTACTGACATGTGGTATTTTTAGTCTCCTATGCTTGTGAAACATGGTTTAGATTTATGTATTTTTTTTAGTTAATGAAAGTTTGAACACCAAAATTTCCTTTGAAATTCACCTTTTGAACTAATGACATAGAGAATATTCTTTTATTCAGGGCTTTCTTGTATTTATCCAGCTTTGGCACCCAGTAGTTCTGGAAAATCATATATATTGTTCACTGATTTTTTTTATTCAATTAAGGAAATGAAAGATAACAGACTATCTTAGAAACTTAATTTTTAAACAGTTATTTAGCTTTCAGCATTGCAAGATCTATAACTTGTGCTAAACTTTTTTCTGTTTAAACAAAAATCTGGTGTGTCTTTCATCTTGACCAATTTTTCCTGCTGCTTTTTTTTTCTCCTAGTCAAGGGCATCCTTTGGTGTTTGCATCTCCCAAATTTGCTGGAGTTGCCCAGAGGTTATGAAATGCTTCTACAGCCTTCAGCAGTGAGCAAGTCATTGTCAAGTTACAACACTGCTGTAACATGTCACTTTTTCATTTTGTTATGTTGGTGCTTAATACCAACTTTTCCTTCCAGACAAAGTGGGAGCATGAACTTCTAAAGGAGAGAACCCACATGGTCTTTCATCTGCTACATCTATACAAAGTGTTCACATAAAAAATTTACACAATTTTGTGAAGTTCAGCATCTTCCCAGTGATGTAAAATTATTGGGAAACTTTGATATGTTTTCTGTAGATGTCTCTACAGAGCACTAGTTTTGATTCTGCATAAATACCAGTGACAGAACTGAGGTGGGTTCACCAAATCAAAAGGTTTTTTAACAGAAAAAGAAGAAAAACCCCACAAACAAACCAACAACAACGACAAAAAAATCAAAAAACAAACTAAAACCAAACAAAACCCCCAAAAAACAGACAACCAAAAACAAACCCACCACTTTTGTACAAGTGATACAGGGGAAAGTGTGGTTCAAATACAGTTTCTCTGTTTTCTGCGTGCTTACTTGAACTTGGCTCTCATTTGTGGTGAGGATGCCATGGGTAGCACTGCATGATGTGTGATGTACAGTAAGGGTGGGATGCTGTACCTGGAGATGAGGAGGAACGGTGCTCCTTTCTCCAGGCACAAAGACAAGTGCAGATTGGGCTGTTCCTATCCAGCAGATAAACTTCCTGCGTAGCTGATGATAACTAAATCCTTCATTTAATTTGGGAGAGGGGTCCATATGAATCCAAAGGACAGAGAACTGGCTCTGCTGATACACAGGAATTTTAGCTCCAAACAGGACTGTGTGTTTGTAACACCCTTGGGGATTTCGTGCTGTTAGTGGCCTGCTAACAGAAATGTACCTTGGGCTGGCACAGAACTGCTGGGCTTGATGCATCCTGTCTGCCAGTTCCGCAGTGGCTTAAAGCTGACCTTAGCCAGAGCCTTCTTTTGATAGCAGCAGCATGGTTGTTAATCTGTAAGACATTTATCAAACTCCTGAGTCCTGATGTCCTGTTCTGGTGGTGCTTGGGTGGGAGGTGAGATGGGTGCCATGCATGGGGATGGCTCACCATACCTCAGCTGGGTTCTGCAGGCAGTGCTCAGGATGTGAGTTGGTGTTCAGCTGAAGAAAGCTTACTGGTAGGTATCAGAAGTAAATTTTCATGCTTTAAGATAATGTTGTTACTTTCAGTAAGACATGCTTCATCCTTAGTTGGGGGCAGTAAGCTGTGAATGTCAGCTGGTGCTTGTCTCCCCCTGTGCTGCTGTCACTGCTGAAACTGAATGCCTCTATGCTGTCTTAAGTTTCTAAGCATGAGCAAAAGCAAATAAAATGCTTTCCCTACTTTTGAAGTGGCATCTCTTTGCCATTGCTTTGCTGCTTTGAGGACAGTCATTGAACCTTAAGCAAAAGAAGGTGAAAGTTCTTCACTGCACAGTGAAGAAGTGTCACTTCACGAGTCTGTTCAATGGTCCTCTCTCTAGGAGTCCGAAGAAAACAACCTCAAGTTAGGAACTATGATTGAAGTGTTGAAACCTTTCCTATCCAATTCTTGAACATGACTGCTTGTGCATGTACTTTAAAGGATTGGTAGCTGCCATACCTACTTGCCTGTGCAAAACCCAATGTATAACATAATTTTTGTTGGTCCAATTACAATGTGAAAATGATTGCTGAGTTGCTATTTATGGTGTTGCTGGTGATTCAGGGAAGGGTGGAAGAGAGGTTTGAATATTGCTTCCTCCTTCCCCCAGTCAGTTTTCAAAGTCATTCACCAAGAATTTGAAAAAACAGTGGTCTGAGTGAGTTGGAAAGCACTGGTTCTTTTTGATAATGCCTCTCAGACTGTAAATAAAAGCTGCCATTATGTGACGGTATAAACAGTATGCTTTGAGATTTTGTATTAGGAAACAAATGAGAACAAAACCTCACATTGTTTGATCAGGTAACTTTTTAAGTTAGTCTTTGTGTTTGTTTTCAAGCTATTGTATATTCAGTAGGTAAATCTGAAAAGTTTAGGATATCACGTGTAGATATGTTGAATTAATGTAAGTCTTCCTTTAGGAAGGGATTATTTTATGAGAAAACATTTCCTAACAATGTAATTGGTTTATACTTAGTCTTGTCAGAGGGCAATTAGCCACAAACTTCCTTCCTTAATTCTCCCATGGAAAATCTCTGGTCAATTGTATTCTAGATTTTTAACTTAAAGTTAGATGAAAAATCAGTGAACTGCGTTTGTGCTGTTTTGCTGCTAGTTTTGATACAATACATATTTCTTGTTTGTTTTTTAACAAACTGCCTTGAGCTGATCTCGCCTTTTTTCTCTCCATGACAGCTGTAACTCTGCGAGGAGACAGTGGTAGAAGATCGGAGAGGAGAGCCAGGCGAGTTTCAGCATGTCTCTCAGATCATTCACTGGCTAGTGACAGTGGCGTGTTTGAAGCTTTAAGCAAAAGGTCAGGTGTATAAATGCATAGTAAGCTGGAAATATTCCTGTTCTACCACATGGTCCAAAAGAATTAGTTGTGAATTTCTGATAGGCTTTCAGCCTTCCTAGTTCTTTGTAACATAAAAATACTAGATTGCACGTTTTAGAGGAAAGAAGCTTTTTACATGCAGTCCCACTGTCATTTTCACAAGTACCAACTCCCTTTCACTATATTATCTCTGACATTTTAACACCATATTGTTCTCCCTTGATAGTTTTCTCAGCTTATTAGTTGTAAATCAGTAGTTTTATTTCAACCATCTATAATAAAATAAAATTATATAGACTGTGACTTGCAATTCTGAGTAGCATGTAATAAAAGTATAACTCTGAGGAAGAAACATATGAACTGCTAAAAATCTAAAAAATGTGTAGGTTGTCCAAGTGATTTAAGGGTGCATAAAGGCATGTTCCTTGATACAATTGTTTTAACACAGTAAACAGTAACAGGGAAAAAGATAAGATTTGGAGGATGCTAAAGAGAAATGGAAGACAGAATAGATATTAAAATAATGTAAATATCTTGAAAGAGTAATTCTAAAACTTTAATTTTTACAATTGTGTATTACTACTATTGTGTGTTTTTAAAGAGATGACTCAATTCCTTCTACATTACCAGTCCCTCCTGTATAGTACCAAACAATTGCTTATATCCACAAATCACAAAATAAATGATAGTTTCATTATGTTTTAACATCTTAGGTCACCATATAGTTTACAGTACTTTCTGTTCCTACAGGAATGAAGATCTGGAAGAGCCTGCTTATGGTGATGCTGCCAGTAATGAAGAACCGCAAATACATGTTGGATTTCTGTGAGTAGTTACTCCTTTCTCCCTGTCAACTCTGCAGGAATTGCTCCCTACTTTTCTTGAGTTTATTTTTAAACTTTTTAATAAACTGAACTACAGTGGGTGTTTTTAAGGAGTTTCTGAACTGACAGCCAAAGTTTAGTGTGTGTACAGATTAGTTAGTCACATGCCACTTTGTGTTGGGGATATGCCTTAACCACAGTTCATTCAGTTCATCCTTTCAATGCTGACTGGTAAAAGGGCCTTCATTACTTCTTTCTGTAGCATTTATTTTCATTGTGTGGGCCATTAGTGTGAGTATGGGTATAGGGATATGTCTCTCTAAGCGCAATCCTTTTATGACAGATAAGGGAGGATTACCTTAGGAAAGCCACAGGTGAAGAGACACAAATATAGATACAGTTCCCAAATGCAGCTTTGAAATCCTGTGCTGCTTATGGTATGCTATTGTTGGTAGTGGGAGTAGTGTGGGGAAGGGCAGATTATTGCTGTTAAAGGCAGGATTTCATATCTTAGTTGTAGGTCCAGAATTGTCTCTACCCCTTGGAAAATTAATTCCTAAGTTTGGGAGTTTTGTAAATCTCAACCAGGTTTGTTAATGCCATTTCAAAATTCATGCTGATGTGAAAGAGTAGAATTTTAAAATTTATTTTCAATAACCCATGAAAATAATGCAGGCTGATTTGTTTAATGTAACAGATATGTGTTATACACGTGCACACATGTATTTGCACATGGTGTAACTGTTTAAACTAAGCAATGTATTTTATAAAACCTGCTTCCTATCAAGAGGCATAGTAAGGCTAGTTATTATTTTCAAACTGAATAATTAACTGCTACTGTGGCTAATGTTATTAATAATGTTCTGTTATCAGTGCATGATATTTGTAATTGCTCTTAATTGAAACTGATTTATGTAACAAATTTTTTAACAACAAAATGTGCTTTTGTATTTAAATCTTTTTAGTCATCTCTATGTCTTAAGCAAAATCTTGATGATTGGTGACTAACCCAGGAAATTTATTTTCTAGGCATGACAGTGGAAGCGAATGTCTGTTAGTCCATGTATTACAGCTGAAGAACTTTACTAGTCTAGTTGTTAAAGAAAACTGCAAAATGTAAGCTTGAATTTCACCTGAAGTCTGATCATTGCTTGTTTTGTGCCACAGTCATAAGTACTGTAGATTTATTTTGTTTTCATTCAAAATTAAGATATTTCTGAAGAAGATAATATGTCTTAGTTTTCATGAGGAAAGAGTTAATTTTATGGACACAAAGTGTCCCTTTTATAGAATGTCTGTCACAATGGTCAGGTAACAAGTGTAATCTTTAATGACCTTGTTCTTACATATTTATTATGCAGTTTGTTCAAAAACATCTGTGATATCTGTGAATCTTTCTCAATTCCTATGACAACATCTGTATTAATCAGTAAGAGAGGTACTTTACCTTTTATCTTTAAGAAAACCACACCAAAACCAACACAAAAACATCAATAAAAAATCTGCAGACTCTTCTGGCCGGTATAGGTTTCCTTGAGCATTCATGAATAACCTTCTGAAGATAACATTAACACAAATACTAGCTGAGAATAGTACAAAGGATTGAATTTTTTAACCTGATGGATTGTGCTACTTTTTCAGTTTTTCAAATATCACATTATATAGCATATGGCTTAGTTTATTCTAATAAATGTTTCTTAAATAATGGCAGTGTTGTCACAAAACACTGTTTTATCTAGTGATATGTATCTTAACCTATTTTAAAAAAATTCAACACCTGAAAATTGTTGATCTTTATCTCTGAGAGAGGTTGTTTGAAAACTGTGGAAAATGGAGGTATGATAATATTGTTGTATTTTAAGTCGTTCTGTGGGAGTTGTTAAAATAGCATACATCTCAATGAATCAGTTGATCTTTGTTGAGAACACTTCATCTTGCTAACCTTGCAAAACTCCAGTGGAAATTCTTCATATAGGTCAGTACATTAGTGCTGGTCTTTTGCTCTGTTTCAGTGTGAGTGCAAGGGCACATGGTAGCGAAAGAATGTGAGTATTGAGTAGCACACAGCCATGTTTCCTTGTCCTCAGAAAAGAAATGTGTCATCGCAGAAGGTAGTAAAATAGAGTCACCAAAGAAAAAGATTACTCCAGAAGGTTTGTTGGGCATTGTCATCAAGGCAATCAGACATCTAAATTACTCAAAAAGGCAGTTCTGTTCTCCATCTTTCTCAACCCTATCTGGACTAGAATCAACAAATTGCATTACTGCAGGGTGAAGCAATTGGTTTGGTCAAAAAATAACTTTCTATTACCAAAAAGCACAAAAAAGTGTTAGCCAGTTAAATGAACTCCTCCATGCAACTGTACACTCACTAAGTCAGGTGCTGGGGAGAAGTTCACCTGCTGCAGCCAGTGAGCAGAGGAGCTGGATCTCTCCCCTTTTACAGCACGTGAATCTGCTTAACTGATGCTCCACACTCCAGTGCTGCAGTTCCACCATAAGGAGCTCTTCCAATTGTCCTCTAACCATTTATTTGCCTGCCAGTGCCAGCCCCTCTCTGGTGGTGGCATAAGAGTTTATACAGTTGTGTAGTCAACTTGAGTAAGCCTCTGAGCTGGGGTGGATTTTTTTTATCCTTGAGCTTTTGTGTGGGTTTTTTGGTAGGTTAGCTTTTTAATCCAGATAAGTTTTCTATTCTGGTTCACATTATAGTTGCATGAAACTGTTTGCTGGCATGAAGGAAGGACTAGGATATTGCAGGGACTGAACAAGCAATCAGGACAGGTAGAACACAGAAATAATTCTCTAAGTAGCTCTGCTGCCTTCTGTCAGATGAAGGTGGTTGTTGATTTTGTTTTTGGCTTGGAGTCTCAAATGAGAGAGTATGAGATATTTAAATAGATATTGAGACTGCACATGCATTCAATGACTGCAGATTTATTTGGCCATCCTTTTGTGCTGAACTTCTTAAGGAGGAAAACAGTTTGCTTAGTGGATGGAGGGAAGAAATGGATCAGTGACACTTATGGGACAATTCAATTGCCTAAATATAGGCATGTGTTTCCATTTGAAATATCACAGCATAGCACCTGGCCTTCAGCTGCTGCTGCTCAGCGGAAGGCAGTATGTAGCTCTTCCATACCTCCTATATCATAATTGCTAGTTCCTTGTAGATGCTTTGGATACCTCAAGGCTGCTCAAGTGCCACTTGGTGCCTCTGATAAGCACCAAGTTTGAAAAAAGAAATCGTTTTAGTTGGAAAAATACAGCATTTCTGGATCAGATTTGCAGATCTTTTGTGTTAAGAATGCAAAGTAAATTCCTGTCGTGAGATCCCAGAGCAGATTCTTAATGTAGATGTTACACTGATGTTTTTGCTTAGCTTCATTTTGAGAAATGCAAAATAGCTTTCTGTATCTGAATTGTGCTATTTGTCTGTTTTGCTGTTCCCAGTCATGTGAGAGTTTATTTGCCACCGCTTGAGTCAGGCACACCAACCACTTACTGCTCTAGAGCTTTGGAATTCCAAACGCCGTTAATATTTAATGAAGTGTTCCGAATCCCTGTGCATTCAAGTGTTTTGAAATTAAAATCACTGCAGCTGTATATCTGTTCAGTTGATCATCAGCAACAAGAAGAACTATTGGTAAGTAGTTCTGTTTCTTAAAAGTCATGTTATATGGGAAACTAAAGTTACTTGAGGGATAATTTTTAAGATAAAAAAGAGAAAGTGAAGGCTTTGTTTTTCTGTAGGAAGTTCTGATAGTTAAATGTTAATGTGTCATTTGTTCACATATGTAAGTATAGTTCTGTGAATAAAAAGGTGGGATTTTAAAAAAGTTGAAATATGTGCATTTTGGAGTTCCATAAAGTCCTGAAAATGATTAGCAAAATTAGTAGAGGTTGAGAATTGAAGAGTTTTAAGCAGTGTTGAAAGTAATCTGTTCCACTATTTAGTGTTATGTTGCAAAGGCACATTGAAAATTTAATGTAAGGTTTACATTCATTGCTATGGGATTTAGCAGATAAGGAGTTAGTTTTTTATTTATTTCATTGATTTCTTTAAAATACCTGTTTTGTGGAAAGTTGAAAAATCTGCTGTTGCTAAATTTTGGTACAAGAAGGAAAGCACTGTGTAAAAAAAATTAAACTTTTCCCAAAAGATTTAATCTGACAGCTTTTAGACTACAGTACTCCAGACTTTGTTACTGCATGGAACTATAAAGCCTCTGTGTGTTCTGGCTATTTTGAAGTGAGTGGGCTGTCATTGCAGAGAGGGGTTTGAATGGGTTAGTGAAAAAAATTTTAAAGCCTATCAGAGAATTTAAGAGGTACAGGCATGTCAGTGTCATGCTGGGCTGTAGGTAAGAGGTGTTTATTTGAGCAAACCTGATCAAGAGTGCATGTTCGTTAATCCTCCTCTAAAACTAAGTAGCATCTTACATAAACAGGGATCCTGACATTGACCACAGTGGATCCAGGATCTTGTCTGCAGCAGGAAATTTTGTCCTTTTTGCACTACAACATAATGAAAGAAAAAGCATCTCAAGAACAGGCTGTGGACATACTGGTGTAAAATGCTTTATACTGGTATAGCTAGATAAGTGTAAAGCATCTCAATATTGACATAAGTGGATCTAAGTTTAGGATGCTTTTATTCTAGCTGCTGTTACTGAATTGCCAAAAAAAGAAGATAGGTCTTCAGGTTATGCTGGTAGGGATTTTTTCTTTTTCATAGTCTTAGTGTAGTTTTGTCAAAAATATCTTTGTCACCAGTAGTTAGTAACATACTTTAAGGTAAGTCAACAGTACTACTCTAAAAGAGAGAAACAATGTCATAGTTTCTTAAGGGTAGGAGTGTTGAAGTATCTATTTAAATACTATGATTGTTGCTCTCTCTAGCTGTAAATTGAAAATTAGTGTTTTCTCAAGTTGAGAAATCATTTGTTACCTCTGTGATAGTCTCTGTCAACAAGGCCTTTGCCTTTCAGTATCTCTTCCACTGAGATTACCATTTTCCCCACCTAATAGTGCATAAATTTCTCCATTCTTGATGACTGCTTTCTTTTCAATTAGATTATGCCAGTGTAACGTTTTCCCAAGTGCAGAAGCCAGGCTGGAGTCAATCTTAAGATATAAAAGTACTTGTACATAACAGGAAGTTAAAAAAAAAAGAAAACTTCTGGCAAATAGTTCTAAACTTCACTTATAAAGAAATAAATATATTAAACTTGTGGGATGGTCTTTCCATTCCCTCAGCCTTTTACTCATGTGCACTGCATGGCTGAAGATCTTTTTCTGTGTTAAGTTGGTCTGTTTCTTCCCTGATGGCCTCATGAATGTTGAGATAAGGGAATTGCTATTTTGCATGATTAGCATATATAATTTATGATAAAACATCAAAGAAATGTGAACGTCTTTCTTGCAATCACACAGCATTGCTGTTTCGCTCCAAGGTTCTGATCTTTTACAGCCCTGACCAACTGATTATTCCCTGTGTCTTAACTTATTTGAATTCTTCTTGAGTGTGACTTTTTTTTTTGCATTTTGTGTTTTTATTTTGGAGCATTTGTCCCATTTTTTAGTATGGTTTTAAATTGTGGTCCTTCTTTCATAAAGAGACATGTCTGTCTGATGCCACAGAGAAATTCATAAATACTTCTGCTTTTCTGCCATCCAAGTTGTTAACAAATGTGTCAGAGCAGGCACGTGACATATCTCTAGCAGACCCACCTTGATTTCTTCATCCTTTTGAGTGAGCTCCAAATCTTGAGGTGGAGGTGAAATATTAATTAGTCCTTTCAGTACCGATAATTATCAGTTGGTTTGATGGTGATTGTCTACCCAGTTAGGGATTAATTTTGTGACAGCTTCTGTCAGGCTTGCTACTTAATATATGCAGTGTGCAGAGCAGTATCACGCGTCTTAAGAGTCCTAAGCATATGTTTTCTCCAATACTGATGGCAGAAAAACAGTTTTATCCTCTGCTTCTGAAACCAAACTCAACATATCTTAAACATTTTCCAAGCCTGATGCAAAAGCGTGAGTATTTGGTACATGTTTCTTTCTTACACTTCACCAGAGCAAGCAGGTAATTAGAAGACATCTGTTTTGTATAGCAAAAAAAAAGGCATCTCTCTAGCCCCCAATACACTGACATGAAATTACTTTCTTAATAACATGCTGTATCCCCATATCACATTATTTTGTTAGTCTCAAAAGCTTTTGTTCATTGTCTTTTATGCACCTGTTTAAACAGAGCTCCAGGGAACATTTGTCTTGGAGAAATAATACAATGATTTTTGTATTATTGTTTTCTAATTAACTGTTTCTTTACCTGCTTAAATTTGAATGCAGTTTCTGTGTACATTTCCTACTGCCTTTACTATTAGAGTCATTGTATCCAGCTATTTGATTTATGAGAGATGGAAACCATTCTTACAGGACTTTGCAGTGATATAAATGAAAACATTCTTGGCATGTGATCCATTAGCATGGAAATGCACAGGGTGTAGAGACAGCCAGATAAAGCCAAAAGCAGTACTTTAAAGGCTAACTCAGATAAAATCATTGCTAGGTCTAGCTAGTGAACTGATTAAAGTAATAATAAATAAAATAGGCTGCATTGATTTGCTCTCAGCTGTTTTCTCTTCAGGTGAACATCACTGAGAAGTTTATTATATGAGCAGTCTCTGATTGAGTAGGGCTACTTTGAAATTTGAAACACTTTTAGCAGGAAGCCTCCATGAAACCTGTTTTTGCCTGAATCTGGGAGATGTAAGGAAGGTCTGCAAAGTGGAAAAATGGTTTTATGGCCCATTTGACTACCCTGTTGTATAAATAGGCAGGAAAAAAATAGGTTTGCACAACATTTTTTTTTCCATTTGAAAGATGCCTCTGAGGACCAGACAACAGAAGGGTATCAGAATATAGTTGTCTAAAAAAGCCCCAAATTAAAGTAATATTGTGGAAGTGATATTAATTTAACCAAATGTAGAAATCAGATATATAATTGAGAGGGTTTTAAAAATAAAGTATTAATAGCTGCCAGGTGTCAATCATATCTACATCAGTAATGCAAATTTTATTTTTCAACTTAAAAAGATTAATATCTACTCTGATTCTGTTAGTAAGCAAGAGGCAAGAAAATCAGAATCTTAGACATCTCAACACCAAGGAACAAAATGTCTCTTTTTAAGAGACAGTATTTGATGAAGTAGGATTTTTACATTGTATGTAAAATACTCTTTAAATGGGAAGGTGTCTATCCTGCAGAGTGTGTTTATCTTATTGTTGTCAATGCTTTTGTTTTTGTAGGGCATTGCTCAGATAAACCTGACTGATGCAGAGAGTTCTGGTGAGATGCAGCTTCACTGGTATACTGTTCAGATCTTCACTGGTTCAGAGCCACAGAGAGCAAAGACCAAAAACCAGTGCGAAGACAGTATTCCTCAGTCTTCTGGAAATGTAACTACAGTTAAAACAGTATGGCTCTATAAAAATGATTTGTTTACTTTATTTGACCTGCAGTGTGGTTGTTTGTGATTTGTTTACTTTATTTGACCTGCAGTGTGGTTGTTTGTGATCCTATCTCAGGTTCAGGTTTTTGAGGTGCACAGGAAGTGATACCTTCATTTAATTCTTATGGCAAGAGCTGGATTTCAGAATAATTAAAATCTAGATCATGTCTGGACAAGAGCTTGAAATAGTACCCTGTGTATGTTTGTATGGACATTTCCAGTCCAACTGTTAAAAATTTCTGCACTTGACAAGGTGGTCAAGAAAGGTTCTACAATTTCCACCCTTGAAGATTTTTCATCCCTTGACTGGGCTCTGGACAACCTGATGTGGCTATGATGCCTTGTCTGCTTTGAACAGGACATCAGACTAGGTGACCTTCAGAGGTCTCTTCTGACCTAACTTGCTGGATGATGTTCTACAGTGAGATAAAGTCTGCCCAGTTTCTGTGACAAGTTGAACACCATGTACTTTTTGATCACTAAGATTCAGGACAGATTTTTTGTTTGTGGTTTGGTTTGTGGGTTTTTTTTTGTGGTGGTGGTGTTTTGATTTGTTATTTTGTTTGTTTGTTTGCTTAAGGAACATACAATGCCTTTGTTTTTATTTTGTTTTCTCTTAATATTATACATTAGGTACATTGATTTGTTCAAACAATTTTATTAGAAGTCTAATTTACCTTTCAGGATGCAGTGACAGCCCTGTTAGCTAGGACCACTGCCCAGCTGGAAGCAGTTGAGAGAGAGCTGGCAGAAGAGAGAGTGAAACTGGAGTACACAGAGGAGGAAATCTTGGAGATGGAAAGAAAGGAAGATCAGGCAGAAGCCATATCAGAAAGGTAAAAATGATCACTTTAATACCTCATCAAGGAGATAATAACTAATACCTCATCAAAGATACTTACACTATGGGTATAGTCTGAAACAGAAGAGTACAGTAGGTCCTTATTCTAAGTATAACATTCTGTTCTGTCATGATGCACAAACAGGAGAAAACTCTCCTTGAATAGCAGATTGAGTTTAGAGGACTTGGAATTTGGGTGTGGGAAAACATATCAAACAGAAACTTTGCTAGGAACGCAACTGCAATGGGTTTGTAATAGCCGTGTACTAAAAAAAAAAAGTAAATAAAATTTTGTGGAGACATGGGAAAGTGTTAGGGTTGTGAATTCATCCCCAATAATACTCCTAATTTGTTGTTATTGCTCTTTTTGTTATTGTTTTCTTAGTATTGTTATAAAGACCATATGCTCTAAGAAAATTAGGGAAGGTGATTTTTTTGCTATGAAATGTATTTGCTTCTCTGTATCTGCAGCAATGCAAACATTTCTGCTCTCCCTATGAATTCTCTCCCTATGAAAATTCTATATTTTTATTGGAGAAATAATACTTTAAAATGATAAACTGACTTAGATATGAGATACATAAACATGATGCATAATTGCATGGGGTTTTTTTAATACCTACAAAATTACTGTGATGTTCTGACTTTAGGAGTTGGCAAGCAGAATCTGTTGACAGTGGATGCAGTAATTGCACCCAGACTAGTCCTCCTTATCCAGAGCCATTTTGCGGGGATTCGTTAGCTGGACACATGTTTGCAACTCAAGCAGGCCAGTACAGTTCTGGAAAAATGCAGCCTCCGCCACTAAAGGTAATGAGAGAAGACACTGCAGTACAGAAACTGCCAAATGCCTGGCCCACACAGTGTGTGTTACTGCTGCTCCTAGAGTTTGGGTCTGAACTGATCCGGGGAGAAAAGAATCACAAATGACATTAAAACCCGTTACGAGCACTGCCTTCATGACAGCAGTGTCGTTATTGCATTGTTATAAATGTTCTCTTTAGGCCTGGGGGTTTTTTGTTTGCTTACTAGTTATTCTTAAACAGGATTTGGTTTTTATATCAAAAGGCAAACTAATTTTAGTGTGGCCTTTATCTAATCTGTAAACATACACTTGTATCAATTTCCTTGTTTACCTGAAATTGTAACAGAAAAGATCATGATCAAATTCCAGTGCTCTTAGAAATAAAATTTTTGAAGACATTGTGAAGAAAGAAGTGTAATGTTTTAAGACTTGCTTTACTGTTTCAGAGTTACAATAACATGGAGTAATTGAGCTGAAACTGATGTATTTAAAATCTTTTGTATTCAAGATATGAGGAACTGAAAATAATCCTGAACAAGCTGAAATCAGCACATTTCCGTTGAAGTAAAGGAACATAAGCCATTTGTGCTGCCTTTAGGGAAGATCATAGCTCCTTTTGAGGAGTGAGTTACCTAAAAGTTTGGAAGCTTTGCTAGAGTAGCATATGATTTCTGTCTTTCTGAATATTTTAGTGTTCTTGTATCATTGTTGGAATACTCTTTCAGTTCCTTATTTTTTTATTTCATGTAACTTCCTCTAGTTTTAAGGTGGTTACTTGCTTCAGGGTCACTGTACTTATGGAGAAATGACTCAGTTTTCTTCTGTTGAGGCTGGAGATCAGGTGGTAGCTTGGTTAATGCCCAGTTGCCAGTCCTGAATGCAGTCCTTGTGCTCTGCAGCTATGATTCACCTTATAACTGCATCTTGTAATTGTTACCGTTCCAGTAAATGCTTCTGAAAGGTGATCTTATAATTTTGAATGACCTAGTTTTAAAACTTTAAAAAAAAATGAGGCAATTCATCCTCTGTTCTCCGTGCTCATTCAAATTTGAGTCTAGCTAGCAGAGCAAATTGTTTACTTTTGATATTGTTGAAATGTCTGATTGTTTTGGCTACAAGAGAGAAAATAAGGAAAACACAAAAAAATGTCCTTCATTGAAATTTTAGGTGGATAAGGAAACTAACACTGAGGATCTGTTTCCTGAAGAAGTTGCTATTCTTCCAAAAGAGAGAGCCAGCCGCAGGCCACGGGGTTCTGCCTTTGTTCGCAGCAGCACTATTGTTCGTTCCCAGACCTTCTCGCCTGGAGCACGAAGTCAATATGTTTGCAGAGTGAGTAAGGCTTAAAAAGAAGGAGGGAGGAGAGGCCTTCACACAAATTTTTGATAATTTCTTTTTAAGACTTCGTTGCATTTATAGGAAACTTATATTACTCTTTAATAGTAATGAATAATCTTTCATTGAATTTAAACACAGCAGTGGGGAAGAGTTTCCCTGAGTCTTTTTAAGAGTTTAAACCTGGATGGATTTAATATGAAATTTAAGAACCTACGACAAATTAAGCTTAAGATATTAAGCTCTTTTCCCTGGCAACCTTAGATGTTAGGCTAGGGTGATTGGTTTTACAGAATTTCAGTGCTATCTAATGAGGTGTATAAACAGTTAGCTTAGAAGCCATGTTCAACTTTCAGATACATAAAAGTTTGGGAAAGGGGACTGAATGCATAAATATTCATTGCATGAATATTCTTACAACTCTGGTTTCTGTCATGAATATCAGTCATCAGGTGCCTGTTACAGTGGGTCTAGAATTCCTAGGTGCACTGGTGCAAGTAATTGAGGATCAGCTCACATCAGTTGATTGCTGTGTTCCGTGGTGAAAGGCTTATAAGCAGTTGGCCCATGGTATTGCAGATTGATGTGTGGGTATTGGTTTTGCAACACTGGAGGAATGCACATAGCTTCAATCATACTCTTTCATAAGCTTCTGAGAGCTTGAGTTTGCAAATGCAGTGATGATTTTTAATTTCTCTGCTTTGCCCTAAACCAGGGATCTTCTGGTTTTTGCCCTCTTACATTGTGCGCAGCTCATACAAATTCTCAAATTCTTCAGTTTGATTTCTGGATTACTTATCTGTTTATAATACAGAGAATGAGTAAAAGAGCCTCACACACCAGATCAAAGATAGTACCAGAAGGAAAAGATGGTTACACACCCTCACTTAGCCTGCATTTACTTAAAATCATATGGGTGGTAAAAGTGGGAGACTATTGTTTGTGCCCATGACAGCAAATGCTTTAGGATGAAATATGATTGCTTCTAAGTTACACTGTCTTGGATATTTAGTGGAATGGTTGGTGAAACGTATCTGTAAAACACTGATGGTTTTTAAGTTTTCTTGAAGTATTGTAACTGTACCGTATGACCACTATTACATATAAATTTTTATAAATAACTCTGAAAAAAATCAGTTGCTTAAAACAAGACAGTTTCAGTGGTTTTTAAAAAAATAAGTCTCAGAAGCAAAAGGAAAAAAAAGACCTTGTAAGCAACTTGTATTTTCAATATCTTTTCTCCTCAGCTGTACCGCAGTGACAGTGACAGTTCAACCCTGCCAAGGAAGTCCCCTTTCGTCCGGAATACGTTGGAGAGGCGCACTCTACGGTATAAGCAGGTACACCTAGGAAACTGCTTTTTAGCTTTCACTAAGTTTCTAGAATGCTGGCACTTTTGCACTTAAGCTTTAAATGTCTACAGGTACATTCTGATCCTTTTAGAAAATGCACAAAACTTCTGCAATTGGATTGGGGGAGGGACGTGTGTTTTGGGCTTTTTATCCTAAAAGTTAGACATGGATAAGTTAAATACAGTTGTGAACAATTATTAAAAAGGGAAAAAGATGTGGCAGACAATAATTAGTTTATTGGGGACTGAACTTGTGTTGCTTTAGATATAAAGTTGGATAAATCTTTACAATCTAGTTTATGGCGCAGGGTGTGGGCCCGGAGAAGTGTGGGTGAATGTGACAGTAAAACATTCATCTCCCCACCCATGCAGCCTAACAAATGATAGTATTTGAGACCCAAGTGTTCAGGAATTAATAGGTTAAGCTCTCCTTTTGCCCCCATGCTACCCCTCACTCTGTGGATCAAGTGGGCAGAGAAGGGCAGATAAGGCAATAATGCTGTGTATATCAATGACATAAAGTGCAGTTTGGTCAACAAAAGTTAATGTCTTGCTGCAAGTAGATAGCCATGCCTCCCATTTTGATTCAAAATGTATCTTAAAACCAGTATGAATGAAGTCCTTTAAGAGGTATCTTGCTCAGTACACCATTTTCTGACTTCATGACTTCATTATGAGTTTTTCATATTGCATCCCTTTTATTATCATAACATGGAATTTTAGTCCATAAACTTCAATTACTTAAATATTTATAAGTCAAAAGGAAACTGTAAAAGGACATAGTAGAAAGCATCAATTGAAAAAGCTTATATATGGTACAGAAAACGCCTACAGCTAGCTAGTCTTTCACTGGGGGATAGAAATAATCTCCAGAACGTCACGAGAAAAAGATTTCGTGTGTGAAGAAAGCACAGAAAAGGTATAGTCTATAGCTAAAGAAAGACCAGTAAACCATGTTGACAGTAATATATTGTGCTTTTTATTTGAATCTTAATAACTCAGCAGTCCTGCAGATCATCTTTGGCTGAGCTTATGGCAAGAACATCCTTAGACCTGGAGCTGGATCTCCAGGCATCCAGAACTAGACAGAGACAGCTGAATGAGGAGATATGTGTTTTAAGAGAGTTGAGACAGCGTCTGGAAGATGCCCAACTCAGAGGGCAGACAGATCTACCCCACTGGGTCCTTCGGGATGAGCGATTCCGAAACTTGTTGAAGGAAGCAGAAAGGCAGGTATGGTACCAATGACATAAGCACTCAGTGCACTCAATGTGTTCAGAAACTTCTGGTTTCAAAATGTCTTGGTTGTGATAAGATGTCTACAGAGCTGTTTTTACAGAATTTCAAACAGTGAATGTTTCTTCTTTGTTCTTGAAGTCAGTCTGATAAAAACCGTTGCAATGATTGTTACCAAACTGTATTTATTTGAGGACAGGTTTTGGACAATGGCGTTATTTCCCAGTGGCACCTGTTGTTTTGTTTTGGGTTTTGTTTATTTATTTATTGTTGTTCATTTGTTTTGGTTTAGATATTTGTTACTGAAACTATAATAATTTTCTTCCTTCTGATCTTTTAAAGAAATTGTGCCGATTTTATTTTTTTTTGAAAGTATTTGGAATGTTCCCAAAGCATGTAACTATTTTCCCCTGTTCTTGGAGAAAGAAGTTGTAGACACAGGTGCCAAAACTGCACAAGAAACAAAATTGTCATTGAATTATCAGAGACAAAAACTGAGCCTAAATTTATTGTAAGACCTTGTTTTTGACAGTTCTGTGTGTCGTAAATTTCCTTAATTTAATACATATCTCTCTGAGGAACATTAAGAAGTGAAACAACTCAGTCAGTTTTTTGCATTTATAATTCTGAGACGATCAGTTATTTCAGACAATGACCTTGTGTGGTTTCACTGTGGTGAGTGGGGAAAAAAACCTGTTAGTTTAATGTGGGTTTAATGTGGGTATTCTTGTGTTTCATGTATTTACGTGTCCATTTTTAAGCATTATGTTCTTGTTTTAAGACCAGACAGACCAAATTTGAACATCACCAAGAGCAAGCAGCTGAAAAGATGCTAAAGAAAGCATCAAAAGAAATATACCAGTTGCGTGGGCAAAATCAGAAGGAGCCTATTCAGGTGCATACTTTTAGGTAAGTGATAATGTGTACTGAAATAGCATAGCAACAGTTCTTTAGAGAGGGTGAGACTTTCTGAAACACTTAGCTTAAATTTTATGTATTTTCTGATAGCCAGTACTTTTAAACTGTTTCTGAATTTGGACATGAGTTCCTTTTGAATTCTTTGTACTGCAGAAAGCCAAAGCTAAGGTAAAATTGCAGCGTTACAGTTCTAGTACATGTAAAATTTAAAAAATAAAAGTCTTCAAATGCAAACATAGCTCAGGTGATTCTTCCAATTTAGCCTAGTCACTATTAAGTTCAAATGATCTGTCAGCTCTTCAATAGAAGCCTGTGGGCATAAATAGTCTGTTTAATGTAATACATATATGTTACTAGTAACACAGTCTCCCTAAAAATTATTTGGTAATATTCCAGCTTCCTCTCAAGAAGCCTTTTCTTTGGACTCTATTTCCAGAGTTGCCATCTTTTTTTCCCCTCCTTCTTTTTGTACAAGGGTGCATTTTGCTTCACAGGATTTGTCCTGTGAAGCCTTTTTACAGTCAACTCTGGCTGATGTTCACTGAGTTGTATAAAGCTTTCACCTAGATTTTCAAAAATAGCAATTGTGTTTAATGGAATGTTGCCAAAAGTACATAGTGAGGTTTGGTAGTTTTTTGAGTTTGTTGTACTCAAATAAACCACCAGTTCAGTATGTAAGTAACAAATACTAACCAGTGTAATGAAACCATGTTCTTGTGGGGAGGAAGGGGAATGTAGCCATTTATTTGATTTACTTCCTTTTTCTCTTGTTTTGGTCACAGAGAGAAGATAGCTTTTTTTACAAGACCAAGGATTAACATACCTCCTCTGCCAGCTGATGATGTATGACATGTTGCATTGTAAACATGAAGTATTTATCGCTTTTATTTTAATGAAGTTCTTAGATTAGCCAAGTTTCTTTTAAAAAAAAAGTGCAAAAGCTAATATACACGTTTTGTAAAAAATAAAAAAAAGTAAAAAAAAGTAAACGTAAACAAAAACATATATATAAATATATATATACATATATATTTTATAATAGCGACTGCAACAAGGCTTGGTTTTTCCTTGTTGTGAAACTGACATCTCTGAAGACAACTTATTTTATAAAAGATCGACTATCCCGTTAAGAGCGTGTACAGTTTTTATGCTGTTTTATTTGACTTAAAGGCTGGAAGACAGAAACAAAGTGAGTTCAGGCAAATTCACTGTAGTGTAATTTATTTATAGTGCCTTTTTTCCTTGAAGGAAAATACCTACTTTAAGATTTATTTTAAGACTGAAATTTTGTTCCTCAGTATTTGTCATACAGTAGAATGGAATCATTGAGCTGGTTTTGTTTCTGATACCTGAAATGAAAATACTATGTTCTAAAATTGTCACTTTTTTCAGCTTTATTATCTGTAGCTTATTATGTACATTGTATCCTCTAGCACTGTCTGTGTTATAGCAAAATATTATCACCTGCAATGTGTTTAACACTGATTAGAAGTGACGTTAAACATTGCAGAATTCATTTGCATGTTCTTACTGTGCACTAATAGATTTTTCATTTCAGTTGTGTCTAAAGTATCTATATTCTTAACTAGATCCTCAGTTTAAACGGGGGAAGAAAAAGGGTGGCAGGTCTTTGTTTTGCTGTTTAATGAAAAGGGAGTTAAGAGAGCAGTGTGACCTAGCTGTGTGGAAAGACTGCTGATGGAATATTATAGTAATCTCTACAGTTCTAAAGATTCTGATCTGTTTCAGGAAAGCACATGTGTTCTGTCTTCAGACAGCAGCTGCTTTAAGTAAGGGTGCTTAAACCATCTTCATCCTAAAGGATGTGCCTTGCGGTTGCTGCGTGCAGGTTCCGTTGAACAGTGGCACTTTCCAGAAGGAAGGTATACAATTCTGGAATGTACAGCTCACTTGATTGCCAGTTGGACCAGCTAAAATACAGTTAGAAATAACTTTACTTGTGACCATTCTTTTTAATGAAAGACTGTCACCCTAAATTCCCGAGAATGCCAGTTTTGTGTCCTTGCATCCTGCAAGTATGTAAAAATACTTCTTTACTAAGCTACTATAATAGAGTTTCTCATATTTTTCTAATTTTACATTACCTACGAAGAGAGGTGCCCAACACAAGACTGACTGTGCAAATTGCTGGAATCTCCTAGAAGGAAGATCATGTTGTTTCTTAATTAATGATCAAATTTTTATTTCCACATTTTTATATGTAAGGAAGTCCAAATAGCAATGGCCAAAACCTAAGCAGACCTATCAGAATATTTTCAAATATTTTGTAAGTAAGTTTTCTCTGTGAGTTTCAAGAGCTTAGACTCTGTTACCTTGTTAAAGGTGAAGAAAACGTGGAAGTGAAATTGATTTACTTATCTATGCTGAGGCAAAATGTAATGCAGAAAAAAAGATTGTAAACCTAAATGGTTAACTAAGGAGGTTGATCAACACAGATTTAATCATAAGGTAGTAGTCCTTATTTCCTATTATGGTCTATAATCATTACAGGCGTCAAGTGTTGTGATCATATATATGTGAAATTAAGGTATATTTAGCATTTATCGTGCTATCCATCCACTGAAGCCTGTTTTTGCCAGTGAGTTTTGGTGGGTGTGTATTGGGTTCCTTGGGCACAACTAGACATATTCAGAAATATGCAAATAAAAACCAAATCATGTAAGAAATTTGTAGTGTTTGGGTAAAAGTCTAGGGACAGCAAGCTTTTCATGCTCATTACTTGAAAAGACCAGTTAGTCAGAATTTTGTTTCTCATTTTCAGCTGAGGCTGTCACATAGTAGCATTCATCCAAAGTCACCCTGCAGTGACACCAGAAGTACTTGCTGTGTAGTAAGAACAAACAACACAGTGTTCCTGTGAGGCTGGTCAGGTACTGGAAAGGGTTGCCCAGAGAGGCAGAGCACTCTGTCCATAGAGTGGATGAAGACTTGCCTGGATAGAGCCCAGAGCATCCCAGTCACATTAGGCCTGCTTTGAGCAGGGATTGAGCAGGGACCTTTTTTCTACCGTAAATTGTTCTGACTGTATAACTAAGGAGCAATGTCTGGTGGCATCTCTGTCAGGGGGTTCAGTTGGTGTTTTTAAATTGTGACAGCTGTGAGATGTCGTCAGTGTATCTCGTGGGTCTGTGATTCTGACTGCTGTAATGAGTTCTGTCTTGGTGTGGTAATGAGTTATCATATTCAGTATTCATCTCTCTTGTTTTTGTCACGGTTCTGTATGATTGTGTCATTTTTTGTATTATTTGAAAGTATTTCTTCTACAAAATAAAATAATTTGCCATAAACAGAAATAGAGTTTTGTTATATGTCAAAGACATTTCTGAATGTTTTATATTTGCTACGTACCCGGTGCTTTCATTTAAAAAAAATTGTATTTTGCATAACACTGTCATTTAGGTAAATGTCATGAATTTTCAAGTAAAAGTAAGAGAGGAAATCTGAGAAACTGGAGATCCTAGAGAGGTTAAACTGAAGATCTGCAAGGGATGTAGAGGGTAAGGAATGGTAGGTATGTTCTTCCAAGAGCTTATTACTCATGATAAACTGACAACTGTATCAGCAGCTCATAGTTGAATATTCCCAGAATTCTTGGGTAGCTTCACTTAAAACCCATTGAACTGCCTTTTTTTCATAGCAAACATTTGTACTTTGTCGATTTGTATTCAGAGTAAGTTGACATTATTAGTTTTGTAATTATGACTAATTCCAAGGTGGAAACCACTCAGTAGAGTACCAGATAACTTATTTAGGCATGGGTTTATTGCTGCTTTCACAAAGAAAATGTTAAACCTACGTAATGACAGAAAGGCCAGTTCTCTGTTTCCCTCTGCAAACCTAAGCTGCAGGAGAACAGGCAAAATCATAGCACAGACATGTGACTCCTGTCTCTGTCCAGTATTTGCAAGGCGTAAAGGGTATGACACAGTTTAGGTTATTTTTAAACAGTCTGCTAGAAATAGTCATTTGGAATACCAACTGTCTCTGTCTCACTGCCGTCAGGATCAACAACAAAAGCTATAATGGGTACGTCGTTTTGGATTTTCTGTTATGAGAATGAAGTTTTATTTGTACTTCTTCCTGCAGTTCTTGTAAGCACTTTGCAAGACTTAAAAGTAAGTGCAGAATAAAAACAATTTTTTTTTAGGACTTAGATGAACTGTGTATTTTGTTTTCAGTGGATGTAAAAATTTTAGGGAAGAGGGCCCTTCACAGCTTGTTTTGACTCCTATCTCCTTTATAACTGTAGAGTTGTACATCTTTGAGAGGAAAAAGCATTTACAGAGACTTGAGAAACTGCAGGCTAGCCAAAGCAAGAACAGTCTTTTCTAAAACATCATGTGAAGAGTCTTTTCTTTTTCCTGATATCATGCAATTGACTGAGTATCATTGAAATAAAATACCAAGGAGTAAAGTTCATTTGGTTTGGGAATCTGTAGATGTCCATTAAATTATTTGCTTGCACTTTGGAAAATATCTGTATTCTTGGATTTAAAAGCTTCTTTGGAGCTGCTTCTGGTTTCTTATGACGTCTAAGAATCTCTTAAACTTGAGCATGCGTATATAGGTGTATATAGGTTATAGAATCACATTTTCTATAGAAAATTAGGTATTCTGTCCCTTTAGTTTCCAGTTTGACCATCCAACTAAAAATATACTTTCAGCAGGAGACTTAATGAGTTCAGCTGCAGTAATAGACAGGGGAAAAACATGAAATTAATTTAGGAAAGTCTGTCCAGAAAAAAAATGGGGGACTGAGACGCTTGCAATCATTTGGTAAGTGCACAAAACTACTGTTCTATGTCTGGGGCACAGTATTTGTGTTTAAGTGTGGTTCTTTGACATAGAAGTTCCCAGATGTAGATGTTTGACCAAGTAAATGCTTCTTGCTGTTTTCTATATTTCCTTCTCATAAACTGATTAAAGAAAATTGCAGTTACATTACCAAGAAAATAAATTCAGCACTCAGCATTTGTTTAACTGCCTCCACAGAATTCAATTGGCCTATTAATACTGATTTTAATGGGTACAAAGAACAGACTCTGGCAGGAGGCTAGAACTTCTATCACTTTTCCACATTTCCCTGGCATGGTTATAATGGCCTGGGGCTGTTTCTAATCTGTGAGTGGTAGAGGACTATCATCTGCAGTGCTGTGTGTGAAGGACATTATCAGATCTCTTTAAAGGCATGCTCCTTGCTCCAGAAAGGTGTGGAAACTTCAGATGAAACAACCTAAGTGTTCAAATTTCACAATAAAATCCAGCATGTGTCTTCTGCACAGGGAGTCCCCATCAGAAATACGGAGTACAGGCACTGTCTTCAGCTCACACACAAGGGTTGAAAGGGGCTCTGTGGCCATTCTGAAAAGAGGTTTTGTACACCCAGTATCAGCTGGCTTGCTTCGTTGGCTGGGCCGTTTGCATGGCACATCCATACATTACTGGTCAAACACACTGGAACAAAAAGGTCTTCCAGAACTCCATTCCGTCACCTTTGAAGTGAGTGGCAGTCACCTGTATGCCTTCAGTCACCCATGGGCCTTCAGTCACCCATGGATATTTTCATGGGTGCTTGTGCAAGACCTCCCTCTGCCTGGCTATTGCATCTGCTTGGAAACACAAAGCATAAGCCTGGATACCCCTAAGGGTAAAACCAGTCTGTGCAATATTCCAGTACAGGTGAATCCCCCTGAAACAGAACGCACTGCACATGTATGAACATGTACATGGTCTTCACAAAGAGCAGTTACAACCTCTGTCTTGCAGAATATAATCCTAGTGGTTTGTACAAAATGTGTGCAATCAGAACTTTGTTGATTCTTAGCTTGTAGAAATCAAATACGTTGCTGAGTATGATAAAAATCTTAAACGCCCCACTTACACCTCAAAAAAAAAGCCCAAAAATACATTTCTGAGATGCAATACTCTGTGAAACAAAATGTGAGAGTCAGGTTAATTGCCCTTTTTTAAAAAAAGTAATATATTTTAGGATATTCTAACAATATTTGAGAAAGTTTAAGCAGACATTTTGCAAAGGAAAAGTAGGCTGGCATATAGGAAAGGGTCTTTCAAGCAGTGACAGTTGTATTGAAGAAAAGGCAGAAGGCTGCAAGTGGATGGATGGATGATGGGGAGAATGAAGAAGTGAAGGTAATAAGGCATGAAAACTTTGAGGGAAGCTTGCAAAGCATTAATACGATACAGAAGATGGTGGTAAGTCAGTCTGGATAAGCTTGAAATGGAGCGCTGGGAAAAGGAAAAATGCAAAGGATGGTGGTTTGTCTCATTTCCAAGCTGCTGTGATTACATATTTCATACAGCAGCAACCTGGGTGTCCCTGCAGAGTGAACAGGAATACTTGCTGGCTCGCACACTGCGTGCTTACGATGCTTTTTCCTCGTTGACTGTGAATGCTTTTGCTGTTGCAAAAAAACCCCACAAACTGCATGGAACAATTAGCTCAGGTCAGGGAGGGAGAAAACGCGGCATGTTTTCTAATGGAGACTGAATAGGTAGGGCAGGGCGAAGAGGCTTGCGGTTTAATCCCGCAGGATTGCAGGCTGGTCCGTCTCCCCGATCAGATATCCTATAGACGGAGGATGCAGTCACATGATTGTTACTGCTTCCTCCCCATGACATCACTGCTCTTGCAGCCATACCACCCCAGAAAGGATGCTATTAAAATCTTTGAGACTGGGCTAAATGATGTTGCATTGCAGGTAAGCAACACAATTCCTCGGAAAAATGACTTGCCAGTTGCTGTGGTGCTGCTGTCCTGGAGCTCGGGCTTGGGAGATAAGAGCAGAGGGTGTGCAGGTGCACAGGCTGCCCGCTGTCCCTGTGCTGATCTCCCGGCTGACAGCTCCCGCAGAAATGCTGCCAGATGGAGCTTTATGGCTGAAGAAGGCCCTTTGTTCCTTGTGTTTTCCAGGGGCTCCTTCGGGTGTCTACGGAATTCTGTATTTACATGAGCCGCCATCGTTCAGTCATGCAAAGAGAGAGAAGCAATAGTTTTGCTTGCATTCCCTTTTTTTCCCCTGGATGCCTGAAGGAAGTTGTTGTTGTACAAATGGATATATCTAAGCTTATAAAGGAATGAGGATTAACTTGCTTGAGGGGTTAAGAGGTGTATTTGGGGAAAGAGGCTTTTCCTTTATTGTTATTTTTTGCTGACGTGGTTTCAGAGTGCCTAGTCCAGCAGGATTCCTGCATAATTTGTTGTAGTGTAAGGTAGGTTCTTCCCTGTCCAATATAAGCATGAAAAATCCTTTTCCGAAAGGAACACGGGAGATGACAGGCGGATTCTTACTGCTTTGCAAAATGCCAGTCACCAAATGGCTGAAAAATCCATCCTAGACTGTGTTTTTGGAATTTATATTTGAGGAAGCAAAGTCCAGGGTCATTTTCCTGGTGTGGATGTTTAATTACGCGTTCCGTACAAATACATGAATATATATTTGTGAAGGAAAAAGTGGTGACTCTTTGGTGGTTGTGTGGGGGGTTTTGTTTTTTTTCCGTAAAGCTTTTTAAAAATATTTAAGGGGTTTAAAATTTTTACATTTTTAAAAACTTACCCTAATAAAAATGTTACAATCCAAAAAGCTAAATTAATTTTTGAGCTTATTCTAGTCAGAAAATTATATGTTTTTTTAACAATTCTGGTAAATAATTCTGTGCCTTTGCCAGAGAACAGAGGATGACTCAGCCACAGCCTCATCGGGCAGAGTCAGGTGACTTTTCACTCCTAGTCTGCAGGAAGTTTTCTTAGTCTTCCAAATCCTGTTCTTTGTTCAAATAAATTTTTCCCACTATTGGAAAAATCTGAATATTTGGCAGGCCTAGAGTCTCTTTGTGCTCTCTCATACATTCAGGGTGGGAGATTTTGGATCTCTCACGTGTGCAGAAGTAGGTCGTACATCCTAGTGAGAGATGAATTCTGATTTCCAGTGATCAGGTATGCAGTAGTGTCAGGATCAGAAAATAAGGCATGAGCAGGGGGGAAGGTAGTTAATGAATTATTGAAATAAACTAGGAAAGGACAATGGTTGTTCCAAATGGAAATGAAAAATAAATTTCAATTTTATTTTTCTCCAGCAGAACCTCTCGTGTTTTTTCAAGACTGAGCCTCTAAAGGGATGGCAATGCAAACCTGTTGCTGCATGAGGTGATGGTGGGGGTTTCATTGGTGCCTGTGCTGGGTTTCTTTTCCTTGATTCCCTCTAGCATCAAGGCTGGCTCAGTTCCCTCCTGCACTGGCTGGGAGCTGAGCTGTGCTTTTGCTCACCAGGCACACCAAGGCTTGGCTCTTTGCCACACTTGGGCTCTGCAAGTGTGGTGGGTTTCCCCTCTGCTCCAGATCATATCTGAATGCCCTATGGATATATGGTCTGGGCAGTGGTTTTCCTGGTCTCCTGATTTGAGCCACATCTTTTGTACGACTGTAAGGACTTAAGTCCTTTAAGAGTTACTTCATATAAAAGGGTGACCCTGGAGACATCCCCAGCTGGAAGGTGCTCTCCCTGGCAGCACCAAGGGGCTGTGCTGGGGCTCCAACATGTGGCTGTGAGTGCTCAGCCCCTGTGCACATCAGGGCCTGCTTTGTAAAAGTTGTAGCTTTTCAAAGCTAGTGGCTGGTGGCTTTTCGGCAGGGCCTGGAGAAGAAGAAGGAGATGGGGAGCATTTGCCCTGGGGTTGAGTCCCTCCTATCTGCCTGGAGCAAATGGGGTCTCTGGAGAGCTGTAACCTCACGGGCCTGGGAGCTGCTTCACTGTGAAGCTGTTGTTTGTTGGCCTGGAGGGGAAAGTGGGCAGGATCACGACTGTAGCCCAGTGCCAGTGCAGATGGAAGGGGGGAGACTCCTGACACCCACCTCACCCATGGCTCAGGGCCATCTCGCACGTCTTGGTGGTCAGCGTTGTGTTGCAGGAGCCTCTCGGGTCTGAACAGCTCTTAGCTCAGCATGGTGCACAATCCTACAGCAGTGGCGTAGTGCCCATAGGTACCAGTCTTTTGCCAGTTTGCTTTTGCCATCACACTGCAGCTTGCTGGGTGCCTAAGAGGTGTGTGTGTGTGTTAATATTTCCATTTAGTGAAATGGGATCGGGTTGTAGAGCAGGAGTCTGATTCATTTGTCTGTGTGTGCACACATACACACCAGGTGTTGGGTTTTCTCAGCTTGCTTCATCTCTAGTGCAGCAGAACCAAAAACATCACACAAGATCATTAATGCCCAAAGAGAAACTCTGGCAGGGTTATGGTATGCTGCTATTCCTAAAACACTAGTAACATTTTGCTCTTAAGCATCACCCCAAGGAAAAGGTTTCCCCAACTTGCATGAGCTTCCTCTCAGCGGGATGAAGTAACTCGTCTGTAGCTGCGCAGCCCATCAGCATCAAACAGCAGTAAAAAACAGTGCCCTGCAAACAGGAAAACATTACCCTCCGTCTGTGTGAAAATGACTCACTGCCTCCACACAAATCAGGAGAAATGGCATGGTAGAACAGATTAATGGCTTTTCTAATGCAGGTTTATCAGCTTTGTTTCAAGCTGGAGGCTTAAAAAGGTTTTTAGCGAGAGGTGCGTTTAATGCCATTGAATACCCCATTTAAGGAGAGAGCTGTTTAGGAGTAACTATGTACCAGGGCATTTCCCTTCTGACAGTGCAACTCTGTTCTCTCTGGATGTATTGACTTTTTTTTTTTTTCCGTCCAAAACCTTTTTTTTTCCCCCTTAATCTTACAATTTTCTGAATGAGGAGGCAAAGAGCAGCACTGGAAACCTGAATGTGGTGCTGCAAAATTCAGCTGTGTGTGGCATGAGGAGGAAAACTGTAGCACCCCTGACCCTACAGCTGTGGTTTTAGAGCTCTGTGGCAATAAACCAGTTGATTAGAAGAGAAATTCCCTTCTTTTTTTGTGAGGAAGAGGATTAGAGAGAAACCAAGAATAGAAACCATACATGCTGCTACATGGTTAGTCTAATTTCCAGTCTGTCCTGTCTCCTGAAATTTATTGTCTTACCCCAGAAGCTGAAGGCTTTCAGTTTTACCTAATCAAATCTTGTGTGGGGTTGATAGCAGCCCATGGGGCTCATCTGCCCAAGCTGCTGGGCTCTTAGCAGAGGGGCATCCTTTAACAGAGATGTTTCAGCTCAGTTTGAAAACTGCGGGTGAATGTTCTAGAGTCAGCAATGCTTCCCTCCTGCTTTTTCCACAGCCCCAACATCTGCACTAACAACTAAATTTATTGGAGGGACCTTTAAGACTTGCTGGAAAGAGCGATGTGAGTTTAACGTTTTTTTAATACATAGCCAGTTTTGGCAAAAATTCCACTGGAGCTTGCGGGGAAAAAGCTGGGATTTTTTTTCCCCATCTCCTTCTGACATAACTCAGCAGCTGAACTAATTTTGCTCAGACTTTCCAAGAAAACTCAAATGGGGAGCAGACACATGATATTTCATACCAAAAAGAATTGGTTTCTAAAAGGCGAGTCATCGTGGGAAAGAGGGAGCGGGATGTTGGGGTGAGGTTTGCCCCTCAGGGGAAGAAAATGCCTCTCAGGAGATGAAAAGGAGAGGGAGTCAGGTTGTCATGGAAGGGTGGGGAAGCCCTTACAGTTGATTATCAGTTCCTGGGGTGCACTGGTGCACCCCAAATACCCCTTGCTCCCTTCACCTGTGCTCCTGCACAGCACTGTTATCTTCTCTGTGCTCACCCCACGAGCATCTGTGGCAGCTGAGGAAGGGCAGCTGAAGGCTGTGGTTTGGTCTGGAGGACCTCAGTTTTCTGCTATTTATCCCAAATGTTCCCTCTCACCTTCCCCTTCTCTCCCAGGCCCTCTCCCCCTGTGATCTGGTGCCCTTCTTTTTTTGAGCTCTGCTGTGGCTTTAATTTTTTTTCCCATGGAGGTTACTCAGGGTACAGCTGCACATCAAAGGTGTGACCATATTTAGCTTGCCCAGACTATCCTAGCAGGAAACTCCCTAATGTGGTGGTGGGGCCATACAGTAAAATGCTGCAATATGTTACAGTACGGTTTCCCATACTGCAGCCTGCCTGTGCCAGTGTGGTGGGAGACTGAGGGTTTGCAGGGCTATTTACTAGTATGTGGAGGTGGTGCAATTAGTCCTTGACTTGTAGGAAAGGCATTTTAATAACCCATCTTCCCTCTGTATTTTCCCAGTTTGACCTTTCCTTGCTTTTTATGTGCCATATTATGTTTCCAAAGAAGTCTGTAAGTGGGTTCAGCTTTCTCTGATTTTTTTCCAGGAGTCTGAACTAGATTACTCTGACTCAAGGCCATTTTAACATCTTTTTAAAACTCTGTCATTAAGATGGAAGGTCAATGACTCGATCAACTTGTTCAGTCTGAAGCTTCTAAGTTTAATAGTTTTAAATTGCCTGTAGATATTTTTCATCCTATAGAAAATTACTCATTCAACTTGCTGGGGATTCACCCTGCTTGCTTTTGCTGAAGACATGTTCCTTGTAAACCCACGACCCAACAGGATCTTACTTCTTGTTCAGAAGATTGTTTCATAACTGTTTACCTGCCTCCTATATCCTGTGGAATTTCATGTTGCTGTTTCTAGATCGTCTTTTACATGGCAGATGGTGGAAGGGGAATTACATCCACACTCCCTTGGTCTTCCTGGCTCCAGGTTAAGCAGATCTCAGTCTCTGACCCCTCCCCAAGACATACACCTCTCATCATCTCCCTGTACTTTTCATTCGTGTCTTTCATGGTGACCCTGTTAATAATTTTGCTTGTTGCTTCCTGAGCTTTCATGCTCAGGCCAGGTGGTAGGTGGTATTGAAGACCATGTTTGTAACCATGCTCAGCTCTAGGAGCTTTCTTCTGCAGCCTTATCCTCTTATGGCTCTCTTTGAACATTGATTCTTCCAACTCAAAGTGTTCTGTGATTCTGTGATTCAACTGGCAGCACTGACATGCTATTCCGTTCAAGCTTGAATTCAAACCCTGTGGGGGGGGGGGTTCTCTGCGTCCATCTCTGTGACTAGATCTAAATCCCTTGGGATAGGGGATGGATGGATGGATACTGGCAGAGCATTCAGCTCTCAGGATGAGGTGCCTTTGCTTGACAGATTACACTGAGCAGTTTATGGCCACGAGGCTGTGGCACTGTGCTTGGCCATTATGAGAACTTGGTACTTGGAATAGTCAATACAAGTATTAAGGGCATGGAAAGTGGCAAACCATCTGTCAGTGCAAAGGGATCTTGTGATGATTGCCAGTAAAATTACATTGTTCATTACTGAGTACTATAGAAAATAAATCCCAAGGATTTTCACAGCCCCCATGCTCCTTCATTTATGCAGTAACTGCGGTTGTGTGCCACATGAGCACAGCTCATCTGACCAACCCCTCAGGTCAGTGGTGTGTTCAGCTCTGGTGGAGTCATGACTGAAATGACCTGAAAGCACTTTGAAAGTGTTGTGTCTGGAGTAGGATCTCCTCTGTTTTATCACTGTGTGTATGTTGGTACTAGAGCATAGGAAAGCCCTGAGACATGCCATATTGTCCTTTTGTGGGTTGGCTAACACGTGACACATTTGGAAGAGATGGAGCAGGTGATGCTGTGGATGCCCTGAAAAAGTCACTCCAATTGTGAATTGAGAAAGTTGCAACTGGCATTTAGGATTCTGCTTTCTTCCCCCAGCCTCTTGCCAGGTTCACCTATTCCTTATGCTACAGCAGCAGAGAGGTATGCTTTGCTGCCTGCACGCTGTCGTGTTTCACATAGCAACGCTCCCACTGCCATCTTCAAAGAAAACAGCATGCAGATGAAAGCATGTAGGTGAACGTTCATCTGCTAGAAACATTTGAAGTGTTGAAGTAATTCAGTAACTGTGATCTGCTGAAAAGTAACTTGAAACTTGTTGGAATTGCATTAAAAATCGTACTGCCTGCCTCAGTGGATGTGTCCAATTAAAACAGAAAACAGGATGAGGACAACATAGCATGGAACTAGCATGTCTAGGAGCAACAGGCCAGGGCCAAGACTTTTCCTTTGATGACTGTTCAGCTAGTTGTTTTTCATCAGTATACTTTTCAGCCCCTTTGAACCATGGGATGTTTTGGTCTGTGCTTGCCATGTCAAATACATTTCAGACCTGATCAGTCAGCAGCATACTACCTAGAATGTCAGTTCACTGATAGAGCTCTTCTTGCTGTGACTTTTACACTTGTATAGTGCTCTAAAGCTGAGAATTTGTCAGCATTTTCACTGAAAATGTAATTTATCGCTCTTGTATAAAACTTACTTCCAAGCTGCAGTGTATCAAATAGCTGATCCCAATTACATGGTCTCACTCTGAGACTTGCAGAAAAATCGTAACCCCCAATATAATAACACTGCTACCTTTTGGTTCTTTAACAAAAGTGAGTAAATGTAACAGAAGAGACCTTGTGTCCATGCAGTAGCTGCTGTGCTTGTTGGTGTGTCCCAGCCCATCAGCAGTTCCCTGTGTTCACACCCTGGCTTCTGTAGGCTGTTTTCATGAATCTATTCCTTGCTTTCTCTGTGTAGGAGGTTTCAGTGGTTACTTAAAAATTATCTGGCTTCCTATAGTCATAAAGCTTCACAAGGTAATCTTTCAGCTTGCTCTTTTGGCCCTTACCCTTCAGCAGCTCTCATGCATCTCCTCTGACATTTGTAGGGTAACAGCTCTTTCTTTCTGGCTTCAGAATACTGTGTGCCAAGCATGACTAGTCGGGAGATCAGGGACTGATCAGGCCCGAGATTTCTGGAAGATATCTAGGGTTATGTGGTAGCCAGGAGAGCCTCTATCAGGAGGCACAATTGCCAATCTAGTACTGTGCCTCTCATGATTTGTGAATCAATTTATGCCAGGACCTTGCTCCATCTACAGGATCACAGTAGTCTGGCATGGGTCTAAATCCAGAGGAATTTGCTAGCCAGAACCCTCTGAGTTCCAGAGATACATAGTTCCGTCAGATTTCTTTGTCTTCTAGTTCAGTTTCTAGAAAGAACATATTTGCAATTATTAAAGCAGAGTGTTGACGCAAATGTTCAGTTATAGATACACTAAGTTAGGAAAAATGAGAGGTCACTGTTAAGAGCTGAAGAGGCTTTCTACTGTATTGTAGGGAACAAAATGGCTGATGGAATTCAAAGCTGATAAAGGCAAAGCAAAAGGGAAAATGTGCCTTAGAGATTACAGAATGATGGGCTCCAGACTGGCTGCTGTTTCTCAGGGAGCCATAGCAGGCTGCTCAGTGAAAATGTTGGATGTCTGCCCTAGGAAAAGCTGGTGAAAAGCCAGAAATTATTAGGATAAGAATATGGGGACTAAGCAGGAAACATTAGCCCTTGCACGTATTATGTTGCATCAGCATCTGAAAAAGTAGTGGAAAAGACAACAAGGATGTCTAAGATATGGAACAACAAAGGGGCAAAACACATATGTCAGACAATTCCTCAGCAAGACTCAACACATTTCAGTGTATATAAGCTCTGTCAGAACATCCAAATCTCCTAGATGCTCAAGTGTGAGGACATGCATTTGTTACTAATTCTGCATGTCAAAATATTGCAATGTTTTCTTTTCAATTGGTGGTGTTGCAGTCATTAAATCAGATGAAGATGTCTACCTCTGACATCTCTGTGATCAACAAACAGAAATTATCACTTCTGGGAAACAATCTGTCCCATTGTAATGTAAATAATTCACTTTCTCTCCTCAGCTATGAAAAGAGTCCAGATTTTAGTGTCCAGAGTACAGTGCAGATTTCTCATGCTAGATGAGACAAGTAGCACCACAAATGTTCATGCATTTGCCATCATTGGAGTGTATTGTTGCAGTATACCTGGCTACAATTCCAGTTTAAATAAGATTAATTTGCCCTTAATTTATGTGTATGAAAGTCTCTGTAACTGAGTTATTAAATTATTATCTGTAACTGGAGTAAGGCTCCAGTTCTGCTGGGAGAACTGGAAGCATCTCTGCAAGCTTCTCCAAGAGGGCAAGTCAACTTATCCTGAAATAAACTTTGTAGATTATTACAGATGCTGAAATGAGGCAAGAGAAATAAATGCAAAATAAAGAGAAAGGGATACTTATGGTGCTTAGTGCTGGGACATAAGATGGAAGCTCTGTATTACTCAGTTCAAAAGTGCTATAGCCAGGTTTTATTTACTAAAATCGGATTTTGCATAATCTGATATCACAACTCTGCTTTCAAAAGCACAGCACCTGAAGTGAACTTTAAGGCTGACAATCCAGTTTGCTGCAATTTCCAGGTGTTGGTATGCTACCTAGAGTTCAAAGCTTGTTTGTTTTCTTAGTCTATCATTGCCCTGTGGTCTCCAGCACATTTTTTCTCTCCCTGGACGTGTTCTGTAGCACGTATTTTTGGGGAAGATTCAGGCAGAGATTGCAATTATCCTGCATACTTGTGGTCTGGCCTGGTGTTATCCATCACAATACTGTCATGTGCTGGGCACTGACAACATACTTAAAAAGCTATTTTTTACATGATATAACTAGCATGTTGGGTAATTTTCTTGTGGTATGAGGGAAAACTTGCCAATGCTTTCAATGCAAGAGTTCCCAGAAGTTTGGTTATTTAGCGGGTTGGGGCTGCCTGGTGCGGGCAAGCAGTCTGAGCTGCATGTTCTTCACAGGTCCTTCCTTGCTCTATGGGAAGAATAGGTTGAAGTCACTGATCTGCAAAATATCACACCGTTACAAAATAATAGCAGAGTCCAATCCTCTCACCTCATTTCAGTTTCTTATTCCAGTCCTGGGAAGACACTGGGCTCAAGGCCCTTTTGCAAATTCAGCTGCCTGCTGTCAGCCACATCCCACCTTCAGACTCTCATTTCACTTAGCAAATGCAGAAGCAAGCTCTCATCTGGTTTGGCAAAGTATCCCTGTTCTCAATTGTCTCTCCTTCTAACTTATACTTTTTAAATCACCTGACTCCTACAGCAGCTTGTTTGTGCTCCACAGCTCTGTGTAGGACACCTGCTCTCCCACCTTCCTTCCCCAGGCTGTGATTCCCTTGCTTGATTCTCTTTCAGACAAACATGCCATGAGATTACTTGGAGACTACTTGATTTCCACACTTAAAAGGGCCTGTGTAGCATTATAATGGCAACCTGCTGGTTGCCTGTAAGGTAATGCTTTTCTCAGCTGCTTGTGCTCAGCACATTGTCTGTGTCGTGCAAAAATCCTGCTCCATGGAGTGCAAAGGGCAGACACTGACAAAGCTGAGTATTCACTGCTAAAGTCCCCACCAGGGCAAAAAAATACATGGAGGCATTTTGAGTAAAATAGTTGAAAATTGGGAGGAGTGGGGGAAAAGGCAGTAAATAAAGGTGGCCAAGCAGAACATCATGGTCTATGGACAGTTGATTAAAAGTTTATCTTAGACATTTTTGCCTGTTCCAATTACAGAATTGGAAAATTTCCTCACAGATTCAAAGATCCAAATTCTTTACTTGTGACGTCCCCATTCCCGTGTCTGTTGGAGGAAAGTGGGTAGCAGCCATTGGTACCACGCTGACCTCATCAGTGACGACCAAAAGTTAGCTGCCTTGTGTCCACCAAGGAGCTACAGGCTCTGCAGGGTCTGTTCTGTACAACCCAGAATGTCTGTATCTGTCCCCAATTTTTTTATGTGTTTTCATGGGTTTTTTCCTCAAATTTCCGTGATAAAAGATTTTTTTAGTCTTGCCATTTCAGATTACAAACCTGAGGTATTCTCTGGAAGATTCCATTTCCCAGGCACCTATTTCAGGATGGATGGCATTAGCCACTCTTCAGAGTAACACTTTTTAGAAGTGCACAGCTGCATCCTTCAGCTGTCCCAGGCCAAGACCTCTCTGCTCAGCTGCTGGAGCCCCCAAAGACCCAGGGTCTCTGCCCATGCAGAGGGGGACATCTCTGCCACTTTCTCTTGTGCAGATTCAACCAGTAGCTGACCCTCTATCCCAGAGAGTTAATAGTTCTTCAGTTAGCATCAGTGGTGAGGTTTGTTTCTGATCATGGTCTTCATGTTTGCTTTGTCAGGTCTATGTTTCTGTATAGTTTGATTCTGTTTTCCCCCTCTTCCCCCCATAGTTTTCCAATTGACAATGTCCCTGATCAGACAACTTTGCTAGAAGAGACATTCTCACACTCCCATGTGCCCTCATCCCTCATCCTCTTACCACCTCCTCCCTTATCATTTGCATTGCATTTGTGTCCCTGTATATGCTTGTTCAGGCTTCCTCCTGTGCTGATTATCCTTATTGTATGCTTATTATTGATAGAGTTCCTTGGCCATATACCTTTAAAGGTGCAGGCACTCTCCTGCCACACACCCTTACAGATACCTTTCACTGTTTCTAGAGGCAGCCCAGGTGGTTCTTACAGTCCAGACACCAAACTTTCAGATGACTGAACTTAAATTGTATGAATCCAACCCTCTGTGACTAAACTATCTCATTTAATAAAGTCTCATGGTACTAAAGGCTTCTCTCATCAGGAATGACATCAGCCTTTTCCACTGCTAGTCGTATTAGGCACTACTTTGACCTTTAAAGGAGGTAACAGTAATTTTTACATGAATTTATTGACATACTTGTTTTTCCTCTGCATCCAGATCCTAATATGGTCAATGCAGGAGACATGAATGGTTCGGGCAACCTGATGGATTTTCTGGATGAGCCTTTCCCCGATGTTGGAACTTATGAAGATTTCCATACCATCGACTGGCTGCGGGAGAAGTCGCGTGACACTGACCGCCATCGAAAGGTAAGGGTGCGTCACAGCCCCTGGGTCACAGCCATCCTGCTAGTGAGAAAAACAAGCAGTTCTCCAAAGTTATTGCTTCCTATCTTCTTGTGTGACTTGAGGAGGACTTCTAAAAATATGGATGTGGGATGTCTTGAGTTTGTAAATACAAAAGGGCTGCTGCAACTTAATCAGCAGAGCATGTCTAAAAAAATGATTGGGATGGTGGAGAGTAAAGAAATTGTACACACATTCTGGGAGTTTATTTTAAACATCGTACTCTAAAACTGTGTCAACCTGAATCAGCTACATATCTATATATATGTTTAATTTCAGATTACAAGCAAAAGTAAAGAATCCATATGGGAGTTCATCAAGAGTTTGCTGGATGCCTGGTCAGGATGGGTTGTAATGCTTCTCATAGGACTACTGGCAGGTACATACGTGTTAGTGTTACAATTATGCCTGAACCAACTCACCCAAGTTGCTGCAGTGCCATCTGCTTCTCTTTCTACTTCATTGTCTGTCCACTGATGTTTCAAGCTGAAAAGACAGCTTTGCATCCATGCAGTTATGATCCTTAATAAAAATGCCCACTTGCAAAGTCTCCTGCTGAGTGCTGACCTAGAAAAAATGTTACTCACCAGCAGAGGGATTTTTCTAATGCCTTTCGAAACACGCATGTGAGTGCTTCTCATTCAATGGGCTGCTTTGACTTTCTGAATCTTTGATTCACAGAAGTTAATTTTATTGGTAGGATATTTTTCCTTGTCATCACTTGCGTTAATTCTGCAAGTAGAAAATATGATGAGGGCAAAATGTTGGTTGTGGACCCTCAAAGGGAAGCTTTATAAATTGCTATATCCACTGGGCTATCTTCTGTATGTATGTGTGGAGGCAAAATACAGTTTCAGACTCAGTTTCAGATCTGCTTCCAGGCCAGACAGACATTACATATTTTACAGCCTGCTCAAACTCACATGCCAAATTTATGAATTTCCTCAATTACTCCTATATTCTCCTCAGTTTAGCACATCTTCCAGCTTGGAAAGCTGCACTTCTCTTTCCAAGCTGAGACAGCTGTCACTTTTCCTGCTTTTTCGGTGATGTCAGGGTGCTCTTGTGTCATGCTGCTTGGTAAAAGCACGATGTGAAGTTTCACATTTTCCAAGGGATGATGGGAATTTCCTGCTCAGCATCTGTCAAGTTAATATGTTTATTACAGTTGTTAGGAGCCTCAGAAGTACCAGTGAAGTTCTTGAGAAAATACTGCCAAAATGACATGTCTGGCAAATTATGTTATTTTCTAGAGAGGTAATTGTTTCCACAAAAGCTTTGGTGGGAGGGTGAGATGGAAAGAGAGTTTGATAGACTGTGTACTACCAGGGCTGCTGAACCCTGCCTGAAGGCTGGGGTTGGCTTCATCTGGGAAGGAGAGTTCTTCTTGTAAATAAAATTAGAGCAAGCCCTTGAGAACTCTAGTGACCTCAGTAATTCTGTGGCTCATACAGAGAATGTGGTATACATGCACATATTCCCATTTTAGTAAAATTATCCCAGAAGGTTTGATTTAGTTCCAGTTTGCACCGAAACCTCATGCTGAAATCCTAAAGGCTGTCAAAAGCCAGAGCTGCTGACCTCAAATAAGATCTAACACTATACATCCAGCTTGGGAATGGAGGTTGAGGGTAAACTGCACCTGAGATCTGTTAGCTACTGCAACCTTTTCAATGACAAGCATGCAGAGCAACATGTTTTGCCTCAAAGAGTCAAACCAAAGTAGTAATTTTTTACACTGAGACAAGGATTTATGAATCAACTAGAGAGCAGAAATTTCCTGGTGCCTCTGTGCTGGAGATGGAGCGCAGCAAGGTGGGACTCATGGGGAAGGGGCGGGCAGGGGCCAAGGTTTCTAACATGTTTCCAAACGCGCTTGGGTGATTTACCCAGGCCCAAGAGTTTAAAGTGAGCTTAGCTGATCTAGAAGCCTGAATCCCATCAATTTTGTCAACTGTATCTTTCCGATTTTGCAATCAAAGGTTACAGCTCCACAGTCAACACAAGCCAGTGAGGCCAAACGGAGACATCCTTGTTCTCCAGTGTTCCTGCCACTGGGCTCTTTTGCTCTGTGCATATGTAGCTGCACTGAGCGAGTAAATCTTGGCTCTTCTCTGGAATGCTTGGGTAGTAAATTGCATGTAGCATCTTCCTCCTTAATGTGGATCACAAAGTATTTTGCAAAACGGATTGGTGCAAAAGATCAGCTGCATAATTAAGTCTTAGAGGTGCTGAGGTACCACTGAGCTTTTTATATTAGAGAACTGAATGCTTGTTATGTTTACTGACTTTATTGGAGAAAACCATTCAAAACCCTGTCTTCCTTTACACCTTCTGCTAGCTAGCATTAATATGCATTGCCTGGTTAAGAGTAATGTAAGCTTTGAAGATTGGGGTAACTACAGAGAATGCCAAAGATCCATCAAAAGATTGAAGATACACAGTATTTGGTGCTGATGTACAAGGGATAAGGACTCTTTTTTTCCTGAAACTTTCAGAAAACTGGAGAAGAATTTAGAGCTAAGTGCAAGACTCTGTAATCAATGCAATCTGAAGTTACTAGCAACACAATGATTCATCATCATTTAAGAATATGGTTCATTGTTTCCATAGAAACTTGGGAAATATGGAAGAGAGTGAGAAAGAGTAAGGCAGGGTCTTCATGAAAGAAAATAATTGGTACAGACATCTTCACTCAGATCTGCAGCCTTTTTTTCCTGTGTGATCCTGTCCAGTGTACCTGTATAGTTCTTCAGATTATTTCTATACAACAAAAATTCTTCGCTGCTGCCCTAGGTACCACTTCTTGTCAGTATCCTTCTTAAGGGTGTGAGAAGATATGCTTAGGTGTAAGACTCTGTGAACATGTGTAGTTTTTTGTTCTTTGGATTAAAAATCAGCTTCCACTTGCCTGAATTATTTGAAATGTGTTTTCCCCCCTCTTTTACAGAAATGAAAAGCAGAAAAATTTAGTTCCAGGTCAAATAAACCAGCTGTGCACACACTCGTGTGCCCCAGATGCTAGGGAAAAGGGGAACTGCCTCCACCCCTGCTTCATGTAGTTACCTTCTTAGCAGGAGCCACAAAGCTAAAAGTTTTGGAAACATAAAACCAAACCAGTTTGCGTTTTCCCAAGTTTTTTCCCGCTGCCCCCAGTGTTCTAATCCTACAGAAATGCACTGATAAATTCTGTTCAAGTCCACTTCTATTTTCCTGAAATTGTAGTAATGATTACTTATAAAACTAATGCTGAATTCTGTTTTCCATTGTATATGACAGGGGTTTGGGAAACACTAAATTACTCTACTGTAAGTTGGTGATTTAATTCTTCCCAGAAAGTATGGACATAGGGACAGAACTCAGGTCTGCCTCTCTGTGTTCTGGCTGCTCCCAGCCTTCCGTTCCTGCTGCTCTTGTGTTTGTGGGGACTCATCTGCTCTCAGGGTGGTGGTGCTGAGGCAGGTTGTTATTGCTGATGAGCAAATGCCCTAGAATATTAGAATTTTTCTTTTTTATGTCTGGCCACAGCAAGTTTACCTGTGTCTGTGTCTAGTGGCCACCGGGTGTCACTGTAGCTCCGTGTAGTTACTGGGGAAAGACTGAAATAAGGGTTGGTTTGATATAGGGAGGATTTGAGGGGTAACTCTACTCTGCATGTCCAGATTGCTAATGATGTATACACACATCGAGAGCCCCATTCTGTTAAGTTCATAAATCAGAATTTGGCATCCATGTTGCCTCTGTAATGAAATCATCCTTCTGAAAGCTTACTGTGTTTTGACCAAAAAGGCTATAGGAAAACATATGTATCCTTCTCCTCCACCAGCCCTGAAATACACAGTGTGGTGGTTTGAGACTTGTGGCTCAGTATCTCTACAGAGATCCTGCATGTATTCTTCCTTCTCTCAGTCAGATGGTGCACCTGCCTGGGACAGGCTGCAGGATCAGGCCTGACATCAGTTACGCTTCTCTATTTGACCATCAGTCACTATGAAAATGATAATGTTTAAAATAAAAGCTTACGAGAAAACATTGAGGGTCAGACAAACTTGTTAATGTCCCCAGTTCTTTGGTACACTTGTATTTATTGAATCATAGAATATTTTGGATTGGAAGGAGCTTTAAAGGTCATCTCGTTCAACTCTTCTGCAATGAGCGAGGACATCTTCAACTTGATCAGGTTGCTCAGAGCCCCATTCATCCTGACATTGAACGTTTTCAGAGTTGGGCCATCTAACTCTCTGGGCAGCCTGTTCCAGTGTTTCACCACCCTCATTGTAAAAAACCTATTCCTCATATCTAGTCTAAACCAACCCTCTTTTAATTTAAAACTATTACTTCTTGTCCTATTGCAACAGGCCCTGCTAAAAAGTCTGTTCCCATCTTTCTAAAGCCCCCTTTAGGTACTGAAAAACTGCAATAAGGTCTCCCCAGAGCCTTCTCTTTCCCAGGCTGAGAGTGCTAGCATTGCAGCTACTTCCCCAAATCACTTTTTCCCCCCACCCCCTTATTAACATTAGATATATTTTCCTTGCAACTTGATATTTTTTAATGCACCCATTTCTTCTTCTGCATTTCTTTTCCCAGGCACATTAGCCGGAGTGATCGATTTAGCTGTGGATTGGATGACGGACCTGAAGGAGGGTGTCTGCCTGTCTGCCTTCTGGTACAGCCATGAGCAGTGCTGCTGGACGTCTAATGAAACTACATTCGATGACAGGGACAAATGTCCCCAGTGGCAGAAATGGTCTGAACTTCTTGTAAGCCAGTCTGAGGTACGGGAGACCTGATTAGCTTGGGGTCACAGCAGGCCAGGCAATGCCCTTTTCCGTACTTGCTGATGTTCCCTCCCGAGAGTTTCCCTGAAAGAGAAAGTAATGAACTGAGCACGCTGCAAAAAAAGACATTTCCACAAGCAATCTGCTTAACTGGGAAGAGGTCCTATTGTTTCAGTGTGATGGAAATTGGAAAACTGTGAGACTGCGCTCTCTTTTTATCAGTATTAAACGTAGAGGGTTTCATAACATGCATGACATAATCACCAAGGGACCTGAGCTGCCTTTTTTTTTTTTCCCTTTTCAAACACTATTTTATGGGATGAAAAAATATGAGCACTGACAAATACATTTAAGAGGAAATTTTCAGGGTTGCAGATGGATTTTTATGTATTCAGATGCTGTGAGGAGTAGAAGGAGCTGCATAAGAATTGCTTGTTTACCCCTTGCAATAATTTTCTTAATCAGACATCAAGATAGTTAGCTAGCACCAAAAGCTGGGGAAATAATGGGGTCCTTAAGGGGTGGCCAAAATGAAAGATCTGCAGGGGTAGAGGACAGGAAGGGAAAAAACTGATCAGGACTGACATGAAACTTACAGTTTAAGATTTTTTTTTCCCCTTACACTTTTCTTTTTTTTTAATTGTAGTAATTTTAAGTACAAAGAATGCTGTTTCAAAGCAAAACAGGTGAAAGTTTCATTTTGAAGACAGTCAAAAGAAGCCTTTTTATATACCATTTAGCAGATGACACTTTTAAGAAAAATACAAAAAAGAACGTTTTATTTTCAACCTAAGTTATTCAATGTATTGAATAATATTGATCCCTTCACAAGTCAAATTTTTGGCAGAATTGTCTTAGATCCCTCCCTCCTCCTCATTTCTGCAGCTGACTTGAATGTTACAAAAACTGAATATGACATGGAGGTGGGTGGCTTGGAGAGGTTGTCTCAGATCTTCCCCCAGGATGTGGTGTTTGAGGACACCTTCACTGCCACACAAGTGTGTCACTCATGTTCCCTTCAGTGCTGTTTTAGGTTTACAGTACAAGTGGTACTAGATGAGAGCATCTGTGAATATGTATAGTTCAATTTTCCATAGTTCTAATTAACCATAGTCAAAGTAGTGGGGTGCTCACTAGTCCAGAATATTCCCACCACAAAATCAGAGGCAAAAATCTCTCAGCACAATTGACAGTCACAGTGTCAGGCTTCCCTTTGCCAGAGGTTTTCCAGGTTCACCCTGGTATTCATCAACAGACGGTTTGGGTGGTTGTGTCTTTGTGACAGCAAAGAAGTATTACCCTGGTATAAAGCTGCAGGACCGGGGACGATGCTGTAATTTAAGAGAACAAAAATATGTGGGAAGGGAAAAAAGAGGAGACTGTTAGAGTTGTTAGGGGATTTGAAAATCCTGTGCATGTGTTTGACATGCTGTTACTCTGGCTGGAATATATAAATGATGTATATCCTTGAGAAAATTTGTTGCTTTCTTCTGCTACCTGAACCCAGCAGTCATGACTGTTGTGTGCTGGGGCCTGTAGTAAAGGTACCAGCAAGGTGGGCACTGTGAAACTTTACTTGCTTCGTATTCAAATTGGGCTTCTCACCCCCTGGTGTACTGTCACAGTAGGGAATATTAAAAAAAAAAAAAAAGGTTCATCTTGGCTTAGTTTTGGGCTCTTTCTGAGAACAAAGGGGCCTCTAAGATCTGTGGGATCCTGGCTGTCATGGCCTGATGGATGCTGTAAATATTAATAATATAGCTGTCTGTTACTGTTACACTGGAATCCTAGACAAAGCCCAACAAAAATATGAATATGGAAAGTAAAAATTCTGTTTCATAGAAAAAGGCTTACAATATGGTCAAGTTTTACATGATATGATTCCTACAGCAGTAGAAAACTCTAGTAAATATCAAAATACACTGAACTTGACTGAGTTTCAGAATAATTTTGCCTTTTTTTTTTTTCCTGTGTTGTTTCACTTTGTGCCTGACATTTCCATAACAGCCCTATAAAACAACAGTGTGCATTGGAGCACATTTTAGGCAAAAAGTATTTGGAACAGTTTCCCTAAAGGTACTCTGGTTAGACATGTCTTCTTTTTTTATGCGTGACTGTGATTCTTTCTCATCATAGCCAACTCAATTTGACATTTTGAGGACTGAGATTTAGATCAGTTCTTCCTGGTGGTTTTGCCAATTTATGGCTATGATAAACCTTGTACATATGTTTTCACTGAGAATTGTGACATTTCCTATGGCATCTCTTGAAAAATGTTTCCATTCTAGTGCTCCTCTAAAATGAGCCCAAAGCAGTGGCTTGATATAAGTTATTATGGAAAACATAATAGCACACTAGACACCTACCAGGCTATGTTTTCTTCCCTAATCGCTGCTTTGTCGGCCAATTATACTCTTCACCCCTCTGGTCCTGAACGACTTCCAAAGAGCAGGGGAAGAGGGTTTATCGGTGCAAGTGAGTTTCAAAACCTCAGGTTCACTGGCAGATCAAAAGCTCCTCAGACATCACTCACTTCAGCAAGATCTTGAGCCAGTATCTGGTATCTGGACCTTCCCTGTTCTGCAGGTCCAGTTTGGTCCCAACCCCAACTTCATTGAAGCTGAGGACCCTATTTTTGACCCCTTACATGTGTTCAGGGTGGAGGAAAGGACCCCATGTCTTCCACGGATCATAACACTGGATCCAGCAATGGACTGTATTCCCATCCCAGGTCTTCTGTATCTCCTGTCATGAAGCTGAGACCTGCAAGACAAGGAAAGGAAAGCCCTCTATACCTGGAACCCAGTTCTCAAATTTCAATCTGTCAGCCTTGAGGAGACACACTGCTGTAACCTCCACAGGAAGGAGTCTGAAAACTGTGACATCTCCCATAGAGTCAGGGCAGAGCTGTGGGACTCTGGAGAAAACATACATTGGATGGCATACTGAGGGATGTGTTTGCTTTCAGTATTCTGAATATGTGAGGGTTGTTTTCGATTGTGTTCCATTTGTATCTCAACTGGACTGGCACCAGATCTGAAATGTTGCTTGGTCTTGCAAACTAAAACACAAAATTTTGCTCAGTCTCCCAACTTGCTTCATTACTATTGCTTCCAAGGTGAGTCTTTCAAGACAGTAGAAGGAAAGGTCTTAGCCGGATCACCTCTCCTGATGAGCTGTTTTGGGCTCTGATTGCAGTGTACGTGCTTAAGACTTCAACTGATTCAGGGCCTTAGTAATGGCACATAATGGATCAGAAATAAGCCATTTGCTATACTGGGTTACTGATACCTCACTTCCCCAAGGTTTTCATATTATTAATCATTAGAAACTGCTATAGTTGAACCTGCAGAATGCCAGATATCTGGTAAATGTAACAATGAAAGTTGTCCCAAGGGATAAAGTTGAACTGGCCATGCAGACTCTTGTGGGGTCCTGCCACAGCACTGTAGGTGTATATGTGATTGCAGTAACGAGCTGACATAGTTTTCTTATGACTTCTGAGTTGTGAAAGAAGAAGAAGTAAAAAGAAACAAAGTTAATTTGACTCCAGTGAATTTAAAAGCAAAACTATAACTTTCGCTCAACATAGTGGGGCCAAATTTTTGTCAAGGCATTGGCCTTCTTTGGAGGCACTCCAGGCTTACACTGACAGGAGGATTTTGCCCTGAGGCAAGATATCCAGAGTGTTCTGTAGAGGAAGAGTAAATATTGTCATAGCTGTTTGTAATTGAAAGCACTAGGAGAAGACATTCACAAGACTGTCTTCAGCTGTAGCAACAAAGACCCATGGTTACTACAGCCGCCTGTCAGTCACTGCAAGTGTGGGATCTGTGACTGCTTAGTCTCAGGCCATTGGGGGATAACACGGTATTGCTCTTCTGCTGTTATCAGCAAAGCCAGCTGCTGACTTCAGCAAGCACAAGAGGACCTTAACAAACTGCACTTCTTTCAAATATACCCATAAGGATAAGGGCAGTGGTTTCCTTACTGTATTTTCATTTGGACAGACCTGGAAAATGAAACTAGCACATGTCCATGCCATTAAAAGTTGATTCCTTGCAGACTTGAGAACAGGGAGACTTCTCAGCTCTAGGTTTTTTATGACTAGGAAAAGGGCTTGGCCAGCTCTGTTAACTAAAGACATGATACAACTGATTAATGCCTGTTTTCCTACTTGATTTATCATAATGTTGATATCCAGCCTGCTGTCCTGCAGAGCAAAGAAAGGGGCCCTGATGTTCTTGAGCAGCTGAAATTGCATCCGGTAGGAAGAGTTCACTTAAAGGTGAAGGATTCATACCAATTCCTGCACTGAGGTCCATTTCAGTTTTTTATTCTGTAGTGTCGTGTTGCTAGAGGATATTGTTTGAAGGCTTAAGCTCTGTGTATTAATTTGATGCCTCTGACTAGATTCTCTTTTATCTGTGTAGGTGGGGGTTTTGAAATTAATCTAAAAAAATTACGTCTGTGAAGAGGAAGTGGTATTCCTAAGGCAGATTTTTAACAAAAGTTTCAACTTGACCATTGGAGACAGGTAGAAAGCCTGAAGGTCACTGTTGACTGTGCTTTCACTATGGCACTGCACAGTCAACCGTTGTTAATGATCATTAGCATTTCCATTCTGTCAGAAAAGTAAAGCTATTCAGTTTGAAGGCAGGCTTATTCCTGACTGGAATGCTTTTAAAATATCAGAACAAAAATGACTGAGGTGTATCTACGAAAACTATGGTGTTTTCAAATTGTTTTCAACCCTAACATAGATAGTGTCATACAGAAGGAGAGGATTTATTTATGGTTTTATCCTTCCCATTTGTGAACTGAACTGGCTAATAATATACACAGGGAACTCATTTGAAAAGATTAGCATCTGCATGGAGAGCTGACCTTTGAATACCAGGCCTCAGAAAAAGATGTATCAGTCTCATCCTGTCCCCCACAATGGGATGAACACAGCAGATTCTTTCATTAGGTGCCTTTTTATTACCAACTGCTTTTGCCCTTATGACATATTTGTTTCATGTTTTGGAACTTTTTGTAGGTTAGTTAGATTTTTTTACTGCTTGAAAGATGCTCATCTTAAGGTGTTTGGGTCCCTTGCAAACAGACTGTATAGACTGGGTTAGGTATATATTAGTATGTTGCTTCTTTCCAAGAGTAACTAAACTGCTGTAGTATATAAATTTATTTGTCCTTCCTGAGGAGAAGCAGTTAGCATGCAAGTGAAAAAAATCAGGCTCTGTGCCATAATGATTCCTAGTTAGAAGTGTGAGATTTGCCAACCTGCATTTATCTAACAATGTTTCTTACTGTTATTCTTCTAGGGTGCAAGTGCTTACATTCTGAACTATTTTCTGTACATTATGTGGGCTCTATGTTTTGCTTTCCTGGCAGTCTCCTTGGTCAGAGTGTTTGCTCCTTATGCCTGTGGCTCTGGAATTCCAGAGGTGAGTTCCTCTTTGTGCATGAATACCTAAGTATGAAACAAAACAAAAATATGATGGTTTACCACCTTTTCCCATTTGAGAACTATACTATGAATTAACATAGAAACAAGAAAATTCCTTTGTCTGTGCTTTTATGGTGCTGATCTAAATTTTCATAGTGAAAAATGTTCAGATGTCACTGTGGTAGGTTAATGCACGTACTTGTTCATTGCCAGAACTTGAAATAAAAATCAACTCCTCCAAGAGCCACATACTCACTAGAAAATTATATAGAATTTTCCTTGGATGAAATGACTTGGTTCAGTTACTGAACCAGTTATTTTCTAAGCTAGGCTCTAAATTAAAGCAAAATGAAGAGAGAGGGCTACAAAGCTAAGGTTTCCTAAGATACTGAAGATGCCCATCTTTGGGATGCCTGAAAAGTATCTGGTGCAGGTCTCATGCAAATTGTGTCCCTGTACACCATGCCATCCACCTTCCAGCAGCATGACAGCATTATGGCAGCCAAAATACCTACCTGATTTTCAATATTTTACATACTGAACTCCAGTCCATATTTAAGCTGCTAAAATGACAAACCATGTAATTCAATCAGCAGAGCTACTCAAAATCTTTGAAATCAGGGCAGTCTTTTGTTAGGAGTGCTATGGAACCACTGGAATTATTATTTAGGAGTCTGGCAGACAGAATCAACAGCCTAAACTTTAGAAATCTTGGCATACTTCTGCTCTTGATCTCTGGGAAAAGCATCCAAATGTTTCAAAAGCTCCCACCACAAATAATTTGAAATATTTAAATAATTTTCACATTTCAAAGCAGTCATGTGTGCCTTTTTCACGTGTTTGATATATCCGTGGTTTTAAAAAGTGTTCATAGTTAACTGTAAAGCTAGTTTCCAAGTGGTAAATCCCTCACGTGAGGTGATGCTCAGCTCCAGCCCTTTCCCAGGCCTAGAGCCCAAACCCAAATCCCACCCTGCAGCCTGTGTGGCATGCACATGCCTTGTGCCCTATCCTAGCCAATCATATGCAAAATTAAGAGGAAACCTGTAAAAATAAGATCTTTTGGACTTTCTCATTTCATCATACTTGCATGCTTTTATGGTACAGCAATTCTGAATGTTTAGAACTTTTTGTGTGTGTGTTTGAACTGGAGGAAGTCTATGGTTGTTTATTTTCCTTTTTTTCTGCTTTGTTAAAATCGAGTCTAGTTTAACTCTGATCTTGTAAGCCAAGGAGATATGTAAGAGTTTCATATTTCTATTGATCTCTGTGAGAGTCCTTACCGACTGTTATGGGGACCACCCATAACAGCAGTAAAAGTGTGGTCTGCTTAACCCCTGCTCAGATATTGCTGTGGGAAAGCTGCCCTACCTACGGTTTCTTTTTCTCCATCACTGTCTCTTTTCATGCAGTCTGCAACTTTTTAAACTCCGCTGGAGCTTTAACTCCATTTGAAAGTTCAGAGTAGAAAAGGTTTCTTCATCTCTTCAACATGTTCTTCCTGCTTTCCAGATAAAAACCATCTTGAGTGGGTTCATTATTAGGGGCTACCTGGGAAAGTGGACACTTTTAATCAAAACAGTTACCTTGGTTCTGGTGGTATCTTCAGGCCTCAGCCTTGGGAAAGAGGGGCCCTTAGTCCACGTTGCCTGTTGCTGCGGAAACTTCTTCAGCAGCCTTTTCTCAAAGTACAGCAAGAATGAAGGCAAGAGAAGAGAGGTGAGGCTGGCTCACATAATCTCTTATTTCCCTGTCTGGCTACTTGGGGCTTCAAAGAACTCACGCCTTGTATGTAAACATTTGCTTTGTAGGTGCTCTCAGCTGCAGCTGCTGCAGGAGTTTCTGTTGCCTTTGGGGCTCCAATTGGAGGTGTCCTTTTCAGTCTGGAAGAGGTGAGACATGGAAGTTCACTAGCTTCAATAAATGTAATTTCATTTGGTACCTTTTAGTAAGATTACTCTTTATTTTTTCAAGTATTTTTATGCTTATTTTTTCTAAAGCAAAAATAATCTTTGATTTCTAGTAATAAGAAATAACTAGATATTTTAGCCTGATTTGAGTAGCAGAACAGCAGTGGCTTTCTGGAAACAAATTAGATGATTCAATTTGGAAATAGATCCCCGGGCTGAGATTTCTCCAGCTTTCAGCTTGCTGATGCATGGGCGAAGCTGTCAAGCATCTTATACTCTCCAGACAGCAACACTGGATTTATATTTATTGATTTTTAACTATTGCTGCTCCCTGTCTGAAATCTGAAAATGCCTTTTCTGATACCTTTGTGAACATGTTCTGGCTGTGGTAAGAACCAGTGCTCCCAGTAAAGTCAAATGAAACCGATGGTGAGGCAGTTAAAGGAAGCACCCTCTGTCACAATCAAGGAAATGTTTACACTCTCTGCTTGGTTTCAGGTCAGCTACTACTTTCCTCTGAAAACCCTCTGGAGGTCATTTTTTGCTGCTCTTGTGGCTGCCTTCACCCTGAGGTCCATCAATCCTTTTGGGAATAGCCGACTGGTCCTGTTCTACGTGGAGTACCACACCCCCTGGTACATGGCCGAGCTCTTCCCCTTCATCCTACTCGGCGTCTTTGGTGGTCTCTGGGGCACCCTCTTTATCCGATGCAACATCGCCTGGTGCAGGAGGCGAAAAACCACCAGACTTGGGAAATACCCAGTGCTGGAGGTCATAGTGATTACAGCCATCACTGCCATCATCGCCTACCCCAACCCCTACACCCGGAGGAGCACCAGCGAGCTCATTTCAGAGCTCTTCAATGACTGCGGTGCCCTGGAGTCCTCACAGCTCTGCGACTACATCAATGACCCAAACATGACCCGGCCAGTGGATGACATTCCCGACAGACCTGCCGGCCCCGGAGTCTACTCTGCCATGTGGCAGCTCGCCTTGGCTTTGGTGTTTAAAATTGTCATCACGATATTCACTTTTGGCATGAAGGTAAATCGGGGACAAGTGCAGAAGCTGTCGTGGGTTGCTGTCAGCAGCTGTGGTCTGGCTGGCAGGACTTTCTCTGTGGGTCCCTGTTGCAGCTGAGAGATGAGCCCTGCTTTTCCACTTTCTAGTCGTCTGTGCTTTTATTAAGTGAAGAAGAAATCTGTATGGGAATTTAAATATTGCCAAAAAGCAAATTCAAGATGATTCCCACTGCAGCTGTTTTTTAGCTCTCTCGTGGATATGGACTATTTACATTGCTGCTTGTCTTGTTGGATTAATGTCTTAATGTGCTTCAAGGTAGTTATGCTCAGGAAAGTAACAACATTAAATTGACTATTTTACACATTTAAAACACCACAAAAATATAAAATTTTTGGAAAAGCTCTATTTTTTAATCTTTTTAAGCACTGTAGCTTGGAAAAATGAGGGAATGAATGGGAGTGCTAATGGATGTATGATTTGATTATTTTGGATTTGCAGCTTTTTCTTTCAATGATTCCTCCTCCCCCTAAATGAGTGATGAAAGAAGAACAATTTATCCAAGTTTTCAATATATACCAAGCTGTGGTGAGCTCTATATATCTAATTGCTGGAGCCCATAAAAACCATGTATCTGTCTGTCTGCAGCTCCCATTATCTGAGCATTTAGTTCTGGATCTGATGGCAGCAGACGATGGGAATTTTTTCTGGGTTCTACACTATATACCATGCTGAAAGCTAAAGTGTTTCATCTTTCTCTTGAACAGTACACTTGAACTGAGGATTCATCTTTTAGCCCTTCACTTTAGAAACACATTTATGGCTGGCAGACAGTTACTGTTTGTTCATTTAAAATTTTTGGTTCTTTATCTGGCATATGGTTCTTTATCCTGTATATTTAAATTTTTTTAAATGTGATTGACAAGTTCAACTATTTTGTAAAAAAAGAGACAAAACAGCTTTATCCACTAAATTTAGAAGACTCAATCCAACTGTATCAGCAAAGTTAATACTATATGGTGTGGGATGTAGCATCTGCTGTTATGAGCTCTAATGCCTCTGGGCCATGCTGATGTGGTTAATATATCTCTCTAGAAAGCTCAAGGTATATTTTCAGACTTAAAAACATACAACAGCCTTTCCTCTCTAAAAACAACAAAAACTCCATCTAAGCCCTTGTCACATATCTGAGTTGTCTTCTCCACCAGAAAATATGTCTCCAACTTGCAGGTACACTTGACATCCAAGAGGAAGTGCACTTAGTCAAGGCAAAGTGAATTTTCATTTTCTTGGGTTTTTCCTTCTGATTTCAAAACTGTGTTTTAATGATTTGTAACTTGGCTGTATAGCAGACAGCAAAGTAATGATTCATAGAGCTTCCTGGAAAATACATAGCAAACTGAGATGAAGAAATAGCTGCTTCTGAACAGTCAACCTCTTTTCTCTGGATTTTTGTTCTGAATTTGACATTTAATTTAAAATCTGGTCTGAGTTAGCCTGAAAAAGTAGTAATAAAACCATAAAGTGCTCCATCTGATAGAGGGTGAAATCAAGACATTATTTTCAATTGAGCTTCTTCATAAGGCTATGACAGAATCATCAGTAGCTCCTGACTTCCTGCTGAGAAAGCAAGAAAGGCAAAACCAGGAGCATCTTGACTTTGATTCAGAAGTCATTATTCAAAAACACCATTTATCTGTCAAGTTCAGTGTGATGAAGCAGGTAGGATTCAAAATTACTTTAAAAAATGCATTAACATTTTATAAAACTATTAGTGCACATGTAGCCACATAAACTCAGTCCCTGCAGAAACCTGTGTCAGACCATGGGGATCAGCACTGTAGGCTGCCATGAGGCTATGGCCTTCTGAGCTAGCATTTAATAAGGAAACTTGGTTCTCTTATAATAAAAAGCTGTTTGATATTAGTCATTTTTGTCAAGGTGCTCATGTGTCTGTATTTCGTTCCAGATCCCTTCGGGCCTTTTCATTCCTAGCATGGCTGTCGGAGCCATCGCTGGCAGGATGGTTGGGATCGGAGTAGAGCAGCTGGCATATCACCATCATGACTGGATCATCTTCAGGAACTGGTGCAGACCTGGGGCAGACTGTGTCACACCGGGACTCTACGCAATGGTGGGAGCTGCAGCTTGCTTGGGTATGGTACCTGCTGGTCATTGGTTCATGCATGAAAAACACGGATGTTTGGGGACATACAAATTGCTTAGGAGGGCGTTGTGTTTGCGTTAGGTGCTGTGCTGCCATTTCTGGGTGTAACAGAGGTTGAAATCCAGATGTGATGGGCTAAAGAATGGACAGCTGCCTCTAATGGTTGCTCCAGTGATCTGTGAGGTAGTCAACAACAGAGGGGCTTGCAGTCACCAAGGCCTACTCATAGTCCACTAAAAAGCACAGACAAGGAAAGAAAAACGTTTAAAGTTAGGCTGCAGGTTTCCACAGAGGAATATTTTTGCTTGGGTTTTTTCCTTTTCATGTAGTGAAATTCACTGTAACTGAACTAAAACTACTTACTTGTTTAGATCGTGCTCTCTCTCAGTGCAGGGTAAAAAAATTCCCAGTTCTGGCCAAATTTTAAGCTACATCGAGGTAAAAATTCTGGGTCTTATTTTGGCTGTGTGTCCTGCTATGGTCAACTGAGCTGTATTTTGGTTTTTGTTTCAACCATAATCCAGTATCGGATTACACTCAATTAACAGAATTTATTGGATATAACAGGAATGATCTGTTTACTCTTAAAGCAAGAGCATTGAATAATACCTCACATATCAAATTTCTTGTTATAGATGCAAGAGCAATGTTACAAGCATACCATCTGAACATTTTTTTGCCTGATCATATCTTTCCCTTTCTGTACTTGTATGTTCTATCTCCTTTATTGATATTGTCATCAGCTGATGAAAAAATAGTGGGATGGCATAACACACAATTAAAGTGATCGGGTAGGTTTGAAATTAAAGATATACTCCAGGAAGTGCTGGAAATTTTTCAGATTTGTATTAAAAATGCAGGATCGTTTGTGCAATCAGTTACAGAGGAAGGAAGGGTTGGATTTGCTTGCAAATTTAGGGTCTGTAATGTAGACATTTGAGCTAGCTCTCTTGTTATCCTTCACAGATAAACCAGAAAAATGAGATACTGGAAAAATTGGTCTTCTCTGGTGATATGCATCTAAAACCAGGCAAACAAACAGATGAATTTGGCCTCAAAAGGGCCCATTTTTCTCCAGAGATTATATAGGCAATCTGGATCACCCCTTTGGATGTGAACACCTACAGCAGTGTAGACACATTAAAATAACTAGGATTAATCTTACTGTCAAAACAAGTAAAGTGCTTTCTCTTCTTGATAAATGATTTTAATGTTCATAAAAGAAATAATACACAAAAATTTTGCTCTGATATTCCAGTTGATCTGCTAGTCCACGCAGGATGATAGAATGATAGAATCGTAGGATATGCTGAAAGAGACCAAGGAGTCCAACTCCTGGCCTTGCACAGGACACCCCAAAAATCACACCATGTTCCTGAGAGCATTGTCCAAACTCTTCTTGAACTTAGACAGGTTTGGTACTGTGGCCACTTCCCTGGGGAGTCTGTTGCAGTGCTCAACCACATTTGAGTGAAAAACCTTCTCCTGATATCCAGTTTAAACCTCACTGACTCAGTTTCGTGCCATTTCCTCATGTCCTGTCACTGGACACCACAGAGAAGAGATCAGTGCCTGCACCTCCTCTTCCTCTCATGAGGATGTTGAAGACCACAGTGAGGTCTTCCCTCAGTCTTCTCTTCTCCAGGCTGAACAGGTCAAATATCCTCAGCTGCTCCTCACAAGGCTTCCCCTCCAGACCCCTCACCATCTTCATTGTCCTCCTCTGGATGACTTCTAATAGCCTAATATTTTTTTTTATTTTATTGTGGTGCCCAAAACTGCACACAGGGTTCAAGGTGAAGCTGCAATAATTTCCTCTTTTAAAAGGTCCAAATTAAGGTGCAGTGATTTTAATAGTATGGTGAGACATACAGCAGAATGGTCACAGCTTGTACTTAAGCCCAAGACCTGTCTTGTGTAGAGTAAGAAATGGAGTAAGTTTAAATGATCCTTACTCTGGTATCTGCTCTCAGCTTTTCAGAGTCAGAAGTTTAAGGCATTCCTCAGATGAAAGTCATATCCGGACCATCGTGTTAAGTAATCAACAATCTAGTTTTCCTGTATGCTGCTAGATGGAAAGCATCTTTTAATGACCTGTTTCTGATTTCTCTCATCTAAAATGGTACTGTATTTTGAGGCCTAAAAATAGCAGATTTATTCCATTTACCTTTTGAACAGAGGCAAAGAAATGTTACCTAATAATTCAGTGATATATACACACTTGTCCACAGTTATGTGATTGTTTTTATCCTTTAATGTAAACTGAAAGAGCAAAGGGGCTGCTTATGAAATTAATACAGAAAGACTGGACTGAAAAATACAGCCACAACCCTGTCTATGGCTGCATGCCTAGATGGCCTCAAACCAAGCTGTACACAGTTCAAACTCTATTACTGTAGTGATAGCAAAATCTAGGGTTTGAGCTATAACATAGCTCTTGCAGCGGCCCTAAGCTATCCTAGCATAGGATTTTGTAACCTTGTTGTGCCCAAAGATAATGCTTAGCTTTCTCTGCAGCATGAATGTGATAGGCCAGTATGAAGGCCACCTCTCCATGCTCCTACCTGCCTCAGCCATGGTACTTACCTGATTCTTGAAGTTATTTTAGGGGGCCAATGGAATTCAATTTTAGATTCTCAAATATGCATTATAGCTGATTTTGTTTTTTGCATACTTTCTGGTTTTAAAGCTCTGTCTCTTAACATTCTTTGCTTACTTTTCAATGTTAGCATCTTTGGCATGAGCAAGTTCACTCAAACATTTTTGATGAAAATTGCAGTAGATGAAAAATATCTTTCTTCAGTGAAATAAGCCCAAAAATACTTCACGTAGTATAAGGGCAAAGTACTCAGCATGAATAATTGCATGCCTTTTCAAGTGTAAGACTCAAAAATATAAATGAGTTGCTTAGTATGTATACCAGCACTGAGAGAAACTTTTTTCCTCGTTGGCAGGTGGTGTTACTCGAATGACGGTCTCTCTGGTGGTGATTATGTTTGAGCTAACAGGAGGCCTGGAGTACATTGTACCTCTTATGGCTGCAGCTGTCACAAGCAAGTGGGTGGCAGATGCCTTTGGAAAAGAAGGGATCTATGAAGCTCACATTCATCTGAATGGCTACCCCTTTCTGGACGTGAAGGATGAATTCACCCACCGAACCCTGGCAACTGATGTGATGAGACCAAGACGCGGTGAAGCTCCTCTCTCTGTTCTGACGCAGGACAGCATGACGGTGGAGGATGTGGAGACACTTATCAAAGAGACTGACTACAATGGCTTTCCAGTAGTGGTTTCAAAAGACTCAGAGAGACTGATTGGATTTGCACAGAGACGAGAGCTGATTCTTGCAATAAGTGAGTAGAGTACCAGTGTGCAGAAGTTTGATTTTGAAAGGAGTTTTCAAGGGTGTTAGCAGTGTTAGTCACCTTGAAGAATAGCTAAATAAGAACCAAACCTAACTTTTTGTCCAAATCTGGCTTTTACTAGTTTATAGAACCTGGAAGCTGGAAGATTTCCTATTGCATCATACTACCTGGTGGAATTCTGTGCGCTCCATCTTTGTGGGCTTACTTTTGCTGTCACTCGAAACAGTACATTACAATTCTGCTAGAGACAACAGAGAGAGACTCAGCTCACATGGCCAGAATTTTTGTCAGAACCAGATCAAAAGCCAATGCAGTGCTGAACTTCCTGCAGTCTCCATGGGCTGCCAGAAGAAGCTGGGGCAGTCATAAATTTTGTCACCTTGTGATGAAATATGAGTCCCTATGCTTTCTGTTGTATTATCTCAGTTTTTCTCTCATGCAGGCCTTTAGCTCTACAGGTAGAAAGCTTTTCAGTGGATGATGTTATTTTAGGCCTAAAATTTATATTAATGTATATAAGGACACTCAACTGTTACTTGATTCCCCTCTTCTCATCTCATAGTATAAAATCATCAATGTTGCAGCAATACTACATGCAGAAGCAGAATAGAGATGACCAAGCCCAATTTTCTTTCCTTAAAATGTAGTGTGGAATTCTCTTCAGTAAGAAATTCTTTACTAATTTTTTTTCCTTTCTATGTTGCAAGTTGTAATTTCCATTACCGAAGAAAATAGTTTATGAACTGAATTTGTTTTGCGTTCAGTTATATCATTAATTTCTCAAAATACAGGAAAGCAGAACAGGCTTTATTGCCACTTCTACTGCTCCTCTGATTGCACAATTGTAATTAAACTTTCAAGGAGTGTGGGAATCTAATTTTTTTTCATTAAAATCCCACTATCACTGCTTGCTCCTTTTTTCCTGCTCCAAAACCAAACAAAAAAAAAGCCTCCACATATCCTCTGTATACCAGTCTCAGGGTAAGAGGATTTTAAAGACACCTAAATGGAAGTCCAAGACTGCAAGTGGAAAGACTCAGAGGGTTAATCTTCTTTTGGTAGTAACAAAAGCTGCCTTGTATAGCCAAGCTAGGAAAGTGTTTGAAGTTTTACCAAATGTGGCAATACCAAGAGCTGATAACATTTGTAAAATAGTTTGTATTTTATCCTGCTTTTGTTAGTGAATTTCAAATGACTTTACTCCTCTGTAAGAAGTAAAAAACCTTAATTAGGAGCATTTAGCCTGCCCTGGGTCTATCTTTTACACTGTCAAAACCTTGTCAGGGCTGTAACACTTGCTGCCATCCTAAGTTAACAGCCTTTTGCATCTACTTCGCAGGAAGGTATGTCAGTAGGAAAATTGCATTTAAAACCAGAAAGATCCAGTGCTCTCTGAAGTGAGTCAGAGAAGTTTGAGGAACTGAGTCTTTTGATTCAGGTCATAAATGGCAGCATGGCTGAATGGTCTTGCTAGAAGATGTGAGAAGATGTGTAGCTATGCACTGATAGCAAACAAATCAGTTAAAATGAAAGCCAGTAAACATTTGGGTCAAAATACTTTCCTGTTCAAAAACTGCTTTTTTGCCATCCACATTTTTCTGAAGAAGGGACACTTCTCCTGATCAGTTCTAATTAAGAGCATCTTTCATAGGAAATGAAACAGAACTCAGATTTAAAATCAAAATCTTATCTGCATAAATAAATTTTCCTAAAATCCTCAGCTATCAGGGAATTTTGGTGACCCTTTTTCCCTTGTGCTGAGTGTGACTGTTCCTGTTGTCATTCTCTGCTGACACTATGATAAACAGTTAACATTTCCAGTATGGTTTTTGCCTGTGACTTAAAATCCTGATTTGGTTTATCTTTTCTGAAAGCACAGTATATGGTTTCAGTACAGGTCAGGGCAAAACAGTGGGTTTGTACCATGCTAGCAACTTTTTGACAGCTAGTCCTCTTCCACTGAAGGCCAAAGTTGCTTTGCCTGTATTGCAGGAGTCTTCACTGCTCACCGTTACCACAGGAGTAGCTAATGTGTTGTGAACCTCTGCCTCAGCTTGCTTCATAGTTGTGTGTTCATGGAACCATACATCAAGTCTCCTTAAACCATAAAATTACTTACCAAGAGGTAAACATCACATGTGGTGAAGCGTCTTTTATTCTCCTGTTCAGGTTCTCCTGCTCAGCTTGACAGCACCCAGAGATACCTGGGAACAGCACAAGCCTCATCTGTGCAGCACTGTCACCAGGGAATGAGGTCTTTTGAAAAGCAGAGTCAGGCCCACCCCAGTATCTCTTCTTTCACCAGTATCTCTTCTTTCATGGCATTGTTTCCTACATAATGTCTCCTCAGTTTAAACTAGCACTGGGTACCTCTGCATAAGAACACATTGCACTTCACAGAGATGTTGTTTCAACCAAGAATCCTCAGCTTTTCTCAGGCCCAACTAACTGTACATCAGCAATGTGCTGATTCCCTGGTGGTCCAGGGAATACTCAGGAGAAGTATTCCAATTCCCTCACACATCTGACTTCTTTGATGATGGCAACAGCTGCTGAGTCCTGTGCCAAATACCCATTCACACACAGCTGTCTGCCTCGTTATTTGTCCCTACAGAATTTCTTACTGAGCAGAGCACTGAGCGTGCTCTAGAAATGCATCCAGTGCTTGTAAAGTGAACAGCAGTGCCATTTCCAATTGCTCAGAAGCATCTTCAGCAGGTTTGCATCCTTCCACTCATCCTCGTTGAGTAAGTAGGCAGGTCAGGTGGGCAGAGACACCCTCTGGGAATAGGTGTCTACACTTTAGATGGCACCTACTTTATAGTCTGATAGAGGGGAGTATTTGACCCTGTAAAGCTTTTCTTAAATTTGGCCAGCTTCAGAGGCACTGTACAAAAGGCAGAGCCTTGGACAATAGCCAGGTGACCCATATAATTTGCTTTTCCCAGTGTGGAGTAGAGAGAGCAGAGTAGTTGACACAGGCTGTGAAATGTGAACTCCTGAATATGAGAGGCTGTTTCACATTTGGGAGAACTAATTCACTCTCTAGGTGTGACAAGAGCTTTCTCCATAGATTACTCTCTAAAACCAGACATTGTCATCCATTGCTTTGCTCTTTCTGTTAATCTATGTCTGTTTTGCTTACCCACTGACTACAAAAATGATCTGTTCTTTTGTTTTACCTTTACTCCTATTACCCTGTCCAGGGAGACTGCACATGAAATCCACTATTTTTCTGATGCCACTGAATTTGCTCCGTAGTACTACATCATTCAGATTTCTCCAGAGAGATGTTTGACATGGAAGAGTGAAATCATGGCTTTGGCTAATCACTGTTGTTCAGGGTCATTGCTGCCTTGGGAACAGCAACGTGGTAACTGAAGTGCTTGGCCCTATTTCTTTGGGTGCAGCTTTGGGAAGGAAATACCTAGCTGTCAAAGGTTTTTATCAAAGGGTGGGAGTTACCTTCAGTTTGATTAATGTTACCTCTTGGCACAGATCATATATCAAAGAACTATGCAGGCATATTCACACTTCAAATTAGATATATGAATCGAAGCAAGCTGAGACAAAGCTAGCGTCATTCCTATAAATTGCAATAGGGCTTGTAATATCTGGGGTAAGAAGGTTGAAAATCATAAGCTGTACTGATATTAGGTTTGAGCCAGCACTGCTCCAGTTCCAGAAATATTACAAGACAATGATCGTTAAATGTAAAAAAAATTGCAGCTGGAACATGTTGGAAACCATTACTGTCTACACATTACAAGTCACAGGAGCAGGTTTCTGCACTTTGATTGATGGCAATGAGCTCCAAGAATTTATACATATGCTTTGAGTATGTCTGATTTGCTATATCTCTCAAGAACAGAAGCAACTTGTGTTAATCAAAGATAATAATTCTATTTCCAAGAATTTATTTAAAAGAGAAAAAAAAAAAAAGGAAAAGGAGACAGAGTTAAACCGCAGAGCCAAACACATGATATGCTTATTTTGGGGAGAGAGTTGTCTTTTGTTTGGAAATCGCTCTCATATACTGTTTATACCCAGTAGTGTTGAGTAGAAATGAGGTAAACACTACAAAGAAAATAAACTGCTTCAGTGCTAAGAATTCTTCTTGGAGCATACTTTAAACTAAAAGTCGTACACTCATGATGTAAACTCCAGAGGTAGTGCGATGTTCACTTTGTAGTTTGATCAAAGTATTAATGATAGCTTTTGAAATTTTAAAAGTGGTCAAATATGTGCCATTGAGAAAAATGTATCAAACTCATTTATCCCTATATTTTGTTCCTCCCTTTACTATTTTCCTTTAAGTAAGATGCTGTTTCTTTTTCTCTTTTAAAATCCAGACATTCAAACTCTATATAAGGAACTGAGAGTAAACCCACAAAATTTACTCTGCATGCCAGAGAGGTGTGCTGGTCTAGAACAATCCCCACACCACCTCTGAATCCCTGGGATAGGAGTTTATCTTTCCTTAACTCTGCATTCATAAATCCATTCACCGTGTCCACATTTTCCCAGCTCCACTTAGTTCTTTTGCTCTAAGCCAGCTGGGACCATACAGAGCTGTTGACTCCACTCCTTCAGGCATGTAATAAAGTTTCTGTTGTGATTCTCACAATGGAGGAAATTACATAGGGTCATTTGAATTTGACAGAAATTGGATTAGTGATGTTTGTGAATGCAATGAGCTGCATATTTATTCAGAAAAAGCATTATCCCAGCCAAGGAAAAGTATGTGTCTGTAAAAATATCACATTTTCTTCAAGGGAGCAAGGTCTCGAGGAAATTCAAGTTAGCTCAGTAACCTCAACTTCTGGGACTTCAGTACATTAAAGACAAAGTCAAACTATTACCTTTGCTTTCCAAAGGAGGATTTGTTTTTTGTTGTTATCAAGCCTAATTAAATGTCTACATCAATCTTTCTGTTGTACAGAGAACGCAAGACAGCGTCAGGATGGGGTGGTGAGCAACTCCATCGTGTACTTCACTGAAGACCCCCCAGAACTGCCACCCAACAGTCCCCATCCACTGAAACTGCGTCGTATTCTCAACCTGAGCCCTTTCACTGTCACTGACCACACACCAATGGAGACCGTGGTAGATATTTTCCGAAAACTTGGACTCCGGCAGTGTCTTGTCACTCGCAGTGGGTGAGTAGTTGCTGAGTCGAGTGCACTTAGAGAATCTGAAGATATTTTCTTCAGCTTTAACGAAACCACCGTTGTTTCTGTTTGAAGGCAAGTAAGGATGGTAGCTAATTAATCACCACCTCTGAGACAGTCAAGTGAATATTTTAATTTTGTCATATTTTATGAATGGTAGTGTAAGAGAACCTTACCCAGGGTCTCTCCAGGGCAACAAAAGAAGTCAGACTCAGAACCAAAATGGTAGTTGCTGGGTTTTGTGTTTCATTCTGTTCTCCCAAATCCTTAGTGTATTTAGGTAAGGTAAATATAAATACAAAATAAACTGTTCTGACTCCCACTTCAGTTTTCAACAGAGGCAGATATGGCAAGTAGCATTGTTTGTGAAGAATGTGTCTGTTTCTAGACATCCAGGTAGATTAGATGCTTGTGAAGACTGTGATAAAGGTGTCTCTGAAGGAAAATTAATCTGTTCAGCTTTCTTTGTTGGATAATGAAAAGGCATATAAACCAAAGGTCCTCAAAAAACCCAAAAAACATCTTAAGAATGAAATTAGGACAGAAAAAGCTGCATCATGTGGACTAGAAATAACATCCCATCGTTCCAATGGGATATGATATATTTGGGCATTTGGCTTATCCCAGGATCTAATAGTAAGAAGAAACTTTAGAACAGGATAGCCATAACTTTCAAATATGGAAGACTAAAATTTATTCTTCTGTTAAAAAGTCTTTTTGTTATGCAGAAGAATTGTTGTGTATCAGTTATTATCAATGCAGTGTCCTCAGCATTAAGAAAAGAGCCTTTATTGGGACACATATTTAGGTCCTGATTTTAGGTGCCTGGATTTGGAAATTTTGATCTTGAGTTTTAGCACTTACATGAAATGAGAGGTGGAAAAACTGTAACAATGACATTGTTTCAAAATGCAGTGCTTACTGGTCTTCCAGGACTGAAGTAAAAGCCCTTGAATACTGAGGGTTATGAAATTTTTTACTCTTGGGGCCAGACATCTCATCTTTCTTGACAGATACGGTTAATTTATGTTCACATAAGTGAGAAATTATCCTTTAAATTTGAAGGAATTATGCTATTGCACAGCAAGAACTTCAGAAATTCTGTCTTTAGCTTGCTTTGTCTATTACCAACACTGATGCCTTTGTTTTATGCTGGTCCTCTGCAGCCTGAGCCTAAGGAAACTTACTATTTTGTTGTACAAAGTATTAGTTGTTGTATCTTCTCACTCAGTCATGTTCCCAACAAAGAGAGTTAACAAGCCAAAATATTTCACTTAATTACCATGGCCAGGGTAGTAGAAATACATGAGGTGAGAATACTTTTATAAAAAGATAATCACTGAGGAATGGATGAGATGGACAGTGCTATATTGAAGCACTCACAAAATGTCCCTCCAGCTGAACAGGAAAAAAACCTGGATGATATATGAGACGTTTGTTGACCTTTCCTTTCCTTTTCTCCTCTAGGAGGCTGCTGGGTATCATAACTAAAAAGGATGTATTAAGACATATGGCTCAAATGGCAAACCAGGACCCTGAATCTATCATGTTTAATTAGACTGGCAAAGAAAGAAGAAAGCAATCCCAAAGGAATCCCTTCTAGATTAACACAAAGGCTATGTTTGGTGTTTCATCTTGTTTAAAGAGAAAAAGGTAATGTGTATGAGGAATGGCCTGATACACCTCTGACAGAGGGAGTGGATGCAGGATAGCACTTATTTAATGAGGAAGGCAGTGTAGAAGCTCTGAGCAGCTGCAGACATCAAGCTGTGTTTCCTTAATGAGATTCCCAACAGCTCAGTTGGAGTGTTGGTGGGTATAAGTGATGCAGTGCTTAGAGACAAAGAGCCAGGAGCACCAGTGGGATGCATTAAGTTCACAGTAACTCATGAGGCAGGTGTGAAGGGTAGAAGACACTGTTTATGTACCAGCTGTTAAGAGATAGAAGGGTTTGTGTTCCAAGCTAGAGAGTGTATATGAATAATGTCAGTTGCTTTTGTTACTGTAATCATGGCTATTTATTTGCTACTCAATTACACCATTTTCATGAGGGAAAAAAAATTGTCATATTTTTCAATGAAAGATTTTGTCATCTTCATTTATTTTGTAAATGTTAAGCAAATCAAGACTGAAGTCTTCAGAAAGGAGTAGGAGTACCCTTCAACTCACTTTAGTGTCCCCTGCTCCTTGCTTTAGTCCTTTGAATTTTATACCATTTAGCATTTCTGTCAATCAACTTCCCATTATTAATGTTAAAATGTGACTTATTTGTAAGGATTTATTATTTCTCTATGCAATTTTGCATAGCATAAAACATAGACACCTATGAAGGACTTTTCAAAAGCATTAAAAGGACACTGATATCCATTTCTCATCAGTGTTAGTGACAAGAGATTGAATCCCTCACATGTCTCCCCTTGTAGATCATCATTTTTCACAAACTAATGAAGTTCTGCATTGATTCTTGGTTCTCCATTTAGGTCCTTTCATCATTGCTCTTTCTTGGCATTTGTCTGCACCTGCTAAGAAATTGCCGAAATTACTTTAACAGTCACAGACACTTATTCTGTAATGGATCTATTCTTTATGCCTCTGTCAGTCATAGGATTGCAGAATCCTCTCCACAACACTATGGCTGGATAAGATCAGAGGGACTGAGAATGCAAATTACAATAGCAAAGCTTTAAGTATTTATCTGTTTGTACCAAAAGCAAAAGATTTAACAGACCCTGGTAGGGAACTCTAAGTCACTCAGGTAAAAATGCCAGATTTTTCTAAACCCTTGTTCTGGTCCTATGTGAGATACAGAGAGTCAACGCTTTAGTTAATACTGCCATTATAAGAGAATACCAAATTGTACTCTCAGTAGCACATAATTCACACTGCCCTCTGTTTGCTTTATAGCTGTGAGCTTAAAGATTGGAGAAAGGTTGCATCCTAACTTGGATGGCCTGAATCCCCTTGAGACCTCCCAAGAGTCTGCTCCCATCATTTAGGCATCTAAGACCTCCAGTACTTTTGTCCAAATTCATACAGATAACTGCTTGTGTCCAAATGGTCTTCATGGACAGAGATGAGTGGTGTCCTTTCAGGCCAGAACAACCCGTTGCTTACTCCAGACCAAACACAGACTGTTGATCTAACATGTAGGCAGTGTGCATGATTGTTGTGTTCCTGAACTGAGACAAGTAGTCAGGTACACCCTGAGTTTGATGGCTGGAGTTATATGTCACAAATTCTTCCTCTTATCTCCAGTGATGCTGCTTCCTTCTGGCATGTGTCCCACTGCATTCACACAAAGTATGGCCCAAATTGTTGAAGTAAAAGAAACGGAAGTAAAGGGATAATTTTAATCTGCTAAGTACTCTACTTAACAATAATGTTTGCAACAGACTGACAAATATTTGTGGCTCTGGCCAAAGCCCATAAATATTTCATGTATACTTTTTGTTAACTGAACATCTGCAGTACAATGTATTATGAAAGGGATATTGTTAAAACTATATAAACTATAGAACTGAGCAAACCTTTCCTTCTGAAAATAGGAAATACTACATAATATGGCTATTCCTTATGTTTTTCTGTGAAGCTGTCAGCAGCCAAACTCATAAAAAGCCAACCAAGTTAACAACAAATCTCATAAACACTGGATTTCCTCATTGGAACAGAGATGCCATCATAAAATAAAATCAGTTCATTTCCACAACTAAACCCAAGCGAGGCATTGTACAAATGTCAGTTCCTATCCAGATCTTCTAGAATCTAAGGGATTTGAACTAGGCTAAATGTGCTGACTTTTGAGAGCACTCTTGTTCTCAGATTAAAACTGTTGGACTGTGTGCTACTTTCCACATTTGTAGCTGTTGATGTCGTTACACACATTTGAGGAACACTGTCCTCATCTTCCTTTATGTTTACGTAGAAAACAAGAGTGTGTATTGTCCCCACCTGAACATCTCTAAATACTTCTTTTGTTCATAAACCAAGAGAAGTTGGGAAGTAAATTCATCTACTATTTGAAATCAAATTCAAGGCTTCAGGTAAAAGTAGAGGTCTAAAGTCTTCTCTGTTAGTGAAGGAAATTTCAGTCCATCTACTATTATAATGTAGTTCATGGAAGAGCTAACTCTGAAGAGCATCCGTAGTACTCAGGGGCATGTTTGCTAAGAAGAACCACAGTGGTTTATCAACACTGAAAAACATTATCATTTTCTGAAAAAAAGATACAGAATTGCCCAACTGAAGTTAATCTGGCTATGAATACAAATTCATATGGGTATTGGCGTGGATTATCAGTTTAAACTCAGTGGCTATGCATAGGCATAAATTTGTGTTGTTAATTCCCATTAATATCCAGAGGCCTGATTTACTAAAACCAACAGTCACCCCTGTGATAACTTCACCTTGTCTTATCAAACTACTTCGGAGGAGCCCTCAGGGCTTAAAACCAGGATCCAAAAAACTGACATGGTGGTTCGTAAGAAACAACAGAAAGAATGGAGATTTATGCAGTTACTGTGGGTGCAGTTTGACCCTGGGACTATCACTCAAGTAAAAGGCAGGTACTTGGGTACAGCTCTCTTCTATCAAACCTGTTCATTTTTAGATGGAATGCTTTAAAATATCTAAGGGATCAAGGGAAAAACCTTTGCATATGTAACTGTGTAGTGCTGCTCCTTCTTCCAGTGTCTGTTCAAAATTTGTTAAACCCTCTCAGAGCATGGGCTGTCCAGAAATGGCACAGTCAAGGCTGACTTCAGCTGCTTGGCATTACTGTCAAGGCTGAAGCTGATGCTAGAATGACACGGAGGGCTTTGAAACTGGACAGACTTTGCTAATTAGAAAACTTCCTCCATGCTACAGTCTTCATTGCTCTTCACATAAGTGTCTGAAAGGGAACACAATATAAATGAATAACATGTTTTTCTCAAAAAATTTAGTTATGATGTAATGATTTAATTTATTTCCCCATAGCAAGCCCATTATCAGTCACTGTTTTCCATCTGTATTCCCAAATATGTCTCAGAAGTTACTGAATAGACTCCAAGAGACATAGATCTCAGCCTTAACTATCTATTTTAATTTGTAGAGCTCAAGATAGTCACGTAGTGTGATCAATCTGAGTTACATAAATACTTTAGTATATACTGCTCACTTTATGCAACTTCAGCTCAATCCTCATGTTCAAGCAGTTGGCCTTCAAAGATGTTGAACTAAACAAGAGAATAAAAATCTTTCAGTGATGCAAGTTCAGTATTGTACCTTTGTTTTGCATGAACTGTGTTCAGTTACATTCAGCTTCTGATGTATACTTGGAAGCAATCTGTACCAGAAAGTTTAATAATAAAGTACAGAACATGGGAGACATTGGACAGACCTTTTGGCTGTCACAGTGGCACTAGTTATTAATTCTTAGGCTTTGATGAAGCAGAAAAAGAATGTTTAAGAAGTACAGGAGACTCATGGATTCTGTGTTGGAATGACACTATAATTATGATTACAGTTTTGCTTTGGTTTTGTTCATTTTTGTTTTTGTTTTTAAATTGTAGAAAACAGTGTATTTGTTGCACCTTATAAAAAACAATGTTTGGACTCTATTTTTTAAATAAAACTGACTTACAGTACTGGAGACATTTCTTGGACATCTTATTAAGTAGCAAAGTATTTCACTTAATGTCTTTGTATGATTTTGATGTTTCCTTTTCCTACCTATGGGGATAACTCAAGCCTGATGAATGATTTAGGATATCCAGTTCAATTATGGGTTAGGTAATATTAAGTAAGGAGTTGTAAAGTTCATGTAGTGGACTTCAAAGAATAGGCCTTGACAGCTGGCTCTTTTGTTTTCAGATAAAAATGTTTTTTACTTCAGCATCATAAATCCCTTCGAAATCTAAAAAAAAAAAAAAAGAAGCAAAAAGAATTATCTTACTAGGTTGTTTTGTTTTCAGTAATCATGAAACTTCTTTAAAACTAGATGTTGCAAAACTTCTATGATTTAATTTTTGGATATATTTTTCAGTTGCACTTTAATTCAGAGCTAAGATCAAGGACTGAAAATGACAGGTTCAATCATACCCATTTAATTGGATGGAACATCCTAAATCTCTGTCAGAGACTAAATTCTTGGTAGTAGCAAAGAATATGGGCTTGATCCCGATCAACATGCTAACTAAAACTGATATATCAGCAATATCCTAGTCCCCATTAAATTACTCATTTCAGAAGCTGGTGTTGGATTCCCAGGGCCCTCAGTTTCTTCCATGAATTCTGTGGCCCTAACAGAGCCCAAAACACATGCCAAAAAGCCAAGATGCATCAGGCATACAGCAACTTTACCAAACAGTTCCTGTAGTTTGACCACAAGGATTAGACCTACCTGTCATCCCCTGCAATGGCACAGCTGGGAAATGGCATAGAAAATGTTGAGAGGAATTGAGTGCTGCCCTAGTACGGCGGTGCACCACATATCCTGGCCTATCCTCTTTTCATCCAAACCAAACGGCCTGTTGCCATCCATATGTCATGGTCTATCCTCATTTTGTCCAAACCAAACAGCCTACTGCCATCCGTGTGCCTTCTTGCTCCTTTAGGGGAGGCTCTTCCTTTCCATGTATTTCCTACAAGCTGTATTATTCCCTTGTGCTCTTCTGCTCCTCTGCTCCAAACGAGATCCTGCTCCTCTCCGCTGTGGTGGCCCAGAGGCCCTCTAAGCCCAATCTTACAGACACTGTATCCCAAATAAGAACGGTGCACCTCTGGTGGATGGACTCCGCTTGTGGCATACAGGGTTTTGCACTGTTGTTTGTTGGAGGACATGGTAAATGCAGTGTTGCTGATGCACTGCACTGAGTTTTTGGATTGGTTTTTGGCTTGCTGTCTTAATGCAGTATCAAAAAGACAAACTTCTCAGAAAAACAGCTGCTGCATTTGCACAGACCACCATCTCAACCAGTAACTACTGACTTCATAGTGAAGTCAACCAGGAGCTGGGACATGACTGTGAGAGCTGTATCTTGAAGCAGTTATGTGTTTTTAGGCAGAATAAGACAGGAACTGCTGACCTGTAGCCGTAGCATTTGGGTGACTCCCTGTCCTTCCTGACTGCATTCTGAGCATAATTAATATTCTCAGTTTGAGCACATTATAAGCACAGTTTTAGCACATTTAATGATTTTAACCCTTGCCATCCTTCAGAATTATCTCATATAGTCAGGGTTAAAACAATCTGGGTTCTTACTGGCTCTCCCCAGCCACAGCGGGTAACTGGTTAGGAAGACACTACCATATGTAGCCAGATCAGGAATAGTCAGTATTCGGCACTTCAGCCGTGTTTTGTTTGAGAAATGATTGTGCAGCCTGAACAATCAGTGCACAGCTCCCTGTGGGGATTTGCAAAGCCCTGTGGTTTGTTTCGGGCTTACACAGCATTTGAAACAACGTTTGAGGGGGCCAGCTGACATTACATACCCTACAGATTAACCAGTCTTCCTTAATCCACAAAGATTCAGCAAAGGACACAGAAAAAAAAAAAAGCTGCAGATTGCTCAGGAAACTAAACAGTCAAATATTTTATGTAGGAAGAGCTGCTTTGTTGTCTCAAAGTTATATCCACAGAAGCATCTCACTCTCAGGACAACCATCACTGGCCAGTCTCATCGCTAGGAAGGAGTAATACCTAAAATCAAGCTAAAATTATATCTGTTTCTATCAACTACAACCAATGCTATCCTTTTTCTTTCTTAATGCATTCTGAAAGACAGCGTTTTCCCCTTTTTATTAAAAAGTGAGAACTGTAGTTCTCTACTTCTAAAGATTCACAACAGGTAAGACTGAAAGGTTATTAAGCCTTATGATTTATAAAGTATATTTATGTTTAGATCATTACCAAGGTTTCACTTTGCCTAGAGACAAATTTTACTTACCCAACACTCAGATTATGTGACCATTAGAATCTAAAATTTCTTGAACGAATTACAGGGAGCAAACACACTCCTGAAGTCCTCAAACCTGGGAAGAGAAACATCTAAACTCTACTGCGATTCAGGGATGAGGGAGAGGACACAAACTCTGCCAAAGTCTCCAAAATGGCCCCAGTCAGCAGTGAGTTCCAATAAAAAAAAACCAAATCACAGGAGGTGCCACCACCAATCCTTTCCTTTTTGAGAGTAGCTTCATGGTTAGAGACTCTTTGGATCTGGTAGGGCTGGAATTTGGTTATAATGTTAGCTAAAAGTTCTAATCCACACAATACAGGTCTTGTAGGTGTTGATTAAAGTGCAACTTGCTTAGTTACAGCTTCTTGTTCGCTTAACCTCTGCTCTGGCTGGCTTTCTGGCAAGCCAGGAGGAGCATTGTCCTACAGGCATTTGTAGATTCTACTTAAAAATAGTTGGCTATTTGGAATCACGTTGAGATGCAGATCCCCTATCTTGACTGTCATAAGGAACTTACACTTCTGCTTATACTCTTGTAATTAGCATACTGGGGCTCCATCACATTTTTAGGCCTTGCTGTAGCCTGAACACAGTACTCAGCTCCATGTAAGTGAAGTTATAACCTAACATCCATTTGTCATTGACCAGAATTTAACCGTCTTCTATTCAGTCACTGCTTGAGATCAATCATCATTTAGATTACTGTACTAATTAGTGATTTTTGATCTCTGTCCTATATTTAAGCATCTGTTTCATAATACTATGTATTTGTTTACCCAATTAACTAATTCAAGAGGTACTATAATTAGAGGTAGAACAAATGTATAAATGGTCTGGCTGGAGTATTTCACATCATAGATAATTAAGATTGACTTATGAATTATGTTTTGTCCCTGTTTCAACTTTTAAAGAGCACTACTAGAAAGCATTAGTCACAGGAACACAAGGAATAAATCATAATCTCCTCTGCACCTCTTCTTTCCAATCCTGTGGGAACACAGATGAAATCATTCACTTTCTCTCTGTCAAGCCAGGTTTAGGTAATAGAAATTCCTGCACCTTTGATGGCTACAACACCACCTGTTGAGTAAATCTCTCCATGCCAGACTGCCTCCTTCCAGATAAACAGGCACCATTCCAGTTTTCCCTCTGCATAAGGATATCCAGGTAGGGCAGGTAACTAACATCCTCATCCCATCCTCCTTTTCTCACTTCCTTGTTTTTCTCCTTGTTCAGCCTCTAGTCCCAACTCATTCTGCCTCTGCTTCAGCTTTTCTGTAATAACCTAAAAACTCACAAACAAATCAACATATCTGCCCTTTCCGTTCACATGGGACTTCTGCACAGAATGCAAATTTGTCAGGAACAAAGTCATTGGCTAAGCTACAGTCTAGTTTCCAGTATTATTTTCACTGTATAAACATTCAAGTGCTGGTGAATTGTGAAAGACAAGCTGTTGAGGGACCAGGACTAGAGGCCAGCTTGCTCATCTGATGGCCTGGTACATACAGACCATAGTAACAAATATCATCTTATTTGCTCTTCTTTCATTTCCATGTTAGAATTCTGCCTTCTTGGTGTTCAAGCTTCAACAATATGGTGGAGAGGGGGAATTGTTCTTTTGCCAAGATCTCTTTTTTCTCAGGAGAATGCCCCTCATGTCTCATGACCATGAAGTTTTTTTGCCTCTCTTTCTGAAGCTGTTCCATTCTTCATGAACATTAGGCCAGGGATGAAAACAACCGTCTTAGCAGTGGCTACATTTGCCCGCCGGATGGAGAGGCAAAAGCTGAACCCAAGGCTCCTGTCTGCCATCTGCCTCCCTGCTAAAGCCACAGAGATTTTATGTTAACACAAGTCTGTATGTGCAGGGAAACTAAGGGAACTGTGAGAAGTGGCTGGTGTAAGTGCCAAACTCAGACATTGTGAGATTCAAATGGACACTAAGCCCAGGATAACCTGTGGAGAAGCAAGGTGGAATGCACATCCGTTCTCTGTGTTTCTAAGAGGCAGCACTCCACCGAGATGACCAGCTCCTGCAGTTCCTATTTTAGGTGTCTGGAGTTACACCAGACATCGTATAGGATGTGAGGTCTTCACATCTGCCTGTTGGCACTAACCATCCTCTCCAGTGTAAAAACCTGCAGTAACTGTGATTGATTGAATGATAGACACAGACAGAGTGAGAGGCAAGACTAAAATGTTTTCCTACAGCAAAGGGGCTCCAGCATGGAGCATGTGTGGCTGCTTAATGGTCAGCCGCTCACAGACAAATATGAGATCAGCCCTTCTGTGGATCACACAGTGTGGCTCCACAAAAGGGTGAGCCCGCTCTTCCCACCCCCTTACAGAAGTTTTTTCTCTATTCTCTTTAAATGGAGACTTCCTGCTCAGTATTGACACAAGATAAGGGACAAAAAACAAGTGGTTGACCCTTTCCACTCCTGTTACTGCCAGGGCAGTGCCTTCATCCTCTCTGCTTCCTTAGCAATACATTCGTGTATTCATTTGTGTGATTCTTGGCACAAAGGCCCTTGAGTAAAGCCCCGTCTGCACCACCCCTTTTCCTCAAACCTGTGGCACACCAAGCCCCACACACTGAAACATCAGGTGCTCTGTGGTGACATTCAAACAGCAATTAGAGCAGCAGTGCCGACACCTCCTTCCCCAACAGAGCTGGAGGCCACTGCCACTGCTACCTCCTCCCATCTCCATTGTCCTGGCACTGTAGGGCTCTGGGAACAGGAATGCACAGAGGAAAAAGGTGGAGAACTGTGGTACTTGGCTGAAGATCCACCCTGTTGGGACCAACTTTTAAGCTGGTCCTCAGAAGGTCTGGCTGGCCATTTCCTTCCCACTGCTCCCTCCTGCTAAGCTCACAGTTTGTCAGGGGAGTAGTATTCACTGAGTGAGTACATCACACATCACAGCTACACCAGGAATTGCAGTTAGCTTATTCTTTCACAGATGCATAAAGTCTGCCTTTCTCAGATGAATGGAAAACCAAATCCACTGTTGTGTCTACTACAGCTCCATCTGCACCGAGCACAATAGGACCGCAGTTTATCACAGCAGCCAGCTATAGTCTATCTTCATTTCTTTCCTGCAGTGCCAAAAGAGCCCCATGGAAGTCTTTACATTTAGATTTTCTATGAACTTCAAAGAGAAGATCTTGATCTTATCAGTTATAAGGTATTCAAGTACCAGAGGACACTAGGAGAGGCCCACGTCCTCATGTACATAAGGAGAGCCAGTAGTTGTGCACAGGAAACCTGTGCTGCCTCTGAACTAGCAGATGGCATTTCGGGGACCTCTGCAACACGCTGGGGCAAACACTCCTCAAGGGGTAATGGCTTTAAACTAAAAGATGACAGGTTTAGGCCAGATATTAGGAAGAAATTCTTTACTGTGAGAGTGGTGAGGCACAAAGGTTGCCCAGAGAAGCTGAAGATGCCCCATCCCTCGAAGTGTTGAAGGCCTGGTTGAATGGACTTTGAGCAATCTGGTCTACTGGAAGGTGTCCCTCGCCATATCAGGGGAGTTGGAACGAGATGGTCTTTAAGGTCCCTTCCAACCCAAACCATTCTGTGATTCTATGATTCTGTCCTGTGCTTCACCAATCACTCGGGATATTCAGTGATCCACTGCTCCAGGGTCTAAATTCAGCCGCAGTATCTATTAATTAGTGTTAGGATAATGAGCTCTGGTGGGTTCAGCCCAAGGGAACCCACTAGGTGGCATTCCAGTCCTCAGCATGGCTGAGAGGCAGCGACAGTGCCACCAGCTGTGTGCTCAGGTCGACAGAGGCTACCAGGGTGTCCTTGCTGTCCACTTCTGATTCTTGCAGACACCAAAGCTGTATAAGTGTTTGCTGTAAACATGTACGCCAATTAAAAGCTTTTTTTTTTTTCCTTCTTTTTCTTTTTTAAAGTTGATATATTCTGGTGGGAAAAGGAAAGGGAGAGGAAAGAAAAAAACCTTTTTCTTTGTTCGGACTACTTGGCAGGGCTAAAGCATGACTGTCTGTTTTGGCTCTTTAAACCACATATCACATCTGTAAAAACATAGTGGCAAAAGAAGGAAAAAATAATCTGCAATGCTTTCCTGGTGGTTTCTTGTGAGACTTTCATGTAACCAATACATTTTAATCAATTATGCATTTAGGTCACAGGACGAGTTGGTTGAAGAATTCCTTTGCCATTTCAAAGTTGCTGTCAGGAAGAAAATACAGCCAAGCTGATGGAGCTAGAAGAAATGCAGATGTGTTCTCCTGACCTGATATTTTTCTTTTCCACTTTCTTTACCATCATTCCTATTTGCATAAGCATTTCCCCTGGCACAGCAAAATCTGTGTAGGCAATGCACAGAGGCCCTTAAAGCATCGAAAGGTCTTATTTTGCAATGGCAATTCTGAAATATATGTAAACAACATTAGAGAATTGAGTAGAAGGCCTTCCCTGTAAAACATTTGGTCAGATCTGGAAAACAGCATATGCTCCTCGGTGGACAGCATTACCATATGTAACCTTTAGGCTTCTGTGCAATTTACAACCCCAAGTAAGGTGCTTAAATATCCTTTTAAAAGTATAATGAGAAGTAAGTGCTAAGGAACAGGTTCCACTGTAGCCACCACAAAGAACAGGCAACAGCTGATGTTAGCTAATGAAAAATGCTAGAGAGGGCTTTAAGATCTTACCTCTTCCCTATATTGGTGATCACAGGAATCTCAGAGCATTTGCTCTTTTTCTTGTGAAAAATGTCTGAGAATTTGTGGAAGTGCTCCTTGTGCTGTGCTGCATCTTACACGTGCTTAGGAAGTCGAGCAGGAAAACAGAAAATGAGGGGTCAGGGCTTTCCACCCCTACAGCAGTAAGGAGGCTGACACCATTCTCTGACCCCTGGCAAAATTAACATGGGAAAAGCAAGAGGGGGAAGAGAGAAGTTGCTGCAGTTAGTAGGAGAAGGAAACTCTCATTCCCACCCCTCCTCTCAACTCTGCTTTTGTATTTTACTTACTTTTCTTAAATGTACAATATATTACCAGGCTTGGGAATAGGGACAAAATGGAAGTCTTCCTCTGAAGTAAACACTACAGCAATTGGGCTGGGCATTTTCCCTTTCCATACTGACGCCCAGCATTGTGCATTCCTGTGGCCCAGCTTCAGCAGGAAAGGCAAAGACTGATTTTCTCTCTGCTCCTGGCTTGAATGTTGGGACGGTCCCTTGAGAGACAAGGCTGTGGCTGCTGAGAGATTTGGGTTGAGGAGGATCTTACAGCCTTGTGATGCTTTTCCAGTGCATCACTTCTTCCTTGGGTCATGTACCTAAAGTAAGCGGGTTGTGACATTCAGCAATGCCAGAGCACTGACTTAGGCTAGGGAAAGGCCAAAAGGCTGGCTTCTCTGACAGACCATGGTCTCCCACATGTTGGAGGCTGTCTCCGTAAGCTTAGGCAGTCATGGCAAAGCACAGCATGCTTGTTTGGAGATTTATAGCTGGCTCTGAAATATATGGCTCTTTAGCAGGAGGCAAGTTTGGCTAGCAACAACCCTCCCTCCTAGAAAGTGTGGAGAAAAGATCAGCAGGGAGTAAGTGTTGTGCCTATAGAACTAGAATGCCCCAGGACCTAGACCTGGATGCCTTGACTTAGCACCTATTGCCCTGTACTGGCTTGTTTGGAACAATATATCTGGCAGTGAGTAAATAGGTTCTTACTGACCCTGAGTGATCTGCAAGGCATGATGGAGAACTTGTGAAGAAGCCTCATTTGAAGTTTTTAGGGACCAAAGGTACTTATTCCAAAAGAAGTACTTTTACAACCTCGGGCTGGGGTATCGCTCTGCTGCGAATGAAATCCAGAGTGTCTCTTTAATCCAGAGCAATTTTTATTTGTTTTCATTTTGGAAGAGAAAGAGCTAAGAACTACTTCAAAGGTTAAATTTAGCATATTAGTAGTATATATGCATAATCATTTAAGATATTTAAATTGATTCTCAAAATAGTGTCCCCAGTAAGAAAGAGAAAAATCTCCTAACTGGCTTAAAAGAAAAAAAGACAAGTTACATTCTGCTATAATTAAGGTTACACATGCAAAAGTTAGTTTGCTTATGTTTATGAAATGTATCTGTCCTATGAGACAGGGCATTTGGAGGCAGGGCTTTTTCATGCCTTCCTCTTGGAGGTGTCCTACTTTCCACAAACACTTAGTATGTATTTCATAGTACGAGAGTGACTTTAGCATTGGAATGGGCTGCCAAAGGAAGTGGTGGAGACACCATCTCTGGAAACGTTCAAGAAATGACTAGATGTGGTACTTAGTGTTGTGGTTTAGTTGACACAGCAGTGTTCAGTCAAACGTTGGACTTCATGATTCTGGAGGTCTCTTCCAAACTTAATGATTCTATGATTCTGAGGAAGCCTCTAGGACTTTTACCTAAAGCCTCTGGTTCTGCTGTTTTCTAGATTTCCCTGGGAAATTGTTGATTATCTAGTTAATGTCGACCAGTAAGAATAAAAAAAAACATAATGCAGGCATTTCCTCCAATACCATCTGCTAATCCTGGTATTCTCCTGAGAATGACTCCTAAATCACTGGGCTGCTGACTAGCATTAAAAAGCAAAAATGGCATTTCCGAGAGCACAAGTCTTAATTTCCTTTACTTTTCTTGCAAATACAATAAAGTGGATTATGCTGAAGAAAAGAAAATCTTTTTGTGACATTTTTGTGAGGGAAAAAGCACTCCAAAATATTGCAGTCTCCCCCCACCCAAGAATGTGGTTTTATTGCTTAGGCAAAAGCATAAGTCATTTCTACAGCTCCTCTTAACCCCTCACAGGCACTTAGACTCAGATCTTAATATTTCTTCCAAGACTGTATCTTACTAAATTGTGGGAATAATGTCTTGCCCTTTGTTAGAGTAAGTACTAAACCATACTAAGATTTACAGCCTGTTTATGAAAGATAAGAAAAATCAGGCTTCGAAAATCCCACTGACAAATTTTGCAGCAGTGGAAGTATTAGCTTTGCTCTTCTACTTTTTCATACTAGGAATTAATTCTGGTTTACTTTGCTCTAAACCCTGTTTACTTTCTGTTTTCCAGCATCACAATCAGCTAGAAATTACCTTTAACCCTAGAACGGTATTTTTTCTATTTCTGTGCAATAGTATATATTAAAGTGTGTTAAGTGCTTTTAAGCCATAGACTGGCAGGTGCTATGTAAATATTTATCTTTGTAATGATTGCTTAAAGCAGAAGAATCAGAGGTATATTAAAAAAAAAAATTAAATAGCCCCACCTTCTGCCCTTAGTTTTCACATCTGTTTCATAATCAATTCAGCAAAAGAAATCCCTCACAGAAAGGAAATATTCAAACTGCCTTGCAGCACAAAACAAAGTCAATTTTAATTCATGTTAAATTCCCAGATTTACACTTGCAGTTAATTCAATTTTGAAATGTAACTGAAGAGTTTCATAACAAGGTACCCTTTCATAGTATCTTCTTTGCATAGTATCTTTTTTGCTTTTGTTGAAGTCATGTTTATTCAGAATATTCCAGCTAGTGGGAAGGATATTTTTTTGGGGAAAAAGTCTATGTGGCACTCAGTAGAATGTGTGTTTGCTGGACTGTTCTTGTGCTATTGTTCCAGGACCACAAAAGTTTACTTAAAAACCCAAAAGTTTCAGAGAGGCCAGGTGCCTTATATTATATCCCTGAGTGTTCCTTCCTGACTGAGTTGCTTTTCCCATTAGAGTTTTTTGTCCCATTCCCATCTGAAGTTTGTTTCCTGTTCCTTTTCATTTCACCTTAGCTTTTAATGCAATGACATCCAAATAGAAAGAGACAGTCACTGCTATGGTTTTCACTCTAAACCTGAACTTCCTGGCTTTTATGGCTTATAATCAATCCCATAATGTCCTGCGATTTCTATGTATGAGTGGCAAGAAGTAAAAGGGAGTTTATTTTGCCTGTATGCAGACAGGCCAACTTTCACACATTAGGAGCAGCAACTAATCACCCACAAGATTTCCTAAAGTTTATGGTGCTGGCAGACAGCTGGTTTTGTTCCGATATGATGGTTTCTTTGCAGACTCCTGCTGCCAGCAGTGTCTTAACCACTTTACTAGTGCTCCAAGCACCACACATCCTGAGCTACTGCCTTAAAAGCTCCATTCTACTTTATACAAACAAAAGAAAACTAGACTGCCAACAAATACTAAGGAGACAGACATATTGTTACTACAGCCATATGCTGTACCAAAGGGAAATTACAGTTACCAACACCTAGAACTAAAAGAAGAAAATGATAGAATGTAGGCATGCATCCCAGGACCCTCAATAAAAGCTTTTAACCTTACATTTTGTTTTGATTTTCAGCCCTTTTAAATCTTAGCTCTTGAAGGGATAAAAATGCACTAAATCAATTGTTTATGATATAGAAATTAAAAAATCCCCAGTTACCTATATTGTCTGAAATTTAACCAATGTTACTGTAAATGCACGAATTCCACATATGCTATAAATGCATAGAAGTTTGGCCTTGTCTAAGTAATTGTCGATAACAATATATAACAGCTCTTTAATATTTGACTTGATTAATATGTAGTTTAAGAGAATGAGGAAAACACTCATTTCATTTCTGCAATGCTGACTACACACCTTTGTCCATAATCTTCTATCTATAAAGTTGTTCTGATGTTTTGTGCCTTCAAAGACTTCAAAAGTATGTTCTTGAAGCCAAGAATATACCTTACTGCTGATGTCTTTAAGACACTTTTTAAAGTGTCTGTCTTTAAACAGAACCAGTGTTAGAAGACTGGCATCTCATGCTATGGGTAGGAAGAGGTTGAGCTCACAAATGCTAGTGTGAGGCACCCAGAAGAGTTCCCTTCAATGAGTTCAACCTGATGATGGGCAGCCTGAAGGAAAACCATCTAGGAATAAATATGTGAAAAGCTCAACAAATTCAGTAGGTCTCTGAACTGCAGTCAGTTGTTAAATACAGGAGAAGAAACAAGTGGATTGAGGAGGAGAAAAATTCCATTTAATCAATCCATTAAACAAAAACTTCTCATCTCTGAGTAATGAGGTATAAAAATCTGGATATTTGAAGTAGATTTACTTTCTTTCTCTCCCACTGATACAGACACATTTGTAATTGTGTGTATTTGTTCAGTACAGTCATGCTGTTTTTAACTTCCATCTAGTTATTATTTATGTGATAATAGTTTCTAGGAGCCCAGTCACAGACCAGAAGGGTACTGTGCTAAATATAGAAGACTTCAAAAAAAAAAAGTATTGAACCACAAAGATGCTAGGAAATCCACCCAATAAATTCAGTGTTGTCTTTCCAGTTGGGTTTATCATGCTTCTAATTAATCTACTTCAAAAAAAACTCCCAAAAAACCAGTAGCAAGTGTAGTCTAATAAACACCAACAAAAACCCATGTCTTAAACATGCCATGATTTGCCAGAGCATCTAAATACAAGTTACATTTTAAAATTCAATTAAAATCTTGAATAAAATACTTGAAAAGTATTTTGTTAAAAACCTTACAACCACAGGTTCAATAAGTAAGGGGTGAAGGCATTATTTTATTTGACTTTAATGTGAGCAATTGTGCTTATATGAAAAAAGAACAAGTCTAATGCAGGAATTTGAGTGAAATTCTGTGGGTCCTCCATTATACAAGAGCTCAGACTTGTCAGTTATAATGGCCTTGTGTTACATCTGAGGCACATAGATTTAAAGAAACTGAAATAAATGAATAAATAATGACTCTTTTGGAAAGTACCTAATACACAAAGAAAACACGGTCCCAAAAGCACTTTTCTTGAGCAGCAAACAGCTGCTTGGCTCTTATAGAGGTGCTGAGAAGGATTATCAGAGCCTACTTAACTAGATATCAAGAGATGTTCTCCTTCTGGGGGATGTTTAGATTGGATTTTAGGAAAAATTTCTTCACTGAAAGGGTGAACATGCATTGGAAGAGGCTGCCCAGGGAAGTGGTGGAATCACCATCCCTGGAAGTGTCCAAAAGGTGCATGGATGTGGTGCTTGGGGACATGGTTTAGTGGTGAACACAGCCGTGCTGGGTTAACAGACGGACTCTATGATCTTAGAGGTCTTTTCCAACCTCAAAAATTCTGTAAGTCCTCAGGTGGTGTCTGCAATGACTCAAAGGCACTGGTATAGCTTCTGCCATGCTCCTTCCCATGACAACTTTGGAGTTACTGTGATTGGACAATATCCATTGGCTCATCTGGAGAACAGCCTTTGGTCCCAGCAACATCGAGTGCAATGTAACATTATGGTGATGAAGGGTTTGGTAATCAGGTAGGAGGGAGGAAAGAAGATATGTTATAGCCATGTTTTAACTGCTAGTCCCAAGGCACCATACTTGTGGGTGCAAGGCTGGCTAAGTACAGCAGGCACTGGAAATCAATTTGACATCAACTAAACTCCTGTTACATGACTTAAGGGTATTCATATTGGAAACACTGCCTGGTGGCTTGTTTTAGGATTCAGGCCACATTAGGTGGAGCAATCACTCCAGACCCCAAAAACATGTATTGCCTCTGACAAGTCCAGCAAGCGCAGCCTCAGCAGAGCTCTACTGAGGGAACTATCTGTTCTCCCAGTCTGAATTCACTTTCAGCCAGTGGGCAGATTCCCCAGAGGAAGAAAAACATCTCTAGTGGCACTGCTGGTGAAATATCAGTAGTCCCCCACTGTTAGGTGTCTGCCTGAGGAAGGTCACTGTGGCCAGTGCCCCAGCAGTAGGAACATGGGCTTAGAACCAAAGGTAAGAAGCAGTCACAGCAGAGACCCTCCCATGGGGCCACATAACAGCAAGCAAAAGGCAGGACAGGCAACCCTCAAGAGGCAAATATTACCACCCTTCATGTCAGGCACCTGACCTGGGTGCCTGCGCTCCTGGGATCCTCTTGCAATCAGAGAGACAGTGAGCCTCTCCTCTGAGCTGTCTGCTGGATGCATCTGCTGTTTCTGCACTGGCTTCCTTGGGAGCCAGCATCCCCCCACTGGAAACCTAAAGGTCTTAAATGCCTTAAGTAGAAGAGACTCCCTCCTCTGCTCCACCTCAGCAGTAGAGTTGGCAATTGGTGGCAACACACACAGGTGAGAGGAGAACAAAGGAAATCTCCTTTATTTCTGGAGGAAGAAAAAGAATGCTCTATTTTCCTTTTAAAGTATGCAGGATTACTGATTCATTTATTCATAGTACTTGGTTTTTAATCTGTCAGGGAATAATGACCCATTATTTTATACTTATGGGAAATGACACTTTCTAGTACCTGGTATTTGCAGCTGTCAAATTATATATGTCAGCATCTGTCACTCTGCAGTGTTACTTAACGAATGAGTTTAGCATATCCCAATGAGCTTCTACTAAATGGAGAAAAATATTAACACCTTTTCTGGCAGCTGTAGGGGCTAGCTGCTTTTTTGGCACATTCACTTCTGCTCTATATAGTCTCACCATATACAGCCTAGGCTGCATTGTCTCAAGGGTTGTAACAGGCTTATTAAATACACTAACATACAGATTTCTGCTTGAATGGAATATCTTCCTTTCCTAAATCAAAGACTTAATGAAAAATGAAAACAGCTGCATTAAATCATAGAGAATCATAGAGAATCACACAGTATTTAAGATTGGAAGTGGTCTCTGGAGATCTAGTCCAACCCGCCTGCCAAGGCAGGGTCACCAAGAGCAGATTACAGGAATGCCTCCAGATGGGTTTTGAACGTCTCTAGAGAGGGAGATACCACAACCTTCCTGGGCAGCCTGTTTCAGTGCTCTCATACCCTCCATGGAAAGAAGTTCCTCCTCATGTTGAGGTGGAACTTCCTGTGGTTTATTTTTTGGTCATTGCTCCTTGTCCTGTCACTGGGCACCACTGAAAAGAGTCTGGAAACTTCCTCTCAAAGGAAGGAAAAACCTGCCTTTCAGATATTTGTATGTATTGATGAGATTCCCTCTCAGTCTTCTCTAGACAGGCTAAACAGGCCCAGCTCCCTCAGTCTCTCCTCACAAGAAAGATGCTTCAGACCCCTAATCATCTCTGTGGGCCTCTGATGGACCCTCTCCAGTAGCTCCTGGAGTTTACTTGTTGTATCCAGCTTATAGCTGATCCATACACAGAGACAAGACCCTTCCTTGGTGGATATTCTTTACACAAGCTCACAGAAAGCTTTCCCTTTTTTGTCACAAATTGTGCATATTTTTCTATATTACAAACTGGTATCTATTTTATAACAACTTATCTCCTGCAACAAACAACATCTTACATCGTCATTATGTAAGAACACCTAGTAGGCAAGCATATCAGGAACAACTTTGCTTTTAAGGCTCACTGCATTGTTGTGATTTAAGCAAAGCAAAAAGAATAAAAGCCAGATGAATCAGACAGAAAGGAATAGGTGATGCTGCTACACGGAGGATGTATATTTTTGCCACACTCAAAGGCATATTAGTATTCTTTGATTTTTTTTTACTGTAAGAAAGGCTTCCATGCCTCATTCTTCACTAGTGAACTTTCCAGGGTTACCAGGGCTTTTGGCCCTTCATGCCATCCACAGGCAGGACTCTGGACCTATCTTAGAGACACAAATATATCCTCAGGCTAGAAACTTTGAAATGGGCAATGTATGGGACTTTGGTCTAGGACTTTTGCTACAGGATGGACCATAATCTGGCACCTTGACTTTAGGGAGGATTACTGTGGTATATTGAAGCAACTGTGTTGATTAGTATTGGGTTCTGTGTATTCTAACACAGTGTGTTAACTTTTCTCACTAGAAATTCTGTGAGAAGGGTTCTTTCCTGAAATAAGTCATGCAGGGGAAAATTCCTGTTGAACTTACAAGTCCAAACACAGCTGCTCCTCACATAAGATATAAAAATTAGGTGTTTCAGAATTAGAGGTTCCATATTTAAAGAAGATACTGTTTTCTGGGATTCCCTACCTCTGATGCATGGCTGTTGCCAAATCCCAGTACCCTATAGGTACTTAACAAGTCTGTGAGCCTACACGTTTTCCATGGGTAAACACTGCAAGTGTTCAAGGCCAGGTTGGATGGAGGTCTGAGCAACCTGCTCTAATAAAAGATGTCCCTGTCTTGACAGGATGATTAGAACTAGATGAACTTCAAGGTCCTTTGCAACCCAAAACATTATATGATTTTATGATTAAAACAATGAGTTAGCAAGAAGTAGAACCAATCTGCCATAAGCCTATTTCCACCTTGCTTCCTCCCTAGACCTACTTTTCTACAGTTTAAATACGCACCACAAAGGGATTCAAGTTACTAAATCTTTCCTTACACTGAATGGAAACTCAGCATAGCTGAGTCATGCGGATTTCATGAAGATTTCTGCAGATGAAACTTGTGGACATCACCCACAGTCAAGAGAAATACCTATGATAGAGACCCTACAGAGAGCTGAGAGCTGGAAGAAGAAAAGGATGAAGCAGTGTCTCATCATCCTGCACAAAGTCCTGGAAACTTAAACTGGCTCATAGTTCCAAATTACTGATATCCACAAACATCTCTATCATTACACAATATATTTAATCACAGAAATCATTTCATTTGTTCCCTTGGTCATACCATTTTAATAATTGAGCAAAAAACAGCCCAAATATCTTTCTTTCCCTGTAGTATTACATATGAAACAATATATGTCAGTGAGCTAATAGCCAAAGTGGAAAGACAAGATAAAGATAGAAAAATACTACAAAGGAAAATAAATCATTGATGGCATGAGTTCACCAAGTATTGTTCTTAGAAAACAAAAACTGGTTTCTGAAATTCTACTTCTGTGAATTCCCTAGCTCAAACTGGTTATCAAATTCAAACTGGGTATATGGAATTACTTTATATCCTGAAAGTAAAATTTTCAGCATAATTGTTATTCTTAAATAGTACTTCTTGAACTACTTAAAGCTTCCTAAAATTGTCTGATATACCCTAATAACAGTGATTCCAGTTATTTGTTTTGGAGGTTGATTTACAAAAAATTTTATAGCAAACCCTTCATTTATGCTTGTGTTGACAAAAGAAGAAAAAAGAAAAAGGAAATAAAAAGTACTAGTATTCACAGCGATTGAAATTAATCTTAGCATTATTTCAGATATTTGCCATGGGATTATCTGACCAGATATCTGCACTGTAGATGTCTCCTATATCTGAACTAGTTGCCTTTGGCTTCTTCCAGATAGAAAGGAATAGAGGCATTACAGCACAACCCGTCATCTTTAAGTCAGCATTTAAGATACATATCCAGGGAATCTCACCACATATCTAATTCTTTCTGATAGCAAGGGAAGAAACATGGAATAATGAGAAGAGCTGTAAGCACCTAAAGTGAGAATAATTCTATGATCAGAAAATATAAAGATTAAATTGGGTTTCACTCAGATTTATCAAGTCTGCACTTACATGGAGATCTGAGTACCCAATGCTCCTTTCTATTGAGTACTGTATGCAGCAGGGATTCTGAGTAGCATGCTCAACAGGGAAAACCAACATTTTCCAGATCAATAAAAATAAATAACAAGAAATCTCAACAACAAAAATGAGCATGTGGATAGTTGATCTCAGTTGGCAAAAGCTCAAATTAAAGCACTTCAGTGAAATCACCGATAGTAACCCTTGAAATCAGAGCCATTGACCTGAAGCAGAAGCTAGATGTAACATTACAATATTTTTACCCTTCTAAAATGCTTAAAGACAGTCTTTCCTGGTTTAGCTTTTCAGACATTAATTCACCACATTTTAGTGTGCTTACAAAATGTTCTTCAATTGGGCAAATCACCAAAGTAGAATATAAACCAGCATGAACTAATGTAGTTTGTATGGCATTAAAGAACATGCATGATAAATTTTGGATTTTAAATGCAATAAATCAGTCATTTAAATTTAATATAAGCTGCATAATTTAATTCTGCTTCATTAGCCTATATAAACACAATAAAATCTGTCAAATGCAAACAAAGGGCCTCCTAGAGGTGATATTTTAATTGTAATAAAACTGTCATCTAGATTAAGAGGCCAGCTGAACAATTCATTTCTCCATAGAAGTTAAAGCTGTTCTAGAAAATGAGCTTTAGGGTTAATTTCTTCTGATGCCCTGGTGCTCAGAAAACAAGAACTTTCCTTGCAGTAGAGAGCAGAAACAATCTGCCCTACAGCTCAAGCATCACATAAGACAAAAAAGGGGGGAGAAGAAGGACTGGGTTACAACACAAAGCTCTGCCTCTGCTGCTTTCTTCAGATGATTGCATTTAATATAAGTGGGACTTTAGCACAGAGATGGGATTTAGGGGAAGACCTTTTAAGCTAGTCAAAGATAATCCAATATGCTTTAGCCAGGTAGAAAGAGGAAGTTTTCCTTGATGCCCCCCTGCATAGACCAAGACACCACAAATCCACACCCAGAGTCCCCTGGCATATTGCCTCCCACAGGAGTCCCTGAGCTGTTCCCTCAGCCGGGGAGAAAAGTTACCAATCACCAACACACACTCACTAACAAAATTGTACCTGCATTTCCTTGAGGTTGCCAGTGGAGAAAAAGGATATTGGTTTTCATTTTGTCCCCCCCTTAAAACATTAATAAAACTTGTGGCTTATTTTAGTTGGCTGAGAAACAAAACTCTGAACTCTTCCACTGATTGGCTTACTTGCTTCACTAGATGTCTTTCAGCTGGTAACTATGAAATATTCACAAATGACAGAACCTAATTCAGCTGGGACTGTCGACTATCAGAGGTTAATTTTGCTGAATTTACCTCCCCCCTGCCCTGCTCCTCCATATGCACTCATGCTTCTCTTCCATATTTTATTACTTCATCTAAGATCCTCTGTAGCCTATACAGGGAAAAAAAAAAAAAAGCAAGGGCTTTTTTCATCAGCCTGTTGTGAAAGTGCTAACCTGCACTGAAGGGAAAAATCATCTTTTGCCTTAAAGAGTTATGTGCAATTGTTTACCTTATCCTTTGAATTTTAATCCCTAAAAGCATTTCCTCCCTAAAAATAGAGCTGCATACTTTCTAAGCCATTTAGCAGCCAGACAGAAAAGCCACCAATGTGCCTTTGACTCTGTTTTATTAATATCACATTTAAAAAAGAAATTTCTCTGCAACTCTTCTGATTGACAGAAACAATATAAAGCTTTAACAGGGGACAAAGAGGCATCTTAATTTCTCCACCAAAGAAGAGACTCTGCCAGGGATTTTGTGGATGTATTTACAGTTCTTCAAACTAATTTTTAAACTGTGTTGGATTTCTTCATCCCTGGGCTGGGTATCTCTGCTGTATGCAGGGCCAACAACTGCTCTTTTATTTGACTAACTGGGTACCTGCTCCTGCCAAAGCCATTAACTGAAACATTTGTCACTGAGAAGGAACAGTGACAGCTTTAATTTCCAGAGGCTGTGATTTCTAACGCAAAAACAGTCCCAGCATTTCTGAAGAGTCTCTCCTGCATCATTCCCAGAGCCTGCATACCTGTCCCCAGGCTGCAGGGAAGTTTTGGGGCAGAAATACACTGGCAGGGCCCAAGGCTGCCCTGGAGCCAGTGACGCTTCCTGCATTTCGGGAGCCCAGAGGGACATATTTACAAAGTTACCCATGGAACAGGTTAGACACATCCTGATGATCTGTACTGTTCCCAAGAGTTTTCCCTCCCTCCCTCAATGGGTAGTTCTCCCTACCAGGTATTGAGACTTGAAACTGAGAGAACATCCATCTTACTATGACTCAGATAGAGGTTTTTAACAGGAGAAAATTCTCCAGTCAAACACTGTTCCAGAAGACCACGTTGACTTTACTGGAAAAACTAGTAAAGAAGTCTTTCACACATGATAAATATGTAATGTTCCAACCTCCCTGCCATAGATAGGCACACCTCTCACTGGACCAGGTTGTTCAAAGCCCCATCCAACCTGGCCTTGAACACTGCCAGGAATGGGGCACCCACGACTTCTCTGGCCAACCTGTTCCAGTGCCTGACCACACTCACAGTGAAGGATTTCTCCCTAATATATATTCTTAATACTATTCTCTTTCAGTTTAAAGCCATTGCCACTTGTCCTGTCAATGTACCCTTGTAAAAAGTCCCTATTCGGTCTTCTTATAGGGTACTGAAGGTACAACTGTAAGGTCTCCCTGAAGCCTTCTTTTCTTTATGATGAACAACTCAACTTTCTCAAGCTGTCCTCATAGGAGAGGTGCTTCAGCTCTCTGATCACCTTCATGACCCTTCTCTGGACCCACTCCAGCAGATCCAACTCAAACAAAGTATTTCCACATCCCTTTGATTTTCAATGTTGTGATTTTCTTGGCCCCCAGAGGACTCCCTAAGCTTCAGAAGTGAAAGGGCAGTGTAATAAATATCTTGAGGGTTACCAGATCTCTAGATATCACCCTTGTTTTGTAGATGAAGGGAGGGTAAACACAATTTGTGCAAAGAAAAAAAGGCCATAAGAGATGAAGACAATTTTAACAAGTTGAAAATGATGGGTATCTGTCCCTGAGGAGCACAGCCAGGCAGCTGGTGGGCACAGTGAGAAGGAGAGGAGGAGAGCTCCTCACCACAGCCAGCTGTCACATTGCCACAGTACCCCTTCCCGGGCTCACCTCCTGGGATGTCATCTGTACTCATTTCTTCACTCAGCACTAGCTCAGCACTCGCTGGGCTGGGGGGATGGAATGTGGGGCTCAGGTGACCCCCCTGCTCACCTGGCTTGCATTCCCAGCAGGCACCAGAGCTGCTCCAGCACCACCACTACCACGGTCCTGACCATTCCCAAATGTTCTGGTGTTCACAGAATCCAGGCTAAACCTGTAAGCCATTGCAGATAATTTCAGCCTCCAGTGAAAACATAAAGGCTGCCTAAAGTCCAACTGGGACTGGGATGCAGGAGCACACAACAGCATGTGCCACTTCCTCTGAGGTGCTTCCAAAGAGCTCTCCCTGCAGCCCTAGGGCCTGTCTGCACAGAGGAGTGCAGCAAAGGACAACACCCTCCTGTTTCAAGGCAGTCGAGACCCCAAAACCAGCTTGGATCCAAAAAGCCTATGAAGTGCTCTGCCTGATGAAGTCCACCTGGCATCTTTCCATGATTACATGGTTGTATAGGTTTGGGAAGAGAGTTTGTTTTTAGCTAGCCACTTCAGACATAAGCTGCATAAACACGGTTCTGTGCAAATATATCTATAGCCTGTGCAAATATTAGGATACTACGCATGCAAACAACCATATCATTTAGTTCTCCTGAAAGTCAAAGGTCCCTGGAGCAAACACTGATAGTTGCCTATGTGAGAGTATGATGTTATTTTTTCAGTTAAATTTGAGATCAGCAATGAACACCAGTAAGACTTACCTTCCAAAGCTTTGGTTTCAAAACATATCACAGAGGCTGTCAAATTGGTCAGTTTATGTGGAGTTGGTCGTTGTTTACTGCAATAGAATATAGAACATATAGAATATACAATCAGCTAATGTCTTTGGACTTTATTTGGGTACTACCATGTTGAAATAAATTGGTTTAAGTAATTAATATAAAACCATGATTGGAAAACATTTTTATCTTTCTTTTTGCTGCCTTTTGTTTTCCTGGAGTTTAAAATTGTCCTATTTGTGTGAGCTTTTCATTCAGCAGGAGAGATATTACATGATTCTGCATCTTTTTATAGCAGGAGGTTGTACTGAAGGTAAATGCAGTTATAAATCTATCATGAGGTGTTTAAGTTTGTCACATCAAGTTGCTCCTAAAATAGCTGTGAGTCATTCATACTCCCTTTGGCATTTTTGCCCATTGGGAATCTACAAACACTCACTTACATACATTTTGATTTAATACTAGAATCAAACCAAAACAGCAGGGCAGCAACTAGCCACTTCCAACTGGTTAAAATTTGGCAAGATTTTACTCTGATCGCTTAACACAACTGCCAGTCACCTGAGGCACCTGTGTGATTGCAGAATCACAGACTGTGCCAAGTTAGAAGGGACCCACAAGGATCATCAACTTTTACTCCTAGCCCTGCACAGGAACATCCCCAAGAGTCTGCTTGGCACTGTCAGGTGAAGTACCAGCTATAACGCCTTTAAGCACTGCCACTGGTATTCATATCTTCTTTGGCTTTAGAAATGTATCAAGGTCTATTAAATGTATAACAAAATTAATTCAGCTACATACAAACCCATGTAGTTCTGTAGTTTAACAGAACAAAGGAAACTGGGTATGTTCTGCAATTCAGGAGAAATATCCCTGACTGTTGCATGCTGACCATTACATACCTAACAAAGAGATTTTTCCTGTTGTAGGACCTCCAGATTAAAGTTAAGATAGTGATATCTAGATCAATACTAATGAGTAGTCTCTCTTATCTTTTGGCAGTAAGGAATCATATTTTTGGATGCTCAGTGAATGTAAGATATGATGAAGGAGCAGATATAAGAGTAGCTCCTGCTAAAATAAGTTGGATTTTTTTTTTGTACAGATGTCACTGGATCAAGATTTCATCAATATGTCAAATGTAACTGTTAGCAACAGAATTGAGAAGGAAGGTATTTCCCATTTCTCTGATCATTTGTGAGGTTATGGTTTATTTTCCAACCAAATAGGAACTGGAGAATCACATTTACTAAAATTTCTATTGTCCAGTAGCCCAAAGTATTTTTCTTTAGGCAGGGAGGAAAGAAGAAAAAGGAGGAAAAGTAAGATTAATAAAACAGAAATAAAACTGAACCAGGATACTGGCACAAATGTAAAAAGGCAAGTAATATTTTCATAGAATCACAGAATCGTTTGGCTTAAAAGGAACCTACCTTTAAACGTCATCTGGTCCAACTCCCCTGCCATGGGCAGAGACACCTTCCACTAGACCAGATTGTTCAAAGGCCCATCCAACCTGGTTTGAACAATTCCAGTGATGGGGCATCTACAACTTCTCTGGGCAATTTGTTCCAGTGCCTCGCTACCTTTATAATAAACAAAAGTGATCCTTATATCTAACCTAAATCTACACTCTTTTAGTTTAAAATCATTACCCCTTGTCCTATCACAGCAAGTGCTACTAAAAAGTTTGTTCCCACCTTTCTTATAAAGCCCCATTTAAGTATTGAAAAGCTGTAATAAGATCTTCTCCAGGCTGAACAACCCCAATTTTCTTGGCCTGTTTCATAAGAGAAGTGTTCCAGAACTCTGACTATTTTCATGGTCCTCCTCTGGACCTGCTTCAGCAGGTTCACATTCTTCTTATGTTGGGGCCCCAGAGCTGGATGCAGCTCTGATTTTAGACAAAACTTCTTGTTATTAGTTAATGGCATGAGAATCCTATATAGGATGAGTCTAGGAATGATGGAAGGGAGAGCTAATGGCATGGCCAGCATTTCTTTCCTGGATTCTTTTTAACTTTTCCCAGTATCATGTGGTGATAAAAGGTGTATTAGGTTCTCTCAGGAGATTTGGTTCTGTCTATAGGTGCCTAAAAGATGGAATTTAACCGTGCCTATATTCATAGATACGTTTCAGTTTCAGCTGACTTCTGTATGGTTCACTAGCTGCATGCAAAACCAGAATTTAATGGCAAAACTTTTGTATATACAGTGGGAGTAAAAGAAGGAAATGTAGGTCAAAACCAACAAAACCTAGCTGAGATTTCTCCTGTTTTGTTTCACCCCCACCTTTTCATGGCATAGTGTACAGGAAAACTCCTGGACTAAAACCAATCCCCATCCATCATTTAGAAAATGCAGAAGCCAAAGTGCTGTGGGAAAATGCAAAGGTCTGTTTTTTTGACCTGTGCTTGGATTTAACAACAGCTGGGATTTTCCTAGCAGATAAGCCAGAGCAAAAAATATTATACCGGGGATATTTGGGACAGAGACACTGGAAAAAAATAATTAAAGATCACAGATCTATCAAATATTGGGCAATGCAGTTTTACAGCTTGAGATCTGGGAATTTCATTATTTCCTTAGAAGCCAATTATACCAACATAAATTACTTTTACATTAATTCATGTATTTTTCATAGAAGGGTTAGAAAATTCTAAAAGAAAAGTTAAAGAGTACATTTAGGGTTTTCCAGTTGTTTCAAAAATTTTGTCTTAATCCAGAATTGGTCACTACATACTTTATAAAATAAATGCATTGAAGGCAGATATGTGTATTATGTGCTATACAGTAGTCAAGTATCTGTCAAAAAGAAAAAAAATGTACTTGGAGAAAAAAATGCCTTTCTACTAAAGAAAATTAAGGTTCATATGTCATTGAAGTTTATTAAAGCTGGGCTTAATGTCATGTTTTTCCATGATCCGTCAGATTCCAGTAAAAGATTGATTGGTTTTTTTCCCAACAATTAAACTCCCCTGCTTTCTCACAATCATGCAGAATGATACCAGGTAGGTTAGTAATAAATTGCTTAAATTTTTTCTGACCATGAGGTCTGTTGGTTTTGTAACACTAAGCATTTTCTTTCTTTTCTCTGTCATGTATTTTTGGCTATGATAAGCCATATGGAGGATGTCGTGTATTTGCTGTATGACAAATTTGCTATTCTTAAGGAAAACCACACTAGCTATGTTGGAGGCAGAATATGTGGGCAGAGGCCACTATTCTGTGGCTTTACTTTCAACTTTTTCTGGTCATTGCATACAAAGACAAAAAATTTTGCAGACAAAGCTATTTCTGTGAATAACTGATATATTTTTCTTTGGGTGGATAATAGAAAAAAGCCCCCAGCAGAAAAACCAGCAGCACTGCAAAGCAAGCAGTTGCAAGTGATTAAATGAATGACTGAATGAACACTTCATTTTTTCCCCTTGTGAAGCACTACACACCATAACCCTTTTACTCTTTAGCTTCATGCCCACTCTTGTCTTCCTCTTCCAAATCTTTTCACCAGTTTCTTTGAGTGGTTCATTGGAGTTCTTGGAGGATATGACTCTTCTGAGTTGGCACCCTGGGAGCTGCCTGTGGTCAGTGCAAGAGGGACAGAGAGCTGCGACTCAAGAGGGCAGTTTCAGCAGGTCCTAAAACAGGTGTTCAAGAGAGGTGAATGAATTCCCCTCTAAAGGCTTCTGGTATTCTTTTAAGTAGAGACTGAAAGGTTAAGCCAGCCCATTTTTTAGGCATATGAAGATGGTTTCCACTTGGAGTAAGCACTGTGGGCATAAATAACCCATCCTGAACTGATGAAGCCTGTAATTCATCTGGGCTTTAGCCAGTCTGAGATTTAGAGATCTGGTTGTCATAGCAGTTGAGAAGAGCTTCAAAGCAGCTATTTCGCACTTAAGCACAAATTCAAAGTTTGAAGGCTTCCAAATTAATAATTTCCAGATGGCATGAGAAGATCTGCTAATAAAATTCTTTTTACTTCTTCTTTCACTTCTGTAGTTTTAAGTAAAGCATGGGAAACCAGCTCAGACCGGACATCTAGCCTTTACACTGATACAGTTATGTCCATTTTTCATTCATATTTCTAGTTGCAAGAAAGCCTGTGAGCTGACTTGGTGAGTCCCATATGCAGAGTGACTGTTGTATACTTCTCACAGACAACATTCGTGATCATAGAATCATAGGATCATTGAGGTTAGAAAAGACCTCTGAGATCATAAAGTCCAACCACTAACCTAGCATGTCCATGTTCACTATTAAACCCATGACTCCAAGTGTCACATCCACACACCTTCTGAACACTTCCAGGAATGGTGATTTCACCTCCTCCATGCGAAGCCTATTCCAATGCTTGATCACCCTTTCAGTGAAGAAATATTTTCTAATATCTAATCTAAGCCTCACCTGGCACAACTTGAGGGTGTTTCTTTTTGTCCTGTCACTGGAGAGAAGAGACTGATCCCCACATCCTACAACATCCTTTCAGACAGTCATGGAGAGTGATAAGATCTCCTCTGCACCTCCTTTTCTCCAGGCTAAACAATCCCAGCTCTCTCAGCTGCTCCTCATATGACTTACTCTCCAGACCCTTCCCCAGCTCCATTGTCCTTCTCTGGACACACTACAGCAACTCAATGCCTTTCTTGTGATGAGGGGCCCAGAACTGAACACAGGATTCAAGGTGTGGCCTGAATACACAGGGAGAATCACTTCTCTAGTCCTGCTATTCCTGATACAGGCCAGGATGCCATTGGCCTTCTTGGCCACTTGAGCACACTGCTGGCTCATGTTCAGTATCTGTGGACAAGCACCGCCAGGTCCTTTCCTGCCAAACAGCTTTTGAACCACTCTTCCCCAAACCTGTAGTGATACATGAGGTTGTTTTGACTGAAGTGTGGGTTTTGGCACTTTGCCTTATTGAACCTCATACAACTGGCCTCAGCCCATTGATCCAACCTGTCCAGATCCCTCTGCATATCCTTCCTACCCTCCGGCAGATCAGCACACTCACCTAACTTGCTGTCGCCTTCAAACTGACCAAGACTGCCCTTGATCCCCAATCCAAATCATTGATAAAGAGACTAAATAGGACTTTCCCCAAAACTGAGCACTGGGAAACACCACTGACTGGTCTGGTGGGAGTGAAAGATCATTTGTGCAAAGAATTCAGTGTTTTTTCAATATGTGCTGTCAGGCTTTAGTTAGTCCAGTCTTTTTGGCTTCTGTCCCACTGATGGGCAGGTAGGAAATTTTATGTCTTCCTGACATCAGTAGTAGCTGATCAGTAGTAGTAGTAACAGCTGAAGTCGCTGCCCTCCTCTCCTGCTCTTCTCTGTGGCACCTTACATGTGTTGAGAAGTGTGGCTGTACATTGGGAAAACATTGCTGTTTATACAGCTCACTCTTTCGCTGCTTTCTTCCCATTACTGCAGTTGTAAATGTCTTTATTATCTATATATATATATAGAAACCTCAGTAAAGAAATTCCTTCACAGACCAAGTACCGAGGGACCAGGGGTGAAGGAGTGAGCTGCTTTGTCTCACATTTCTTCAGAGCTGGGGCCACTTGAGCTGTGGGAACTTGAGCTGAACAAAGCTTCCTGGAGATAAACTTCTGATCTTGCACAGGTTGGGATTGCTGCCTGAGAGACAGCAGATGCCTCTGGCTGGAAATTGTTCTCCTAAAGACCATTTCAGCACTTCAGGTCCTTGGATTCCCTGCCTACAAAGTCTCCCATAAGAAACTTCTAAGCCTTGCATTGGTAAAGCAGACCTGTGTATAGACTGGGTACTGAAGTCTTGTGTATTTTTTAATAGCTCATAAAAAAAAACAACAACCACACCACAAAATAAAAAGGGATATCAGCTTGGTTTTGGTTTTGTTGTTTGTTTTTTTAAAAAATTTATTTTTCATTTTATTACACAATTCAAGTGGCTCTAAGACAATTGAAAGAATGTAGACAGAAACTGCAAAAATTAACCCTGCTGCAAATGCTAATACAGTGACTTGAACTGTAAGCCTCTTTTAGGCTCATGCATATTCTTTTCTTAAAATGTGTGTGAAAATATGTATGTGTTCCTTCCCTCCTTACCCAAGATATTCACAGTATTGTTCCTTGCATTAAAAATTCCCTTCTTCTTCCTTTGACCATTTTTTGACATAGACCCCTTGAAATAAAGAAATCAGAAAAAAAAAGTAGTGAAAGAATACTGGTAAGGGCTCCTGTCCTGTCATCTGGGGATTATTAGTTTACAAACCCTCAACCTTTGACCTGGTATTTTTGCTGAAGTCTGAGTGAAGAACAAGCTCCCTTTGAAGCTCTCCACATCATGTCCCGAGGAATGCAGGATCGCTGGCACTTTGACTGTTGAAAGCCTGGATGAGTTATTGTAGCAGGTTTCACTGGCTCAGGATGGGGGCAGGGCTCTTTCCCCTTATGAACAATTAGGAGGGATCCATCTCATCTAATTTTTTTCCTCTGTAAAAGCTGCCTATCTATTCTCAGCATTCATCAAACCACCCTCCATGGAGACATGTAAGCACCCAGAGAGAGCTTTTCAGCTGACATGATAGGATGTGCCTGGAGGTGATTATTTCTCTCTGCTGAATGCAAAGGGAGGCCATACAGATGAAGTCTGATCAGACAAAATCAGCCAAGAAAAGGCTCCAGCTTATACACACAGTTTGAAACAAGGCCAAAATCTTATTTCTTCAGTGTTTGCAAAAACTCTCTGTTACCCAGCACCACCGCACTCAGCAGCCCAGACAAAGGATTTGGGAATAAAGAACACTCCTGCCTAAGAAATATCTTCATCTATACATTTTTAGACAGGTTGGTATAAACCATTAAAAACATAATCTTGAGGGTCTTTTTTCTTTCTTGTTCCAAATAAACAAAGAAGACCAAGAAAATCTTATTTCTTATCATTTGCAAAAATTAGTGAAATCTTAGTACTGTAAACAGAATTGCCAACTTTCATATTTTCTGACAGATCTCACAAGAATTCACACTACTTACAATTGTCCTGAAATCATCAAATATGCAAGAATTTTTTTTAAGTAAGAGGAAATAGTATGTTAGTCATTATAATTGCAGAGAAAAGGTAAAATACGCATATGACTGAAGTGCACTTTAAAAAGAAATAAATGTTAGAATAACATATTAATTACATTTATATGTTCAATCTGTTCTATTTCATTTTGTTCTGTTCAGCTTTCTTCTATTCTACGTATTTAAATTAAGACTCAGCCAGCAGGTAATGTGTACATGTTTTCCGAGCAGGGAATAAATTACTTAAAACAAGATCAAAATCACAAGCAGTGCATATAAAAGCAATCATGCATGAAGAAATAAATGTATTCCAGAGGAGATATGCAAGAGAAACAGCAGTTTCCCAATTGCTTTACTGTGTATCTTAAATATGCTACTTCAAGGAACTATATTTTCCCACAACTACATATATCAATAAGCATATTTTTCAGAGATATGAGCTTCATTCCGATCAGTTTGTGCAGAGGCAAGAAAGATATTGGGTAAAAAGACGTAGAGGCATTGTTCATGTTGCATTATATTTGTAGCCACTTTACTACTTGGAAAATTAAGAATTTTTACTTGGATTATTCATTCCTACTTTGAAAAAAGACAAAATGGTTACCCTCTAACAAGGACCTAGCATGTGTATCATACTCTTAAAAATCTGGGACTTATTGAGTTTGAAAGAAGAGTCCCTTTTTGAAAACAGTCCAGAGTACTTCCCACTTGTCCCTGCTTTGTTCAATAGGGAATCCTGGTTTAAGGCATTACAATACATGAAGTTAAAAGACATGGGGCAGTGGGCACAAGAGCTGTGTGTGGTGGGAGCACCACAACCCTGGATCAGCCTGGAGCAAGGCATGGCCGCATGTGCACAGCTAGGTCCCTCAAGCCTGGGACATCACGCAGCTCTTCTCTCCTCACAGCCTTTCTCTTCAACAGCTGCCAGGTATAATAAGGCTTCCAATTTGTAGCACAGTCTGAATGACAAATCACTGTATGTTTTACCCAGGAAATATCCCCAAAACAGACAGGAATTCATGGTATTGCCCAAGACAACCTCACTAACGTATGGAGGTTGAAATGGGCACAGTGCTGTCAAATGTGTTAAAAGAATACTAACAGAATACTAACAGAAATGACACAAACGTCTCAATGAGTGCAGCTGAACACCTTTTAACCAAGGGGGAGCTGGAAGTAGTAGCAATGTCCTAGAAGACATAAACCCCCATAGCTACCAGGATTTATTTGGTTTTAACACATCTTTAATATATTAAAAAAAAACCTGAACAAAATGGTGACCTGTTATGTTTGTGTGTTTTGGGCAAATGTGTAGTTCTTGTAAGAAAGGGGGAAAATAAAAGCTGTAGCTTCAAAGACAGAAGGCTTGCTAGTAGGTAACTATAATGCACTGATATTTTCTTGAACCTTGACCCTGTGACACAGCAGGTAGGAAGACTCTTGAGAGAGTCAAGAAGACTTTTCTATTTGAAAAATAACACTGTTTTTACCATTCATCCTGAAAAACCATGTGTGTTTTGTTTGAATGAGTTTTGTTGGCTGCAGTATGCTCTCTGTCATGGCATTACCACCATTGCTTTAGAAAGAAAAAAGATAGGTATGAAAGATTCCTGTCTTTGTTTTAGTATCAAATGAAGACTGATGGTGGCTCTAAGGTATGATATGGTTAATGTGGATGTGTCATCTGGAACTGGGATTCATCCTACCTGGCTGGAGATGTCCGTCATAAAGACATTTGTACCTGGTTTGCTCACACATTCCTCTCTTCACAGACAGAGAAAAGAAAGAGGGACTCAGCATTTGGCTCTTGCAATATTCATAGAAACATACCTTATGAAAGGAGTTACCTATTTCCAGACAAGTTTCATCTGCTAATTCCTTGCTAGGTAATACAGCAAGATGAAGAACTCAGATGTAAACACCTGCATCTGGTCGAATAAATCTGAGCATCCTGTTGACTGAATTTCTATGGTAGTGTAGAAAAACTGCATTGATATCTGCAAAAAGATGAAAGGGCTTAGAAGGTAACTGGAATTTTCAAATATGCCTACCTCATTTAAGAGTACAAAAACAAAGTTCCTGGGAAAAAGTCTTCCATCTTGGTATAATGTATTTCAACATTTTTTCAAATGTCTTCTTTTATCCTGGATATGGATCTTGCCAAGAAGAAGAAATAAATCAGTGGCTGCTGTGCTCCTGAATTGTTTATCTTTTCTTTTTTTTTTTCTCAGAAGTCTACCTATTCTCCTACATCTTTTCTTTTCTTTTGTTCCTGACTTGTTGCTTGATAACCTTAATTTGTGATTGCTACTTCAATTTAAAACTCAGAATCCGAATGGAGCAGACAAATGGCTGGTGTAACTGACAGGTCAGTGTTGCACATACTGGATATGGTCCCAGAGACCATATCCAATGGGTGGAATGCTTATTCTGACATAGAGAGTGCAGTTTTGTTGCTGTGCCTGCCCTGAAACTATTGGACACAAATCCTGGTGCCCTTATTTGTTTTATCGCACTTGTTACTGAACCACTCCTGTCCTACACTGCAACTGCAATGCACTGCTTTAAAATGTAACCTTCACTACAAAAAAGTATACATACTTTACACAATTCCAAAGCAAGTCCCAAGAGATTTAGGCTACATTTTCTTGTCATCTCAAAGCAGTTTTGTTCATGTCTTCCAATTAAATTTTCTGTACTATTTCTTGCTTGATGTGACTGTACTAAGAAACAGATAAAAATCACTATGGACTGGCTAGAGCATAACACTTAAAACAGTAATATTAAAGAGTTAAAAGCAATGTGCAGAGAGGAAAGCTTTTAAAGGAAAGGGGCCAGGTGAAAAAGAAATATAGTGCATCATGCACAGAGAATGTGTTTATTGGAGTGGTCCCAGAACCAGATCAAAGATATTGCAATAGTGGCTGGAATCCATAAAGTGTTTTTAGTGTCATAAATGTTTCACAAATCCTTGCAGGGACATCTAGGATGTTCTTTCTAGTATCATATTAAAAGAGGGAGAAAAAGATACAGAAAAACAATACAGACCAGAAGTTGTTAAACCTCTGATCAAGATTTCCTGCATCTTATAAAAGACTAGAAGGCAGTTGCTTCAAGTATGAATTCTGACATGAAGGAAGAAAGGAGAAAGGAAAAAGAAAAAGGTTGGAATAAATGCTGTCTGCTGAACAGCAGCTGAAAGCTGCAGCAGGAGACCTGGTATCAAACCATGAGCAATGTCACATGGGTGCACAGCAGATCTAAGGAACAGCTTTGAAGCAAGACCTTGTGTCTGTTTACTGTGATTTGGAGTTCTCTTTGGCAGAGAGGAGAAAGGACTCCAAAGCAAGATCATGGGCATGCTGAAAAGGTCTCTAGAATAGGGCAAGGATAAGGCCTTACCAGCTGTGTTGACTTTGGGTGTGTGTATGTACGATAACTAGAAATTAATAAACCTGTCAAAAGAAAGGATGTGGAAGACAAACAGAAAAAGTCTGGTGTCAAGGTTTATACTAAACTGTCAAGGTCACTTTGGGCTACTGGACTCAAATATTAGGAAAGGGAGACTTATTTCTGAAATATTTCTGCTTTAGCAATGGGCAAAAACATGGACAAACAACCCAGATGTATGGAAATGCCAATGGTCTATCACCACAAAACATGAAACCATAGGAGACTGTTGCCATTCAGGTATACTCCTCCTGCTCCCTGGTCCCTCCAATATGGCCACAGCTTGAAGCAGGGCTACAGAAACACATTTTTGCAGCTGTGTTATAAATCATCATGTTGAATATCACTGTCCTCAGATGAACATCAGACACCAACAACCTGAAGGAATGTAAGCACAGTTACAATGGTTTTACTATATTTTTGCACTAACTTTCCCATTTCCATCCTCTCCTGTCTTTGATCACTTACTCTCTTAATATCAGAATCAAAATGGTTTTGCATGGGAATTTTATCAATTCGTTTAACCAAAATTGGCACAAACATCTCCGTGGCACTTGATGTCTACTGAAAGACAGAGGCTAACGTGACTGAAATAAGGAGGGTGAAGTCAAGGCTAGATAAATTATTTCACACTGCTAGACTTAATTAGATTGAATGTACTATTCTGAGTTTGAAAACTATTACTGTGTGGCATTTCAGATTTTAAGGCATCTCACCCAAATTGAGAGAGAGAGAGCCTTTCAGTGCAGTTTGTCACTTCAAAAAGTAAGTATTTAATGCAGATAGAACAGCTATGGGATAGGAAGACAGACTTGGATAGTTCATCAAGGGAATATAGAGTAAGCAGAATAAACAAGGTCCGACACAGAATTTTTATTCAACTGAACTACTGTGAAATGTGTTATCCTTAAAAGCCCAGCTACACCCCCACCATGGATATTTTTCAACAGTTTCTTCCAGTTGCTCTCTGGAATTGAGAAAAATTCTCTATGCTGAACTATTTAGGAACAGTCCCTCAAAAAAAATCCAAACACACATTTGAAAATGCAGTATCTTAAAGTCAGCATCTTTCATCTGAAAATCTTTGATGAATACTTGAAAACTAAAACAAGGCATGGTTTCTCAGGTAGTTCAGACTGGACTTCTATCCGGTCTACCATCAAAAGTTGTGCTGTTCAGACCAGGCACCTTCTTTGCACATTTAGTGTTGCTATGACTAAATAGTCTGGGATTGTTTATTTTACAGGAAGCTTAAGAAAAAACTCAAAAATTTCCATGAAAGAACTCTTCACTTTTTGGCCAGCACTAGCAGTATGAGCTATATCACCAGTTATCATAAAGCTCTTCTGCCCAATATTCTCGTGGTTCATTTCAGTATTTGAACTCATCTCCATTTTCTGCAAACTAAAGCCAGTAGTTTAATGTTTGATATCACCTTTGTCTGATTTATCTTTGCCTACAACTTTATTTCAGTTATGCTTCTTGCATGTACACATCAAAACTATTTTGAGTTGCCACTAGTCACCTTTGCGTTTGTCTTCACAACTCTGTGAAGATAAACATAACATACACACATAACACTACCTGCACCAACCTGAGCAAGTGGGAACTGAGCACAGTCACTGTGCAAACATCTCAGGAGAGACCACAGACGTTTGGCAGCCTATTTAGCCACCCGAAGAAGCTGAGCCCCTGTTTCAGGAATGAAATATTTACATTCAGTAAGAAGCCTTAAAATGTAATTTTTTAAAGCTCAGAATTACCTTGCTCAGCTCTGTTGATTTCAGCAATCAGGAGTGGACTGAGATCAGGGGTATTAATACCAAACTCCACAAGAAAAAATAAAAGACTCTCACACATGAAATGCAGAGACAACTAATTTCAGGAAATCTTACAGGAAGGTTTGTCCCATGAAAATAAATAACAAAACTCTCCAGCCAAAGAAGACAAAATTAGTGTAATGAAAAACATCCAAGCAATACTGTACCTTGTGCCCTTTGGAAGTCCATCTATCACCTCTGCATCTCCTAGCCTTTAAAAAATAAGAAAGAAATATTACATAGTTTACTCTTTGTACTGGTTTTGTGATTTTGCTAATAATTAACAATAGCGCAATAAAAGAAAATCCTCTTTGCATTTTGATGTATGAATCACCCATGTAGAACTCAACTTGCTAAGATTCAGCCTGAAGGTGTGGGTCTCTGAAAAAGAGCTGTTTGGGCAGCAATGGTAAAGAAAGGTATTTTTACCCTCTTTTTTATATATACCTTCTTTGCTTTCTGGCAGACAAGCATGTTGGCTGAAACAAACCTCACAGGCTTATCAACGAAAGTCTCTCCAGATTCAGCCAGCTCTTTTTAATGGAGCTCATGCAAAAATTTGGCGTTCAGAAGTACCGTTTTTCTCCAGCTGCTTGGTCTATTTCCAAGAGGCCTGTGGCAGGGGAACAACATCAGGACCTGCATTTCCATGTTTCCTCATGCAGTATTTATACAGTCTATCAGACTTGGCTCAAAATTAATGTCTTTAATACATGAATACATTCCTTGAGTATGTGCTTTTCCATTAATAAAAAAAGAGCATCTTCACAAGTACTGTGAGATTCTTCTTTCCTGACTCTGGAAAGTGACAAGGAAGATATCTGCACCTGAGAATACTGAATTGTCTTAAGCTTCGTTTACAGCCAACAGAGAAATGATCTAGTGTGTGATTCATCTGGCTTATTTGAGACTTTACAAAATGATGAATTGCACTTAGAAGAACATCATTCTTATTGCACTTAGAAGAACATATTGACTGCAAGGTGAATCTAGAATGTTTACCTGAGATGTAAGTACCTAGTGACACATCTTGTATCACGAAAAGAGGGAAAGAGGTGTTGTATTGGAAAAATGCCTTTTAATATAAAGGCCAGTACTGGTACTTCAGGCCTCATAACTAACATTTTTGACTGTGATCTTTATTATAGGGCTTGGCATTTCTGCTGCCTCCTTGTAACTTTTTTATTGGGTCACTTGTAAGAACTTATTAGCTGCAGTCCCTCCTCTTCTGACAACTGTTGGCCCAATTGTCCAAAATTGCAGGATCTGATTGATGACCTTTCTTGACCTCTCATTAGGATTAGAGCTGGGCTCCAGTTTATCAGCAACAGCCTGAAACAATTTTAATCAGTGTTGACCCCCACAGCCAAGCAAGCAACCCTATTAAAATTAATGAGATGGCAACCCAGCAAGAGCAGGCAAGGCTGACTGACGGGGAAGCTATCTGATGGCAGCAGAGTCTCTTGGCAAATCAGACACACTCTGGTGTCTTGTCAACTTTGCACTCACTTTATTTTCCCACATGAGCCATCAGAAATAGACACTTCTGCTTTCCACCTAGCACTCACTTCCTCAGAGTGAACAACTGCCCAGAGCAATCCAGTCCTATTACTCTCGAAGGATCATATAGGAATTATGCAGCTATGCAACAGCCATGTAATTCTCACAGTTTGAAGGAACAATTTGTAGGACAGTGAGATACAGAGAAAATGTTTCAATAGGAGGTGGCAATTTCCTTAGAACTTATTATTCCACAAGAAATAAAGATCAACAACATTTTTAATCTGTATATTTTTGAAAGCAGAATGTTGATTGTTTATGTCTGTTGAAAGTTCATATTAAAAACAGTATATTTGGCACTGAAGAATGATTGTAAAAAATCTGAGGTAGCTGTGGCAAAACTGCTCTGGAGAACTGCATTTGAGTACTTCATGATCCTCTACTCAATAGGTCAAGGTTGATTTTCTTCAAAACACACAATAGCTTCCTTTTCTCTTGAGAAGTAAGAAAATGAAGGATCATAGAAATTAAGTCTGACAAAGAAGAGAAGTTTGGGTGAAAACTATACTGAAGCTTTTTTTTTAAAAATAAATGAATTGAAAGGTTTTTTTCATGAAAAAGGAAGGTCTGTTCTCACATAGCTCTGTTTTGTAACCATTTGGAAACATTAGGGAATGGCCTACATATCCCATGCACGTATAGCCCAGATTGACCTCCTCTGTCATGTCTTCTATGGTTCAGTACTCCATCTGACAGCATTCCACCAAATAAAGAGGTAATTTTCAAAGGAGTATCCTAAAGACTGGAGTTCGTCAACTGTTGGAATAAGGTTGGGTTAACTCCACTGAAACTAGCAGAAAATGCCTCACATGTTACTCTTGTCTTATTCTGAGCCTTCAACTTCTAAAGCCCCAACACATATTGGATGTTGGAAGTTCATGGTTCCTGACTGATAAGTGCCATTGATTAGAGAATTCCTCTGGTTAGCATCAGGGACAAAGCTGGTGGTCTCTGCCTTTCTTTAGCTGGTCAGGAAAGCTGTTTCAGAGAGTAATGGGGAAGAATACACAGAAAGAGGGCAGAGGCCTCTGTGCTATGCAGCTTTCAAATCCTGAGGGAACAAGCAGGTAGACTGCAGGGGACCTTTGAAAGGTTGCAATTTATGGCATACTTTTCAGAGTTTTCTGGCTCCATGGTGAACTAGTGGAGAGCTGGAGAAGTAGCTCAGAGCAAAAGCATCATATCTTTCTTATCAAACACTCCAAGGTTATCACAAAGAGCCTCACACGTTTGTGCTGTGGGGCTCCATTAAGTGAGATTCCTTCCCCCACAACCCACACTGCCTGCAAGTTTCTCTCAAGCTTTTTGTCTGACATTCCAGTTAATTGCACATGACCTATAATTGGAGAGTTCTTTCTACTTATTTATTTATTTTAATTCAGTGAACAGAAGTGTTTGCCTTAGGTTTTTGAGATTCAGCATCTTATTTGCAGGAGATGTGAAATTAATATTTAAATACTCTGTGGTTTGAGTTACCTTTGTTTTGTGCATAGGCAACCTCAAAAAGTGTGAGGGGGAGGCAAAAAAGAAGCTAGGAGATTGTTTTCAATTTTTAAATAAGCTGGAGCATATTTAGACACCAGTACTTTCTACAATTGTCTTAAAAAGAAACTTTCTTAAATATTGTATCAGGTTTCATATTATTTTTGCAAGCTGTAATGAAAAATACCCAAGAACTCTGATGGATGCCATGAACATGCAATCTCCCTTAAAACAATTACACCACCAGAGAAAAAGCGTCCTTCAGTATTTCAGACTGAGTACTCATGAAGGCTCAACGGAGTGTCACATTAAAAGTGCTCCAGCCCCATTTGTTAATGATCCATGGAGTGAGTTGGAGCAACCAAACTCAGCCTTGATTACAGAAAGGGCAGGATAGAAGTCACTCCTGAACATAAGAGCCTGGTAAATTCTTTACAAGCAGCCAGTAAGGAAACAGTCATGTTTCTGCAATCAGGAAAGATAACAGGACAGCTACAGATAAACATGGAGGACCCAGGCGGTGCTCTGCACCGTCTAATAATAGTTTGTTCCCCGCACCTGGAGACAACAGGACGGTGCTCTGAAGGGGTGAAGGATGGAAGGGATGGAAGGCAAAGGGTGACTAAAGGCAGTTTGCTTTGTATTTTATAAAATCTCCTTCTTCCTTGACTCTGCCAAATCTAGGGTACTTCCTTCAGACAATGTGAGAAAATCTGGCCCTAACCCACAGTTTTTCATCTCAAAATTAAGCAAGGAAACAAAAAGACAGGAACAGACACCCTGATCACGGGATGGGAAAGAGGAGGCCTCTTCTCTATAACTGGTCTCGGCTTTGTAATAGACCTTTTTCCAGCCATCACAAGACTAGGTAGTGACATGGCCTAGAAGCATAAATTCTCTGCTGTTGGAGACTGAGCCAAGCTGCTTTGTAGAGGAAACAGCACTGGTGACACTGTCATTAAGATGAGCAGGGATGTGGAGAGGTTCTTGCACTGTGAGTGGGACAAGGGACTGTGAGCAGCTACCAAGTCACACAGCAGCAGCACATCCCTCCTATGTCCCTTTTTTACCACTCAGTAAAGCCATCACTCAGGTGTAAAGAACACCGATATGAAGAGTCAAAAGAGAAAGAAGGGTGGTAAGAGCAAAGAGCATACAAAATATACTTGCCTGTTTAAAGCTAGTCCTGAGCTGGAAAAATCAGTGGGACTACTCATGCCTAGCTGTGTTTCTTCAGCAAAACCTTGCAACATGCCTTTTAACCTACAGGACTCGGCACAGCTGACATTGGGAGACAATGTGTGTATTTTTGACAAGGCATGCTCAAAGAGCTGTGGGACCCATGGGGCGCTTGTAACAAGTTCCTTTCTGACAGCACCAAAATTTTAGCACTGCAGCTCTTAGAAAATTGCTTTGACAAAGACAGAGAAGCAGAGTCCCATGGTCACCCCATTAGTGCCTTTCAGGGCCAGGACAAGACAGCTGAGATGCTGTCAGCATCAGTTGCACTGACAGTACAGGAGATTGCAGTGATAACAAGAACTAAAGGTAATAGGGATTTTTTTGAAATAAACTGGACTTAATGTCTGTCAGGGTCCAGTGTGTGAGACTAGGGTCCCTTCGGATACAGGAAAAGAAAGCACAGACTGGTTTAAAATCCCAACATGTTTGACTATGTGGTTCTGAACCAGTATGTGGGTGGATGCAGACATGATGGAAAGAGAGCATGCTAATCAACACTCTGGTCCTAGTAGTTGTTAATAGAGGAAAACCAGAATAATGGTCTTGATTTTTATGGTCAACTCTTACTCTCCTCTTGAAATCACCAGTGTTCTGAAGATTTTATGTTCTTGAAGCTGGGAATAATTAATTCTCATCTTTTAGAATAAGTTTAGGAGTGGAGGGAACACATAAAAGTAGTCTGTGTTGATCTGTAATGTCATGAAGACTTACTGCTTTTCAGTGTTGTAGGAAAAAAACAGTGTAAAATATTAAAAGTAGATTGCTTGGGTTTTGCTTGCTTGCTTTTTTATGTTTTTTGGGTTTGTTTATTTTTGGGGTTTTTTTGCGCTCTTAGATGCACTAAGTTAAATTGTACCATATATCTCACTGAGTTTTACTTCTGTTTTATGGTGCTTGTGACTTTGATGGCAATGAAGTTATTTGCATTGCTGTCTCAGCTATAAAAAAGTTTTTAGGTCAAAACTCATACTAGACATTTTGCATTAGTAAGTATTTGCAAGGTTTATTTTCATATCAGCATTTTGGACTGACCATGGGTGTTGGATGTTTACTCAGAATATTTTTCCTGAAGTATTTCTCCTTACCTTTTCTTATCCCTCTTACACATGTGCATTCTGAAGACTTTCCGGGCAGATTTTGAGCCACCAAAGGCAGCTGCTTATTCAGCTAAGACAGAGAGCTCTTGGTAATGATTTCTTAAGAGTTAACAGTTAACTAGTTGAATGCCTCATGAAGTCATGCATTCTGCCTTTGGTGCTTAACTTCAAGGACTGAAATATTTTCCTTTTCTTTATTTAGAAAAAAAAAATCAGAAAAGTGATACTAGCCTGTTTACAAGAAAATTCAGAGATTTTATTATTCTCTTTTTTACTGTACATTCCTTTATCTGATTACTGTTACACAAACTAGTTGATACGTTTCCTGACAAGTATATGCATTTTTATCTGTCTGGATTTAATTCTTTTCTCAACTTCCTGGCAAAGGAACACTCTTAATTGCAGACCATGTTTCAAGAAGCTTCCAACAAGCCAGAGTGACTCAGAAAGAGAGCCCTTCAAATCAGCTTTGCTTAGGATTTGCTCCTGCTCTTCTTTGTGGGACTAACAATTATGATGCAGACAGCCCATGCCAATGAGCTGAGAGTACCCTGCCCAGTGCAAACTCACCGTGCCTACCATAACAGAGGGGTCCCCACATGCCACGCAAGGTATTGCTCAACTATTGCATGTCTCCATTTGCTCATTTGTTACCTACACAGATACCTTCAGAAGACAAGAGAGACACTCAGTATTACTATCTCCCTGTCTTCTAAATGGTGACCTAATTGTAAAAGCATAACTAGATGCCCACTCTGAGCTGTGACCTTCTGTCACTTCTTCACCTGAGATTGGCATCTATTCTCTCAGCCCAAGATCTTCTCTTCTACTGAAGCCCTGATATAAAATCAGGCTCCAAAAGCTTCTTATCTGGGTAGAGCTATGTGGAAGGCTTTTTTCTTTGGTTTTTTTCTTTGGGTTTTTTTGGAAAGCAGCACATCCAAATGTTTGATTTTATTTGTTTCTTTGGAGGGAGGGAGACATAGATATTTCTTCTCAGCACTTCACGATCAAGTTCCTTTCCTGTGGTGGCCATGCACTGCTGTATATGATCGTGACAGAGACACCTTCAGCCAGCCAGCATGGTGGGACAGCTTCCTGAGGAACTGCGGGAGTGCTTCATGCCTACACTCACATTGTATTCAAAACTCTTAATCAAAGCAGAATTTCTCCTGATTAAAAACAAGTGTTATGGATCATAGACAGTTGCAAACAACTTAAACTCTGTTGTTTGAGGCCCAGAGCTAGAATGAAGTAGAAAAATACACTAAAAAAAAGTTTGTGTAGTCTTGTATTCTTTTCTATTATTCAGCTGCTTGATTTTTAAAAAGATATTGTTTTCTTAAAGAAAAAGAATTTTGGCATATGATGACAGGATTTACTCTGAGTGTACAGAGCCTTTTATTAAAGATTTAGGTGCATTCTTCTGAAAACTGAAGAAAACATGAGGTTTAAAGCAACTTGCACTGGAGGAATGCACCAAAGTCTTGTGCAGTCTTCTTTATTTTTCTATGTCAAGTTATTAATTAAATTCACTTTTTCACTTTTGAAACCAAAGTTCCTTATCATCTTTAGACAATTTATCTCTTTTCAGTAACAATTCAGTGCTATATGCAGCACAATTCAGCACAACGTCAATGAACTCCCATTTTGAACAAATATGATCTGAAAAGTGATCTGCTTCAAAACAATGGATCTTTAATAGTAATGACTGACAATCACACAATGTATTTTATGTATTCAGAAAGCTGTACAATATAATGCATAAGTGACCTGCTATAGGATAGGTAGGAATTATTGTCCCTAGTTTGTTTAGTGAGACAACTATATCCTAAAGATCGTAAGGAACTCATTCACTACACAAACATAAAATCTGCCAATAGATTTCCTTCCTCTAAATGTAAAGGATCAATTATGTTAAAGGTAGTTAACTTTTAAGTTCTCTTAGGAAAGACCTAAGAACCTGGTCCCATTACCCGTTTAAAAATTAAACAGTGTACATAAATTATTAAATCAATTTGTAAAAACCTAAAAAACCAGTGGTGGACAACAGAGCAGTAAGAATGTAAGAGGGAAAGATTCATGTGGCATAAAATACTCAGTGATGGAAAATCCCACCTAGAACTTCATAGAAAAAGCTCATGAGATACACCAGAGAGATTCAATCCATGAAACACCCCCTGTCAAGTAGGCGTCTTAAGTCTGAACGAGTTTTTTGAGTGTAACATTGCAACTTTCCTGATTCTTATAGTCAACCACAAAGAACTTCCTGCCAAACACTCACAATGTTTATAACCATCTATTTTGAGAAACATTTCATAGCCATAATTGAAACAGTAGGTGAAATAAACTCTAGGAAAGCATGTTCTTTTAAATAACTTCATACATATGGATATCTAAGATGATAAAATAGGATCATTATCAAATTTCCAGCGCATTGAATAAAAATAATGTTAAAAATGCAACAGAAATAGTTGACATTAAAGGATATAGGCAGTGTTATAAGCAGAGGAAAAAGTGCAAACTCCATGTCCCCAATGTATTAATGTTTTCCAGATGTTGACACTATGTCTCAGATGACTAGACAAATGCTGATTCCAACACAAATGGCCAACCAATGAAAGAATACAGAAGCCATCCTATTACATGCAGCCAAGCCATAGATGCAGCGCTGACAAGAATATATTTGCTCAGGGAGAATAAAAAAGCCTCAGAGGAAGAGACAGGAGTTATGTCTCCCTTGTGGTAGGCACTGTATACCCTTGTAATAAGAAGACTGTCTGCAACTTAGTAGGCTTATATTTCGTGCAGTTTGGCTGTATACAGTGAAAAATAGGTTACTTTGTCCTCGTGAGGTTCCAATTTTGTACAATTCTTGGAAATTTTAGGAAAAAAATCACTGTGCATTTAGCTGCTCATTTTAAGAGTTCTGAAGAAGCAAGAGAAAAATTAATGTAATTTAATTTTTCAGTCTTGAAGAGAATCCGTATATTTTTTCAGATGGAATACCTATCTGTAAAGGTAAAAATACCACTGTAATGCATGGAGTTAACATGTGAAAAGGGCTGTAGTCTAGTTTTATCACACCTCCATTTTCCCAAGCTCAAAGTCTTAAGAGTAAAACACTTATTTACTTCATGTAATACTTAATAAGAAATGTGAAACATTTCCACTGGATATTGTAGAAACTGTGATCAGATATGACCAGAATGAGACTGAATAAGTCAATGAAGGAAAAGATAATTTGTGACCATGAACCCAGGGGAGATCAAGATGGAAACAAGGTGTATAATGGTTCATGCCACTTGTGAGAAAATGGGTTCAGATGTCTGCCTTATGCATGGTTCAGAGTATGTTGAAGCATACATTCCTGTTTAATCACTGGAGAGTGTTAACTGACTTCTGAAAGTTTTCCAAGTGCCTGAAGGTAAACTGTACAAAGCCACTGAGATAGATTTCATTACCACAGAAGATCAGTGTTTTTAATGTTCTATGCCCATGTGGCCAAATGGAGAAGCAATAATTGAAAGGCTTGGATAAAAGAAATCCTTTAAATTCTTTACTTCACCTGTCTTGTGCCTTACTCTCTAATAAGAAAGGATTATGAAGATAGTCTTGTCCTTTATCACAAAGTCCATGTACCAATGTTTTCATTATGCAGCTCAATAAGCAGCCTTCCACCCCATGTAAAAATCAACCTCTCCAAAAATCATGTTCATGGTATACAGATCCACAAGCAGACTGAAATTTTTTTTCTCATGCAAAGACAATATCAAATATAACTGCATTGCACTCCTTTGTTAAGATATGAACTTTCATATCGAGTGTAGGAAAATAATTTGCAACAATTTGTTTTCTGTAATAATTGCTGATCTAGGCAAAGCATAATATTGCCATGTGTTTCAGTTTAAATGTTCTTGCTTTACCTTTCTTTTCCTATAAAATATTAAGAATCATTTATTCTTTCTGTGAATAGCCAAAGTTTACAATTAGCTTTGAAAAACGTTCCCATTTTTTTCATAAACACCTGCTTTTTCATTTACAGAGCTCAGACTGTAGTCCAAGTTAATCAGCATACAGATTTGGACATCCAGATGTAGGACATGTTAAATCACTGTGGCTTTTAAGTATACAGGAAATCCTTTTGCAAATGCTTAGTGCATATGGTGCTTTTGAAGTTGTTCAATTTTATCTTCTTCCTTCTCTTTCCCTCTCCCACAAACTTTCTCCCATGGGTGTTTTTTGTATGCTATATGCCCCTTGGATGGTAATGCCATGGACTTTTGAAGGCCATTTCATTGCCTAAATATAGGCACAAGGTTTTGTGTCAGATGGCATAGTTTATCCAAGATACGTGCACAGAAACAGCAAACGTGACACGGGCCTGATTCTTCTTTTCAATGTCTTTCTAGAGTAGGAGGGGACACCCAGCAGTGCCTAAAACAACACTCCCTGCCTACGTTCAGGTAGCTGAGTCTGCTGCAAGTGTTGTAACATCCTGCAGTGTACATCTATCTCTGAGCTGGATGTCCAGCCCCAGTCCATGGTCAGAACTAGACAGGACTCTTTCCACTCTAAAGCCAGCATCTAAAATGCTGAGAGTCATGCCCAGTAGATCTGTTTCTCTCTGTTTACTATGAAACGTGTAAACTCCAAAGGCTGGGTGACTTGAGTTACACCTTGATGTTCACATAGACTGACACAATCTGTGAAACTACTGGCCAAGTCAAGTGTTGCTTTGTATGAACATGGACAAAAAAGGGCCCTGTAGTACCTTGTTTTTATTTAAAATTTTATATGATTAATTGTGGTGTGTCAATTCCTTTACTTTCCCTTAATTAAGGGACATTAAAGGTTTTTACCTTTTCTGCTCAGGTTTCATTTGGGTAAATGCATTTTTCAGTAGTGAACAAGCAGCCATTGTAATTTGTAAACTGTATAAATATTCAGGGTTATTTAACTAATCAGACTCTCACAGAGAGTATTAAATTAATGATAGGTTCCCACTACTGGAATTTTCTATTTATTAATATGTTTATATGCCATGATGCAAATAGGATGCTACGTGGTCTTTGATGGTATGTACTGCAGTTCATATGGTACAAGTACTTTTACAAACACTACGCTCTTTGCAAATGTTGCATGGATTGAATTTCTATGAGATCATGGAGTTTCTGATTATATATAAGAAGCTTTAATATTCCACAGCCTTCAGTGCTGTTATATGAAATATGACACACACTTTATGTACTGTATATAAAACATATGCCTGTTCCATATAAGAATTCAGAGCACAATGCTTTCCTGATAAACACCTGTTGGTAGTCTATTGAAAGACTGACTATTGTTATCACAAGATCTGAATCCCTTAAGGATGACTCTTTGACATGCTTCAATGTCCATTTTAGTGAATATGGGGAAAGCACAGCATAGGCTGACAAAGTGACACCCCATGGCCTGGCGTGAAATTCAAACTAATATGGGCACTGGAAACTTCATAAACTGTCTTAACCTGCATCATCCATACTCTTAAATTTCCAGAAATAAGCATTGTTAACCTGTATCACTTAATTTCATGGGTTAAGTGGTGATTTCTTTATCAAGAAGTTTACATTCTTCTAAAATCTCTTCATAACATTGCAATAATCTTGATCTTTGATACAGGTATGACATGTAAGATAATGCTTACTACTTAAATTTGATGGTCATCGTAATGTATTCATAGACGAGAAATTCAGAACTCCTGGTTTTTAGAAAAGTTTGCTTTGTATTAGTAACTCATGTGGGCTGAATAGAAGAGGTTATGGGGTGAAGATAAGAGTTGATTAATAATGCTGACAAAAGAACTCATTGGTTTGCATTCATCTGGACTATGACTGCTTAATCTTTGAAAGACCAAAAGAAAACAAATTTCCCCAGAGAATCTGAAATGTTAGGACCTTATCCATTGGTGTACCTTCTCAGCCCTGAGTGTTATGGAGTCAAGCAGAAGCTTCAGAGCAGGAGGTCCTGTGACCGTTCACAAACTCCTGTTCTTTCTGAGTGGGTAGAGATGGACAGTGGGGATCTGAACAGTTTGAACGAGGCTGTTCCACATTCTGTTTTTCATTTACTATTATTCAGTATTGAAGTGGTGCAAACTGTGAGAGAGCTTCTTAATATGGTGTGATGGGTGCCTATTTGGAAGAATCTTTTTAGATCATTATAATCAATGAACAGCAAAACCTTTTCTAGTGGAGACTAAAGGCAAGAGGCCAGCTGCAATAAAAGCATGGTCCAGGCCAGGTCTGAAAAGCATCAGCTGAACCATTGTGCATGGCTCAAATCTTGGAAACCGCCCTTCTCACATCAGTTATGAGTTGTGCTGATTCTCTGATCACAGCACAGATCTGGCCCATAATGATGGAGAGTTTACACACAAAATGTGTTACGATAAGGTCTAATCAGCAAAGTGCTGAGCAAAATCCATTGCTCATGACACCTATTCAAGAAAAGTGCAAATAGGGCCCTTTATGTATCTGTGAGCAATTGAAAGCAAACTAATAAGAAACCTATGTGTTAGGCTTAGGAAGCAGAAATTGAAAGTCACTGTATGAGAATGGAAACAAACCCCTTCAAAATTGTCAGCATTCACTTTTTTTTTTTAACTCTCTTAAGAATAGTAAAAAAAATATTTTTAACAGATAATAGTCTACACTATTATCACATGGCTTGCATGACTGGAGTGCTGCTATAAGCTCTTCAGAAGAGGCAGGCCAGGAAGGAGAGGCAGCTGGGTGGCTCTGTAAATTAGGGTGTGTTTTGACTGTATGTAGCTCAAGGATAGTGATGGTAAGGTTGAGTGCCTGTGGGTGAGAATCTGGGGGAAGGCTAACAAGACAGACATCCTGGTGAGAGTCTGTTAGAGAACACACAGCCAGGGTGAGGAGGCAGAGGAAGTATTCTATAAGTAGGAAATTTCATGCTCGCTAGCCCTTGTACTTGTGGGAGACTTTAAGTTGCTGGATGTCTGCTGGAAACTCAGCTCAGCAAAAGGCACTTCAGGAGATTTCTGAAGTGTGTGGAAAAGAACTTCCTGACACAGCTGCTAAGTGAGCCTAGTAGGGGTGGGTGAGTATGCTAGACCTGCTGTTTACAGAGAAGGGCTGGTGGGAGGTGTGGGGATCAGATGCTGTTTTGGGCATAGTGACCGTGAAATTATAAGAGTTTTCAATTTTCAGTGAAATAAGGAAAGGGGTCAACAAAACTTCTACCTTGGACTTCCAGAGGGTGGACTTTGACCTACTCAGGACACTGGTTCAGAGAGTCCCTTGGGAAACAGCAGTTGAAAACAAAGGGATTCTGGAAGGCTGGACATTCTTCAAGATGGAAACCTTAAAGGTACAGAAGCAGATTGTCCCTATGTGCCTTGAAGTCTTCAGGAAAGAAGACTTGCCTGGCTGGACAGTGTTTCCACTGGAACTCAGGGAAAAAGAAGAGAGTTTATGACCTTTAGAAGAAGGGCAGGCAACTGGGAAGAGTACAGGGGTGTTGTTAGGTCATGTAGAAAAAATCAGAAAGGTGAAAGCTCAGCTAAAATTCGATCTGGCCACTTCTGTGTGGTAAAAAGTGTTTTTATAAATGTATCAACAACAAAAAGAGGGCAAAGAAAAATCTCTCTCCTTTATTGGATGCAGAGTAATATTATAACCAAAGATTAGGAAAAGGCTGACGTACTTAGTGCCTTCTTTACCTCAATCTTTAACAGAAAGACTGGTTATTCTGAGGGCAACCATCCCCCTGAGCTGGTACACAGGGACAGAAAGCAGAATAGACCCCCTGTAATTCAGGAGGATGTAGTTAGTGACCTGCTGAGCCACTCAGACACTCACAAGTCTATGGGTCTAGATGGGATCCACCTGAGGGTATTGAGGGATCTGGCGGAAGAAGTTGCCAAACCGCTCTCCGTCATTTATTACCAGTCCTGGCTCACCAGGGAGGTCCCAGATGACTGGAGTGATGAACCTCCACAAGAAGGGTCAGAAGGAGAATTTGTGTAACCACAGGCTTGTTAGCCTGACCTCGGTGCTGGGGAAAGTTGTGGAACAGGACATCTTGAATGCCATCATGCAGCAACATGCAGGACAACCACGGGATCAGGCCCAGTCAGCGTGGGTTTAGGAAAGGAAGGTCCTACTTGACCAACCTGATCTTCTTTTATGCAACCAGGTGACCCACCTAGTGGATAAGGGAAAGGCTGTGGATGTTGTCTACCTGGACTTCGGTAAAGTCTTTGATACTGTCTCCCAGGGCATTCTCCTTGAGAAACTTGCAATCCACGGACAGGCGCACTCCTTGCTGGGTTAAAAACTGTCTGAATAGCTGCACCCAGAGAGGGGTGGTGTATGGCTGCCTGCTGGCAGCTAGTCATATATGATGCTCCCTAGGGCTTTGTATTGATACCAGTTCTGTTAAGATCTTTATTAGTGAGGATGAGATGATCAAGGAAAAACTCAGCAAGTTCTCAAGCTGGGCAGTAATGTTGATCTGCTGGAGGGAAGGAAGGCTCTTCAGATGGACCTGGAGAGGCCAGATTGATGGGCTGTGATCAACTGCAAGAGGTTCAATAAGACAAAGTGCAGGGTTCTGCACCTCAGTCACAACAACCCCATGCAGAGCTGGAAGCTTTGGTAAGAGTGGCTTGAAATCTGCCTGGCAGAAAAGGACCTGGGGCTGCCCATTGACAACTGCTTAATATGAGCCAGTAGTGTGTCCAGGTGGCCGAGAAGGCCAATGGAATCCTGGTCTGTGTCAGAAATAGTGTGGTCATCAGGACTAGGGTGGTGATTGTCCTGCACTCAGCACTGGTAAGGCTGCACCTTGAGTCCTGTGTTCAATTCTGGGCCCCTCACTACAAGAAAGATGCTGAGGTGCTGGAGCAAGTCCAGAGAAGGGCAATGGAGCTGGGGAAGGGTCTAGAGACTAAGTCATATGAGGAGCAGCTGAAGGAGCTGGGATTGTTTAGCTTGGAGAAAAGGATACTCAGGGGAGACCTTAATACTCTCTACAACTACCTAAAAGGAGGTTGTAGCAGGTTGGTGGCTGGTGACAGGCCAAGAGGAAACAGCCTCAAGCTGTGCCAGGGAAGGTTCAGACTGGACATCAGGAAGAATTTTTTTCCCTGAAGGGATGGTTAAGCATTGGAACAGACTGCTCAGGGTGGGGGTGAAGTCACCATCCCTGGAAGCATTCAATAAATGATTGGAGGTGGCACTTAGTGCTGTAGTCTAATTGACAAGGTGATGTCTAGTCAAAGGTTGGATTTGATGATNGGGCATTCTCCTTGAGAAACTTGCAATCCACGGACAGGCGCACTCCTTGCTGGGTTAAAAACTGTCTGAATAGCTGCACCCAGAGAGGGGTGGTGTATGGCTGCCTGCTGGCAGCTAGTCATATATGATGCTCCCTAGGGCTTTGTATTGATACCAGTTCTGTTAAGATCTTTATTAGTGAGGATGAGATGATCAAGGAAAAACTCAGCAAGTTCTCAAGCTGGGCAGTAATGTTGATCTGCTGGAGGGAAGGAAGGCTCTTCAGATGGACCTGGAGAGGCCAGATTGATGGGCTGTGATCAACTGCAAGAGGTTCAATAAGACAAAGTGCAGGGTTCTGCACCTCAGTCACAACAACCCCATGCAGAGCTGGAAGCTTTGGTAAGAGTGGCTTGAAATCTGCCTGGCAGAAAAGGACCTGGGGCTGCCCATTGACAACTGCTTAATATGAGCCAGTAGTGTGTCCAGGTGGCCGAGAAGGCCAATGGAATCCTGGTCTGTGTCAGAAATAGTGTGGTCATCAGGACTAGGGTGGTGATTGTCCTGCACTCAGCACTGGTAAGGCTGCACCTTGAGTCCTGTGTTCAATTCTGGGCCCCTCACTACAAGAAAGATGCTGAGGTGCTGGAGCAAGTCCAGAGAAGGGCAATGGAGCTGGGGAAGGGTCTAGAGACTAAGTCATATGAGGAGCAGCTGAAGGAGCTGGGATTGTTTAGCTTGGAGAAAAGGATACTCAGGGGAGACCTTAATACTCTCTACAACTACCTAAAAGGAGGTTGTAGCAGGTTGGTGGCTGGTGACAGGCCAAGAGGAAACAGCCTCAAGCTGTGCCAGGGAAGGTTCAGACTGGACATCAGGAAGAATTTTTTTCCCTGAAGGGATGGTTAAGCATTGGAACAGACTGCTCAGGGTGGGGGTGAAGTCACCATCCCTGGAAGCATTCAATAAATGATTGGAGGTGGCACTTAGTGCTGTAGTCTAATTGACAAGGTGATGTCTAGTCAAAGGTTGGATTTGATGATCTTGAAGGTCTTTTCTGTCCTTAATGATTCTATGATTCTATTCTATAGTTGTATATTTTGCAAGGGAAAAACTTCTCTGAAAGTATGAAATAGATGAACTAAAGACCAGGAGGCTTTCTGTCATGTTTTTAGTGTTTGGTGTATCATATCTGCCATTTGGGTATGCAGACAACTCTGAAGACCAGGTGGCACTCATGATAAAGTTTCACATAGCACAAAGTCTCTAGTTGTTCATAAAAGGTCATAGAAACCAAGGTAGGTTGATTGAAGGAAAGTAACAGAGATGTTCATGTAAGAAAGTGTGCAGGACAGATGCATGAATATTATTAGAAAAATTCATGACGTGTCCCCATGGTGAAATGAGCAGCAGGTGCAGGGTTGCTACAAGGGAAATTAAATAGGCAGTTTGAAAGGGCAAATAGATAGCATAGCCTTGGGACACATTCATTATAGCAGAGGAGATGTGAACGTTCCCCTAACACATGCAATTACACTCTGCTGATTTGAAAACAAGTGATTTTACTGTGAAAAATAAAGTAATGAGTGGCCAAAAAGCAGAGAGAGCTCCTGAAAATTTCTGACAGAAACAAGTTTTCTATGAAATGGAAGCACAAGATAAGTTTGGAACTATGAACGGTGGGCTTCAGGGAAGGCATTATTCTCAGCTTGCAGGACAAAAGCAGTGGAGAGTGCTGGTCAGACAAAATTCCCAAAACCCAGAGGAAATTTTGTTTCTTCTTCATAGAAGACACTCACTGGAAAGGAATACGATGATTTGAATAACACTGGTACCTCTACAGAATGAATACTTCAGTTTAGGTTTTTTTAATGTAATGTCTCCAACACATTAATCTTATAAGGTGGCAAATAAAATCCTATTCTAGTGAAAGCCAAATACTGGTCCCCAAGAGATAAATTGAGAATAAATTCACTGATCTCAGTGGAGCTAGTGTGGATTATACTATGGTGTCATGAAATGAAAGTACAGTTTGGCTCTTCCTCAGCTAAGCAAGGGAACTGTCAACTTTATAAATGAAACCAGCCTCATAGCAACAGCCTGGTTTCCCTCATCCAACACACACTCTGCTTTTAATTTCCATTTGTATTAAGGAAGCTTTATTTGGGTCATTAAGCATTTTTGTAGCAGAACATCTGTCTTTGACTATAGAAACCAGTGATACGGCTTCCAAAAGTAGCAGGCATGTCAGCAGTGAAAGAAGAAGGAAGGAAGAAGGAAGATCCAGGAGAACAGCTTTAAAACATTGTAAAATGTGTTAGTTATAACTAATTATTTTAATCCATATATTAACCAGCTGAAAATACAAGATGAGTTGCAAGATTTTATAAATACATCAAAGACTTTTGGTTACATCAAAAGACATTCACATTCTTTATCTATTATGCTTAGGGCTTAAGGTTTCCTATTCAAACCAGTTGTCATTTTTTCCTTTGAAGAGCAGATGCTCTAAAAGAGCATTGATACTTCAAAAGAACATACCTTGTACATGGAGTAGCACTTAGTAAAAATTTTGTCTTATGTTCCTCTCTCCATATCTTGCAGATGAGAAACATGAAACTGGTTAATATTTATTGTCAAAAATTCCATCACCATTATGTTAAAAAGAAAATTCCTCATATTTTTCTCCCCTTCAGCCCATCCTATACTTTTTTTTTTGAGAAATAGGAAAGTCTGGATTAACATTTAGTTGGACAGAGGAGTGAAATCATTACCCTTGCACGAGTTTATGTTTGTAAGCCTCATGCTGCATGCGGGGAACTTTATTGCTTTGCAGTAATATTGCACTTTTAATTCTGGAGTGATTGGTACAGTGAAGAAGGTCTGAATCACTCACCTGGAGCTGAAATCAAATCAGTGTTTTTGACAAATTTCCCACAAGATTTCAGTGAACTTTGAGTTGTTTCCTCAAATGCTTAGTAAGTCAAGCAGAGCAGAGAATTACATCTTAGAAATGTCAGAAGGTAAATGTGGTGCTTTTCCTCATAAGAGAATATTAAAATGGCCATAGATTTTGGAATATAGGATTGTCAAGAAACATAACTGATGAGTGGAAGGCAAAAAAAGGTAAAGTTTTATATGACTGTAAGTGCAGAGCAAACCAAATCAAAACTTGCCAAAAGGGCAATCCTGCTAACAAGAGGTTGCTACAAAGATGATGAATCCAATTTGTCTCAATTTAAGTTAAAACAGAGGGCAATGCCCACCGAGTAGGAGTTCATTTTGGATGTTAGGAAACTCTGGAAGGTAGGATGTATGAAAACGTAGGAGGGCAGAACAGTGCTGGAACAGGTGCCCAGAGATATTGCGGGAAATCCCTCTCCAGAGGATTTCAAATGTGGCAATGCCAGGTCTCATGACTGACAGCACCCCAGCTATTTGAGCTTGGTGACTCCAGAGACTTCCTCCAATCAGCGTTTCTACAACTGTTTTGGTGACTGAAGGGCAGCATCTGTTTAGAATCACCATTTGTTTTCTTGGAATGAATCTTTCTTGCAATATGGCATTACTTTGTTCACATTGAACATGAAAGGGCAGGTCTGCTATACTGGAGTGTGTTTGTAATCAATAGAAACCTGTCGCATTATTAGCAGTTTGCTTGAATTTCTGTAGTAGAAAGTTTCTGGACAGCTTCTCCCAGTGTCCTTGACACCTATGGAGAAGTTTCAAAAGGATTTTCAATTCCAGGAATTGCTCCTTTAAGCACAGATTGCAGCTGTCCTTCCAAGTGTTAAGGGTTCCCCTAGCCACTCATAACAGTGAATACCTCAGTTACTGTATTCATTATTCCAGAGAAATTGCTAATTTTAAGAGGAAATGGTCATTAAAAGGAAGCATAACTATTTCATAATTGTATATAAGCTTTCATTGCTGCCACTCCAACTTCTTGTTAGAGTAAGTAACTACCAGCTTCAACCCTCTGCAATAGTGTACATAATTTTTTGCAGCTCTAGCCTAGAGCAGTCTGAATAATCTACAAAACATATATAACCTACAATACATCCAATAATTAAAAAAAAAATATTGACAAACAGGATTACTGTGAACACCTAGTATAACCTGAATACTTCACTTAGTTAACTTCTTCTCTGAGATGATGCATACATTTCAGAAAAGCATTGCAGTCTTGATTTAAAAAATGTTGCTGCTGTAGAAGCATTATTCTAAATAACTGTCCCGGAGTTCACCTTTTCTGACTATTGTAATCTGCATTGTACTTATAATTTGATTTTATTTCCTTTCAGCTTCCTTTCACTGTATTTTGTCATATCAAAGGTTGTCTCTATGTAAATAATGCCTGAACATTGCCGGTAGGTTGGTTTTCAAAAAATTTATAAAAGCACATCTTAACAATATCATACTGCATCTTTTGTGCTTGAAACTATACAAATGTTTTAAAAACTGAATAGGAAAACCAGTTCAGGTTTCTCTTCCCTCTATTATTGTAGGAAAATGAAGATCAAACAAACTCAAATGAGAAAAGAAATCCATGACAAAAAGTACAGTACAATGTATGAAAACTCATTCCATGAGTTTAAAAATGACAGTAACATTGGCTGCCTCATTGTTAATTTATATCAAAGGCAATGTTTAGTCATCTAGTGCAATTCAGTAAACTGGAGATCAGAGTTTTGTCTGAACTACTTAACTCTTCCACAAGTTTAGAAAGGGAGGATCCCAGAGGTGCTTCTCTTCAGAGTGATTTGCAGAGGTTTAACTCTCTGACTCATACCAGTTTAATGCAGACTGTGTCCACAGATCCCCACCTCTGCCTTCCTGACTCCCCCTTGTTAATGATAACATGTGTAAATAAAAAGAAAGCAAATGAACGTTTGTTTATGCTCCCATTAATGTCTGAAAAGAGCTATGGTTGGTCTTTATAAATGTATTAGCAAAGGAAATCCCATGGTGGAGAAAAGTGTTATTTAGGTTAAAGAGCTGATATAACCTGGCTGTAAGGGAGCTTATGCTGATAATTAGAAGACTTCTAGACATTATTACAGTGAAGATCTGTAATAATTTTCTACTTGGAGGCATTACGGAAAAAAAAAATCTAATTAGCTGAAAAATAGAACTTGATCAATTATAAACCTATGGGGTTATGTGATGTGACTGCCAGCAACGGCAGGGGACTCAGCTTGTTGAAGTCTCTCTACTGCTTGCAGTCTTACTGGACTATTTCAGCTCCTCTCAGTTGTTCTCCTGCCTGTCCAGAATTATTCATGCGGGACACCAACTGTATTCATGATATTGGAAAGAAACAGGACTGATAATTTCATGAGACAATTCAGTTCATGGGATCTTTTTCCTCTCTGATCCAAGACCTCCAAAGCAGTAACTACATCATCCTTTTTTCACAGCAAAGTGTTCACTTCTGCTTCACACTGGTGTGAAGGTCTAGAAGTGTGTTCACTGGGTTGGTGTAAATCTATAGGTACATTTCTACTGTGACTCGCTTATTCCTCTGCTATTGTGATCTTTGCAGGTCCCTTCCAACTCAGAATATTCTGTAAATCTGTGACTCTGAGATAATGACATTGCTCAAGACTTGCACGAATTTCTTTCAGAGATGATTTTTCCCATGCTTTCCTGAGGAAAAAGCAAGTTTTCTCTCTCTTATTCTGCTTCCATGGGTACCCATGCTCCATTTTGGCATGCTCAGAGTATGACATCCCATCACCTGCACCTTTTACCTTAGACAACAAGGCCTGCTCCCTGTCTGCCGCCTTAATGGCTCAGGTCTCCCCTTGCAATGAAGGGCACTTCTGAACCTCAAGGATCCTAAGGGAACCTGTAACCATGTTTTCATTATATTTTATGTCCTTCATGGAGCTTATCAAGCATTTTAAAGGTAACACCAAAGACAACTCTCCAGCTGATTCTGTGCTTCCAGATGGAGAAAAGTATACACAACATTGACATTACGTAGGTACTTTGTACCCCAGACAAGAAAAAGCTTTCTCACCTGACAAAGCTTTTGGCAAAGGACACAGACACAAAATATTCTGTACTTCTTTTAAGTTCACACATGTAAAAATTACAACCTGTGGCATATTTAATAGTTTATATTTACTCTTTCTCTCTCCTACCTTATTATATGAAGTCATACCCATTAATTTTCATGAAAATAAGCCTACACTGTAAAGGAATGGCTGAAAAGTATTTTATCCTATATACTGTTCTTAATTTGAGGATTCTTTGCATCTCAGAATTTTGAAATAGGACAGAACACAAGTTTTGTCTTGTTATATCTTAATGTCTTTTAGATTTGCATGGATACGATTACCCTGGAAAGTGCTCTAGGTATGGTATCATTCAAATCTGCTTTAAAAAAGACCAGATAATTAGGTAGGGAAAAATTACCTGCATTCTGTAAAGTCTTGTCTGTAGTCACTTATCATATTTTACCCCCTGAAATAATGAGGCCAATCACCACAAGGGTAGACCAGATGCGTAAAATAAAGCAGCAATTTCTCTTTAGATATTTGTGCCTTCTTTTACTGTACTGGGTTTTTTTCTGTTAGCCAACTCTAATTTTCTTCTTCCAGCTCGTAGAATCCATTCATTTTAAGGGGACATGAGCCACCCTAGAGCCATGAAGTTGAAGAGGTTACAGAATTTAATCAGCTTGTTTACATTATTCATCCTTTTAATTTTTAGCAGCCTACATTTCCTCCGTCATTCTCCCAGGGCATTATGGCAGCAGCAAAGCTTTTCCAGATGAAGCTGCCAAGTCTGAGCTTTTGAAAGTTCTTCTTTCACAGCTCAGGATGAATGCCACTGTGGTCTTACTGGAGGAGACTCCAGATTAAAACAGGAGCCATTTCAAGCTTTAAGTCTGTAGTGGAAAAATGGTTGAACTTGCTGTGGAATTAGGATATCTCCTTGTTTTTCAGTTGATCTGCATGGGACATATCCCAGGTGCTTCCTTCCTGATGCTTAGAACTCCACTTTTCTGGAGGGCCCTGTCTCCCATGACGGCACTCCGCAGAGTCCACATGCCTTTCTTATCTGTCCTGCTGCAGCTCCCCTGGATAAGCAGTGGCTGTTGCGGCCATGCAAGATTTACCCCGGAGTCAAGGGGCCCAGGGGATATTGTTATTCTTTATTCTCCACTTGTAACATAGCCAACTGCCATGGCAGAGAAGTTTTTGGGGGGACAGGCACTGGAGAGAACACACAAGGGTGACATGTAGGGAGCTCATGGGAAAGGATGAAGAGCTGCTTTTTGGCTCCAGGAAGTATAACAAGAAACTAAACAAAATAAAATAAGAAAGTGTTGGAGAAAGCCAGAAGAATTATTCTCCAAAAGAATTCCAGTCTCTGATGCAGAGGTTTGGGACTTTGCAGTGCATAGCCCATGACTGGGCTAACGTCAAAACCATGGCTGTTTGTGGAGTAACGACCATCTGAGGAGCAGCCTTCCAGCGCTTCAAGCCATAAAAGCTGCAGATGTCAGGAGTATCTTAAAGGGAAATAGTTTTAGGAATGAAGTGTTTAGAGAAATCTTGTTGAGACATACCACGCTGAAGATAAATCAATGCAATCATTCCTGGAAAGTCTGGCTGACAAATTTCCCTGTCGCATAGTTTGTGGGGATAGCATAAAATGTTTCCTGCCTTACACATGCAAACATTCCGGGTAATTTCGGTAAGACCCAGACTAAATCTTGGAATAAGGAAAATAGGATTCAGCCAAGAGTTTCCTGGTGCCTATGAAAATTCCCCAGGAGTCAGAAGGAAAATTATAGCTATATTAAGGTAGCCTAGAATGTGAGAGGTAATGCTCGATATGGACTTTTCAGGGGAATTCCAAATTTGATAGAAGAGGTATTATTCTGATTAGATTCATTAGCTGCAGAGTGCAATTTCTACAATACTGTAGTGATTTTGGTTGGATAGGTTTTCTCCCATATTGTGAAAACAGCTTTCTAGAAGACAAAAATGACACATAAATGAATAGAGCATATAGGAACTGAAAAATTATGTGTCTCAGTCTCCCATACATTAAGGTGATACAGTTAGACTCTTATTTACAATCTGTTTAAGGTCTTCAGCAGAGGTGATACAGTTGCTTATCACAGACAATAAATACATATACTGACTGAGAAGGAGGTTGGGTTCAGCTGCAAATTTACTAAACTCCTCCTGACAGCATGGTTCGTCCGCAAAGTTTGTCTCCCTTCCGACCAGTGATGAACCAAAGCAATGCTTAAGCAAACAGGCCAGGCACCATTTATTCACAGAGAATATGACTATCCACGCATATTGGAAGTGTGTTTTTACTGGTTAAAGTGTAATTCTTTCAGACAGTTCTGCTCAAAAAGAGTTATCTGTTCTTTAGCAACCTGGTGCCTCTAAAATACAAGTTGCCAGCAGTTCCTGATAGCGGGCTGGATGCAGACAAGAGCTGAGGAGAACGCCAGGAGGAGTTGGACTCTGAAGAGACAGCATGGACAGAGCATCTGGTGGTGGTGAACCACGACCTCAGCCACTGATACACACAGGGAAACACACCCTAGGACTTGCAGTCACATCCTTTCCAAGGAGATCAGCAATTCTTGTTATAGACTTCTTTTAGGACTCAGTGCCAAGACTTTTCTTCTCATCCAGCATTGAATCAACTGCAGAAACAGAAATTGTCTCAGGACCCCTTGGGAATGCTTGTTGGCTGTCTAAGCAAAAGCACAATATTATATAGCTGTGGGTATCAAGTCCTTGCTAGGATCAGTTTTATTTTATTAGTTGCATGTAAAGTTGCATGATGCTAATTACTCACTTTAAGCCACACAGTAAGAATTAAAATCGGAAAGAAAAGATGTGGCATTTAGGATACAATTTCCAGGGGTGATTATTTTGGTCCAGTTAAAACATTATCTTCTTTCCTAAGAAACCAAGGCACCAGTTTTCCCCGTGGCATTTTTCCGTGCTTCTGCTGCAACAATTAAGTTAGTATGTCAGAAGTGTTGTGCATCCTAATGAGAAAAAATAGTCAGAATTCTAAACCAATCCATCCAAGAGCAGATCTGAGACATTTCTTTTTATAACCCTAGAAGCAAAGTTCTGAGAAGCAAAGACTGAGGGACATGACTCATCCTTATATCCTAAACCTTTATATCTACAAGCAGTTCACATAGTTTAATTTTTTTGCTTTCCCATTCCAGCATCTATAAAAATCTTCATCTTTTCATAGCATTCCTAACCTGGTAACTAGCGATTTCTGTGTACCCCACTGGCATGTATCTGTAAGTCTAAGAAAAGAAATAAGAGTTGAAACAGAAAAAGGGTCTGAAGTTGTTGTAAATGTTTTTAATAAGTGATAAGAATTTGAATTTTTAGACTTTGAAACTAATAACTTTGGGAAAAAAAAAATCTGTTCCCCCAAATAGTTTAAACCTAAGTGGAAAAAGAAAGTTTGGGCTCACAATGCCTAAAAGGATCATTCAGCCAAATCCAGTCCTCAGGACTAACTAAAATTTTGATGCCGAATCTCCGTTTCTAGACCAATTGTTATATATAGCATGCCAAAAATGTGTCTAGAAGAACTAAACTGCCTGAAGTTAAAATGTTTTCCCTCATTTACAATGTTTGGTTAAAAATATATTTAGGCCAATGACAAGCAAAGCAGGCTGTAATTTAATCTGAAAAGAAGTTACTCTAATGCTGAAAAACTCAGTGAGAAATAAAATTCAGATTCATAAAAGATAAAGGGAAATGCTGACAAACCATAACTATCACAATGCCAGAGACTAAAATGGTCTTAAATAATGTGCATATTTTGTGAGGTAGTCTTTTATAACTGACAATGGAAACGTGTGTACTTTGCAAATTATCATAATGGCAATCACTGCAAGATCAGCAAAGGTTTATATATAACTTCATCTACATAAAGCAACTGCAGCAGGCGTCATCCTATCTAAAATGAATGAATTTACAGGTCAAGCCCAATATTCAAACACCTGTATTTAGGTACCTGCCTTACTCTCTGGATCTGAATAAGGTGTTACAGTGAGTTGAACTCAGGTCTAGAATTATTTTTTGTCAGCTGAATAGCTCTTTAGATCCAGGGAGGGGCAGAGTTCAATTGCCTCAACAGGCCTTTTGGGATGGTAAATGTTTGCGCTTTAGACATTTTCAATTATTCTACACAGCTGCAGCTGCTGCTCCAGAAAGTCATGAGTTGCATCTGTCAGCCTCCATTGTCAACAGCCCTGGGTGCCATGGGGCATCTCATTTGGCACCAGCTGCCTAAGTCTAGGTAACTGAGTCTCACCTTTTGTTTACTCTGGTTACTAGAGACTCAATTTAGTTGCCTAAAGGATGACCTAAAAGTAGGCTCTTTCAGAGGACTCAAGATGTCAAGAGAATCTACTCAGGTACAGCAAGTATGGGTCAGGCCTTAGGGACTACCCAGGCTATGATGGCCAGGCAGCCAGCAGAGAGACAAAATATTCTATCTAGGGCATCTTAAAAGGCACTGGGTGCTAAGTTGGAGCAACTCAATGAAGCTGTCAATTTTCATTAATTGTAACAGGAACACAAGAGTCAATTTGGAACTGAATTTCTGTCTGTGTTTTGTATTAAAGCTCATTATCCCAACTCCCCTCACAGTCCACAGAGAGAGATGCTTCCAGGGTCACTCACCTTAGATGTTTATTTCTATGTGGAATGAACTCTTCTGCAGAAAATCCTCAGCCGCCCTGTGTTGACTGAGGGGGCAACCTGTATGAAAAGCTTGCAGGAAAGCAACAAAGGGAAGTTGATAAAAAAATGCCATCTGCATTGTGTATTATTTTTTCAGTACATCAGCCTCTTGCCTTTTATTGATTCAGATAAGTTCTATTGAGTTCAGTGGAAAATCTCTACGTTTTAATGAGAACAAATGTAGGTCCAAAGACACTTCAACTCAATGGACTGAAAAGGAGCTCTGTGTAATAATACACCAGGCTGTTCGGCTTTTATAGCTTACCTGTTATAACTTAAATACTTGGTGGTCTTGTATTTGCAATACACTGAATTTCTGGGCAGTTGTTACAGAACCACATTTCATTACTGAATCATTTTGTCTTTTGTATTCTTATACAGGCTACCTAGAGATTAAATTGGCCAGTTGTGTTCTTCTACAGTCTGTTACTGTCATTTTCAGAAAATACAGGGACATGTAAACTCTCCTACGTCTCAGTACAGAAGCTGCTCAGGGATTCAGAGGCAGAATTTTACCTCTGGTTATCACTGTTGTCAAGCTGTAATAACCTATTTTGAAAGAAGGATAGTTCTACCCTTAAAAGAAATTGTATGTCAGGAACTGGTTTTCCACCTTTTGAAATTGGGGGTTGTGGTGGGGCTGTTATTTGGGGTTTTTTTGGCTTTTTTAAACAGAGAAACTCAGGTAATTTTGTGACTGCTTCTGGACCATACTTTGATTACATGTCTCCCTAAGAAGTAGGAATGGTAGCAGAAAATGGAAAGGGTTGTCTTTGTTTCTTTCTTTTTTTTTTTTTTACACAGAAAAACAAACAAACAACCAAAAAACCCAAAGGAAAAAGATGCTTGCTGCAGAAAATACCATCTCCACCTGTCTCCTTAAAACATAGATTTAAAAAAAATTATTCTAATTCCTTTGTATTTGAGTAGCTCTACAGTTTAGACTGATCATTGCCTAAAATGTCCAGATTCTAGGTGCCTGGAAGCTAATAAAAGAAATCAGCAAGTACTGATGTGCTAAACTAATTTAAAATGCTGTGCTAGCTAATTTTCCTCTCTATTCCGGATTAGATTGCTATGGATTTTACCATAAAAGTACAGAATGCGATCTGTAGTTTAGTACTAGTCCAGACTCATCCTGACTCCCTTGTGAAGTATCTTGCTGTCAGGATTGCCACACACCGTTGGGGAAAATATGTTCACAAATCACTTCAAGTGATTTCTAACCACGCTATGGTCATACTAGGTAAGAAGCACACATGATTGGTATCAGATACATACATTTTTAATGCTGTTTATCAGACAGAGGTAAGTTCATATCAGTTCATAGAATGAGGGTTTTTGTGGTTTTTAATAAGTTTAGCGATTCAATAAACTGTGAAATTGAAACAGTTTCATGCCAAGAGCATAACCAATATGGGAATAAGATTGGGATTTGATAAAAAATATTAGTTTGAGGGAATGAAATGTACAGGGAGTTAGCAGCAGGGTCCGGTTGAAAATAGGCATCTTAGCTTTAACTTTTAGGAAAAGGAGAATACTTAGTTTTCATTCAGAACAGATTCATGTTTCAGCTAGAACTTCATGCCGTTAATCTCCTTTAGACCCATTTGAATATGAGAAAGAGCTGCACTGGAGTAAGACAGCAGCTGAAAATAAAAACTTCATTATTATTTGCTTTCCCACAGTGATCACTCAGTAACAAGAGAAAGTGCCCCTATAGGGTGTACAACGTGCCAGGAGGACAGGGCAAGGCCCCTCTGTGACCCTCCTGTGGGGGAGGATTAATGGGAGTGGAACATCTGACCCTGGAGAGAGGCTGTTGAGATGCCTTTCAGTTCAGTTACAGTATTTCCTCTGGGCAGCACATTTCACAGCTGGGCAGACACCCTGTACCATTAAATGGGCATCTCAAGCCTGATGTGGGCAAAACCAGCAGCTGTGCACTTGTGCTTGCTCATATCCCCTCGCCTCTGTGAGTTATTACTGTGTTAGCTCAGTTCTGAAATCTCGCAGTTTGATGTTCTGATACGAAAGCAGAAACTGAACTAAATTGGGCGGTGCCGGGAGGAATAGCCACAGTGTGCTGCTTTGTCAGGTTGCTGTGTCCCACCTCAGATTTTCCCTCAGAAAGCGTGATTTCATTCGTCTTATAAAAATAGCCCCTAAATTGCTTTAACACTCATACTTTTGAAAACATTGCCATTATGTAATTCTTTACCTTCTGGAAAATATGTGTAACTGTGTTAGAGCCCCAAATGCTACCTTTTTGTCCCTGAAGGCTGGATTTGCAACACCTGAAATAGTAAAGTCTCACCTACATACCCCATGCATTTCATTTTTATCCCTCTGTTTTTCATTTGCCTGTGCATACAAATGAGGACCTAGGTAAACCTTTTCAGGATGCTAATGGCCAACTCCCTGGTTCCCACAAGAGTGCTAGCAGGGTGCAAGGCTACAAGGAGAAAAGGAGGAAATTAGCCTGTCACTCTGGGAAAGCATTGCCTACTGATACAAGGACCCATCTAATCTCAGTAGCCTTTCTAAACAGTTTGTAAGAAAAAAAAAATCAAAACAAAGAAAACAACAAACAGAGGGAAGGAAGGAAGAAAAGGATTTCTGTTTTAAATTGACAGGAATGGTTGTATTGAGTTTCCACTGATAAAATCTCTTCACAGCAAAGGGTTAGAAGGAATAAAGGAGGCTTTATGCCTTATGAGAGGGAGAGAAAGCAAGGCATTATGATGAAGCTGAATATGTAAGCAAGCTTCTCCAAACTTATCTGAAAATTTGGGGATTTATATTTTATGTTTCTGTATAAGCAACACATCTACCAGTTTCTTTTTTTCAGTTATTTTGATGGGTTTTTTTTCTGTACATGGCTCATCTATTGATGACTGTCCAAAACAGGCATTATTATCTCTACAGTCAGGGATAATAGCAGCTCTCTAAGCTGCTTTACATGTGAATTAAAAATTACTGAAAGCAGACTGGATACCAGGTAACCATACCAGTAGTGTGTTAGCAAAAGCAAGTTATTTTAACATAGGCCATACAAATAATATTTACACATAAAAATTCAAATGTTTGGTCTTTACTGCATTAGTAAAATGCAAAAGAAATGCCTTTGAGAAATCCCTGAAATAAAGAATAATATATTTAGTACCAATACACTGCACAGAAGAGAGATAAACTTCTAAATGAACTTTTGGACATGAGGTTAATATTCAAGGGGGAGATGGTTAAAACGTCAAGTTTAAAAAATTTAAAATGTGAAATTCCTTACATCATTCTGGAACCATGTGGTTCAGAGAGACATTAAATTATCATTATTGATCCACTGACACACTTTCAATGAAGTAGTGGATATGATTTGATAAATCGGATAACTGATAACATACAAAATCTAAGAACTTAATTATATTATTTCCTAAAGCAGTGAGAATGCCAAAAAGGGTATGAGGAGGAGACTGAAAGCATTAAATAAGGGACATAATGATGTTCTGCCCTCAGGAACATACAGATTCCACAATGCGAAGTCTCTGGCGGCTGCAGATATTCCCATTAATACCTTTTCCTGACTTCATCTGCGCAGTTTCTTGAATGGATAGACTGAACTCCATTGCAGAACCAGTCTGTTTGAAAAGTCTTTAGGATCTGGGTTTTTTGTTTGTTTGTTTGTTTGTTTGGTGGGCTTTGTTATGGTTTAGGGTTTTTTTTAAGTTCAGAACAGCTACACAAAGACTGGAGCATGAGCCATTACTACCAATTCACACTTTGTATTATGAAATCTATCAACCTGTATCTAAAAGCTTAATATAATAAAACCAATGCCTTGTTGATGAGAATAGAGACATCAAATAAAACAAATGCGTTAAAATGGGCAAAAGATAACTACTCAGAAGCATTCTAAAGGTTTGAATGCTATCTTTGTCTCTTATCCTCAATCAGCCACCTCATATCCTTAAATATGAAATTTCAGTCAGTACTTGTTCATCCTTTACTCGTAAGAGTTCTGAGTTTAACCAGACAAATTGCTTTTAAAAGGTAAGTTTTACATTCTTTATAACTCCAAAGATTGGTGTGGGAACTTCAAAAGCTAATTCTACGATTTAAAGAAAATTTCCATCGTACAGGATTCTTCCTTCCATAGTAGATACATTTCTCTCATCAGAAATGTCTTCTCTAGGCTGCTTCCCTGCAAAACCAAGCTGACATCCTGCATCTCAGAGCTTATTGTTTTTTATTGCTTATTATTTTTGAGGTTCTGAACATGACAAAAATGGATCAATTACCTGCCTAGAAACCCTCCTTTGGAGAACAAGTTTTCTCATGTTTAGCCAGTCAAATGTTTAGCCAGTCATTTAACAGGAGAAAATTGCAATGTAAATGATTTTATAATAATAACAGGGATAAAAAAGTAATTATTATGTTTAAAGACAGATGCATAGAGATAGGTAAAAACCATGCCTGTTGACTCTGGATTTTGGTAAGCTCTGTAAGAGTTTTCTATTGCTATTTCAACCAAAAAGCTGCTGGCTGTCAGTGGGGGTGCTTTTCTTATAAATAGGATAATGCACAGAGGCAAAATACTTCTCATATATTTTGTTCTATACAGAACGATCCATTACTAAGGAACTTTTCCCAGCTGGTGCTTCTTAGGATTAGCAAACTTTATCCCAGTGTCAGTTTTACCACCTCTTGCAACATCTGGCTGACCATCAATCTGACTTCTTTTCGGCACTGAGATACATTTAATTTCTTCTGGGTCAAGGCCAAGCAGAGGTATCGCCTGTAAACACAGCTATTTACTGAAGATAAATAAAATGCCCTGCTAATGACCTAGTACTTCTGAGTGCTACTCACAATTTTCAGAGAACTACTGGATTTCTAGCCATAAGTTGAGTAACAACTTGTCTGTATTATTTTTGCAATAAATAAATGGGAGTTTATATTCTTTTCAAGGCTCTTTATGTTTGTCATACCTACATATTAAGTAACCCTAAGTGTCTTTATTTTGATATTTCCAATACTCATGATCTTGGAATTCTGTTAATGTCACAAATAGCTTTTTTTGGAAGGAGTTTCAAATATGAGTTTAGAGGTATCCTGAAGTCTAGAGAGAAGTGCCTAATTTTGATGAATTAATTTTTATTTATTGCAATAAGTAACTCAGACAAGTGGAAGAGAGAATCTGTAAATGCAGAAATTATGATAAATAGGTGGTATAGCAAACAAGAGGTACTAATTCAAACTCTCCAAAACACAATGTGTTGCAGATGCAAAATAAAGCAGAACGAATGTATAGTAAGGAACAGATGGAATTCCTCCATCACAGAACAAATCAACATAGGAAACATTTGGAAATTATCAGGAAAAAACAAACAAACAAAGACATTCCCTTAAATCACAAGCCAAAAGAAGCTGGAAAACAGAGGTATTGTGATCAAAAATTAGTATAACTGAAAAAAAAAAGGATGGGATGTAGTGCCCTTAAGGAGTGGCTGAGAAATGTCAAGATGGCATTGCATCTTGAAGACATTATGTGCACATGGCAAAAGACTGATCTTTGCAAGGGTTAATTAAAAATCTTCTAACAGATTTAAAACACATACGATGTCCAAGGCAGTGGAGAATTTAAAATGGGTTGATCTGTTCCAGCTGGATACATGGGCATCTGCACACAGCAAACGAAATCTATAGACGGGAGTATGTCTAATCCCCATGCGGTGCAGGAAACACACTTGCTCCCGTCCAGGTGCATTGCAGGGCCACAGTGCTGTGCCTGCTGAGGAATGCTCTCACCAGTCCTGCTTCCCGGCCCTGCTGCTCCGTGGGCTGTGCTCTCTGTGGTACTGCTTCTGTGGACACACAGGCAGAGTAAGCCGCCTCACAAAAGCCTGGTGTCTTAATAAGTCCCCGTTTCCATTATATTGGAGGACAATACTCTGCTTTCTTACTAACAAGTCAGAACACCTCTTCACTCAGTGCATGTGTTTCTCTGGTAAGCTCCTCTGAAGTATCTTCCTTGACCCATCCACTCAGAAGAGATTCTAGGTCCTCACTCTGCATTTCAGATTATGGTCTGAAAGCCAAGAATCTCATATATGCTACACCATACAGAATTTTCGTATTCTTTAGGTCCTCATTTACATTAACCGTACATCATCTGTGGTGCTGATAATGTACACAAAATGTGCATTTTGATTTTTTCCCTTTTTTTTTTTTGTTTGTTTCGTTTCGTTTTGTGTCAGTTGCATGTTATATCATTTTGGAATTCTGAGTTGTTTTAGGATGCCTAGACCAAAGATACTACAGGAATGTATCCAATACAAGTTATTCTACATGAACAAAGAAAGATAGCTTTGAGTAACAACTATTTTAAAAAATGTGGGAAAATGTAGTTCACATTTATATAGTCAAGTCAAATAAAATAAATTAGGTATCAGTTATTCCTTCATTTCTTTACCAAATTTATAGTTCCCTTATGTAAGATTTGTCAGTCTTGGGAGAATAACCAAACTAGTTTTAACTACCTCAGGTTTAACTTAAATTTAAATGCTGTAATGTGCCTATTTTTATAGAAATAAAATCTCTTCAGGGTTAGCCTATTATTTTTCTAACTTGACATTTTTTATATGTGTAATGTTTTAGACAATATACTTCAGATTTCTTTTTCTAATTTAGCTTTAGTAAAGTGGCAAGTATTACTCTATAAAACTTTGCTGGAGGAAAAAAAGTCTAAGGAAAATATTGTCAGAAGCAAAAAAAATGTGAAAAGCTTGAGATATGACCCACAGTCTGGGCCAGGCATTGTTCTCTTCAGCAAAAATTTGTTGTAATAGGAATGATGAAAGTGACATTTTACATTACATCAATATTCACATGACCAGAAGTCATTTCACTTTCCTTTTGAAGTTTATTGTGATGCCCAAGGTTATACATCTGCCAGTGATGCATTGCCATATAATGGAGGTAGTAAAAATGCAATGAAGAAAGCTCTCCTGTCTTTGGCACTTGTTACAAGGGTCTTGTGCTGGAGTACCCTTTACAACCCTGTAAGAAGCACGTTTATTCGCACTGAGCATTGAGACACTCAACACAGCCATGGCAAGAGAAATAGGTGGGTTTACTTCCTCCATCAATCAGATTGTTGTTCGAAACCACTAGTGTTTGGAGCAGATAGAGTACATAGTTAATGTGGAAAGTAAAGGATGTATAACTCATGTTTGACAGAGACAGCTCTTACACAGAAAAATGGGATAGTATATTTGAGTCTGTACTTTTATATGCTTTACCTTATGTTCTAGAGTTTTGCTTATCTTCTTAAAAGCCTTATTGGTCAAAATGAGAAAGGGGACTGGGACTAGGAAATTTGACAGCTGCATTTTAAGAACTTTCTCAACAAACATCTTCAAAAAACTGTTACAGGGAGAGTTTGGAGATATATTTATTTCCAGATAGTTCCTGTTTGGTCCTGCTCTTATTGGGTACTCCCTACAAGGAATGAACTTACAAAGAAAGAAATTTAAAAGTAATATATAGTTCAGTGAAGGAGACTTAAATATTCTGACAAAGGGAACTGCCCTAGACATTATTTGTAAAAACAGCCTAATCAAAGAAAGTTCAGCTAGGATTCAAGATACTGGTTGTGTCCAGCACTGAGGTGCTAGTTATGCCTTCATCAGTGAAATATGCATAAAATAAGCAAACAGGAAGAGTTGTTTGTACTTCTTGATTTCAAAATCCATATTCATAGATTCAGTTCCCTGTAATTGTTTTTATTTTGTCTTGTTATGATCTTTCTACTTGCCAAACATACGTATATTCTTTTAAGATTTCTTTGAGGGAAGGGAAATTTTGTCCAAAAAGGGGGAACCCCCACAACTCTACTAGTTACTAAAAATGTTTGCAAGTTATTTAACAGCATGAGGTATAGGTATATTACATTTAAATTCAAAGAAACTTTTTCTGTAGTTACCACATTCAGAGCCAGTGTTGGAAGTTTTTCTCTGTTCTCTTATTTTTCTCCAGATTGCTGCTAATAATTCTTTAGGAAATGCTACAAAATTATAAAATGAACCCATTATCATTTCCCATTCCTTCAGCTAACTGTCAACCAAACTTCCCACACAAGCCTTTCAAATCTTTCTTCTGCTCCCATAGAAAGTATTGGGCTTGTTAAAACTTATTTTTCTCTGCAGCATTGTTAAAAATATGTCTGATTATATTCCTTCAGCTTGTAATGACCATGATTCCAATTGCAGTCTTTTTCAGATGAAGATTCATGGTGACATTTGCCAGCTTTGCAATGGAGAAACCAAAATTATTTCCAACTAAATAAGATCATATTACAATAGAATGTTTTTTTCCCCAATTTTGTCTTCCATTCTCATCCATAAAGTATTTTGTTGCACAGGGAATCCTGTCTTAGCTTCTTTTGATTCCCAGTTGTGTAAGTATAAATATATTAAAGCAAAACATTTCATAGTGCAATAATGTAGAATACTTATTTTTAATGCTTTTTGTCTTGATTCTAAATGTCATAATTGTTTCCTGTTCACTGAGCAGAGAAAGGCATAAAAAGTAAGACTTATCATTGCCTGGTAGCCAGACACTTTTATTGTACTGCTTCATGGGATAATGACTGCTCATAACAAATGCCTAGCTGTAAAGGGACACGTCTGCCTCTGAGTAACATGGGAGCTGGGGCACTCTGGTGGCACACCAAGCTTCAAATCAAGCAGAGAACCCTTGTTCCCAGATTGATAGGAAAGTGGATGTATGTGAAGTGGAAAATCTCCAGCGCTGCAATTACTCCTGAGTTTATTTGAGAAAGCAATGACCTGCCTTAAGCTTCAGGTAAGGGTGCTTGGTGGCAGACCCGAGCACACAGTGGTGTCCACTGTGTCAGCAAGGAGGAGCTAATCTGCACAACCGAAGCTCCCCAGGGGTATTTCTTACTAATAGCCCTCCTTCAGTTCCGTCTCGCTTCTGGGTATCACCCTCTGTCCTCAGACTAAAGAGGCAGAGGGGCACCTCTGTGGAAGGTGTGGACGGAGCCCAACAGTATGGTGTGAAAGTCCCAAGGCTCTCAAAGCTGGCACAAGCTAAACTTTTGGAGAACAGTTCAAGCACTGATTTTTGTCATGCATTTCTGACATAATTCTCCAGACGCTTTTCTGAGACTTGCACAGCTCAAGGTTAGTGTTTTGCCTGTGTGAGAACAGTGCTCTTAGAACATATCCAAACTTTATGTTTTCCCTTATTCCTTGTTGGGAAGCTGCTTGGAGAGGAACAGCACTGAGTGGAAAACTGAGCTCTTATTTTAGAGAGCTTATCATGTGCAGAGGAGCACAATATTGCCTTTAAAGAACACTCTATGTCCAGTACCATGAGGCAAATTGCCTTCCTATGTCTCTTTCAGGTCTTACCATTTCAAAGGAAACTCTAGTCATGCAATACCAAAAAGTTAACATACTATTTATCCGATATTCACCATTATACCTCATTATATACACCGTTACACTCCACCTCCAGACCTTCAAGTCTTTGAAGACTATGTAATTTGTTGATTTTTTTTTCATTACAGACAGAAGTTTATATGTCTGTTTTAGAATGAAAAGTACCAGTTGGTATTTGCCCAGGTGAAGACCACATTTTAAGTCTGGCAGACCAACAGGCACCTACTAAAAACTGAGCACAAGCAGAAAATGGAACATCTCTGTCACTTCTCAAAGACCAGCAAATGAAAAACTTAATACATTTTTTTTTCCTTAGCTTTGATACAGCTTGATACATGCACATTATGTCTACTAATCTATTTGAAGAGAAACTTCTTACTTGCCACATTGCTGTCACTCAGGAGAGGAGCTGCCACTTGGACACAATAGTATTTCTCTAATCACTTCAAGGACCATTGGAGAATGACTATGCTGCTTTATTTAATAGCCTGCTTGCGAGCAAAAACCCCTACTGAGAAGTAGGGAGCAGACCATATGCTCTTTTTTCATGCCCACAGAGACAATTTAGCTAAATTATAAAAGCATTTGTCTCTGGCTCCTTTGCTCATACTCCAAGCTGGCCTAATATGCTCCAGCCCAGAAGACAAGGGCCCTGTACACTAGAGGGGCACCATGCCCAAGCTCATATAGATTGTCACTAAGCACATGCTTCCTACTGGTCTTGGCAGATTCTGTATAAGGAGGCATGCCACCAGTGAAAGGAGAGATGCTATGAGCAGAAGAGTATGCATATGTTGACATGACAAATATGTTTTTGAATAAAGGCAAATTCTAAACACAAAACCACAATACACGCAGATGGATGTTTTTATGGATACAATGATTAAGTACAGGCAAATTTATGAGATGTTAAGCAACAGCATGTTTTTTGTCAAAGAAAAAAATAGGAGTGATAAATGACAAACTATTATCAGGAATAATAGTTCCCAGAAAAGAGCATGGTCCATAAAATGCAAACCAAAAGAAGATAGAAACTGTCCAAACCAATTAGCAGAACCTCCTACTGCTTGTGTTTAATGTTAAAAATTATGATATATCCACAGGGAGACAGCTGTTAGATGATCAGAGATACTGTTACTGACCCCAGTAGGAAAGGTTAACATGTACCACGAATGTGAATATCATCAGTGTGCTTATGATAATGAAAACCGTATGATACAATCAATGTTTCAAGGAGATTTAATTTTAATGAGAGTTCTGAAAGGCTCAGGACAGAGCCCCGAGGCTCACTGATACAGAACTTGCAACTGAAAAAAAGTTTTATCAGCATATGGCATCGAAGGGTTGGTTATAGGCTAAGACCCAAATCTCATTCCAATCCACGGAGCTTCTCAGACAACAGCTGTTGAAGTGATGCCAAAAGCAGCTGCTCAGCTAAGCAAACCTGAAGAAATCCAAGGAATGTCACTCAGCATCCTTGTTCCTCACCACTGGCCTAAAAATACAAATCTGCCTGGTTATATGCTAAACAAATGGTCAATTTGAAACAGCATATGCTAAAAAATGTGTGGAAGGAAAGACCATAAAAACAAGTGTAAGTTTTAATGAACTATACAAGATACTGAAGGCTTGGTTCGAGTCATAATGGGAGCTCCATATCAGGGTTAGAATTTTGATGTGAATCCAGAATGACTCACTGAACTAATAAAACAGAATTTTCAACATGGTTTCCTCCCCTAACAGTTCAAACTCTTAAATTAGGCCCATCGCCGCATGAATAAGCAATCATTTCCCACTCTGACAATTAATTCCCTAGCTGTTGGTCCCTTACCTGACCAAAGCATACATTACGTTACTGACAGACAATAAATATATCAACATACAAGTTCTGGTTTGAACTCTGATGTAGACTCTCAATTGGGACACTTAGGGTATGTTTAGTTATATGTAAAGATTCACATAATTTAAGTCATGCATTGTTGTATTGCTTTCCTGAATGTTCAAAAGGTCAATAAACCTTTTCTTCTGCTGAGGCATATTTCTATGACTTCACTGTTCAGCTCTGTCACTAAGATTTTTTAAAGGCTCTAAGGTCATTAGAAAGCTAGGCTAAGCTACACAGTTTAAAAGGGGCTGTATAGGGAATAGTCATTTACAGACAAGGAAATGACTAATTGGTCTGGACTTTAATTTCAGTTCAGTGGTATCTCACAGAGATACTATTTCCTGTCAATGACTTTTAAAAATGCTTCAGAAATATGGTTTCAGTATCACCGATAGGATACAGGCATCTGAAAATCTCAGAATCCCAAAAGAGAAAAAAAAATCAGTGCAAAGAGTCCTTGGATATACTGTTCAGTAATTAACACCCATCCTGTTTTGGAAAACATGACAGACAATTGCAAATTCTGTGTTAGACTTGGCGTATATATTTTCCAGGTAAACTTCACAGGTAAGATTTTTGTAAAACATTGGTGTGACTGTGCATCTGTTTCCTTTGTTCTCTTGCTAATTATTTTTTCCCCCTCAAAACAACTCAGAAAACATAGACAAGGTATTTTTCTTATATTTGTAAATCAACAAGGAGTCTTCCAGAAAAAAAGTCTTGAAATAATAATAATAAAAAAATCAGAGTTTTAATGTAATCTGAATTTCCTAAAATGTTTTCAGGAATAGTTCAGTGGTGAATTGATAATGCTTACTGTGTCATCATTACACCATTTGTACACCATTACAGCACATAACAAGAAACAAGCTACAAGCAAGCTCCTCAGTTTGGCTCTCCTGGCTGCACGCCAGCCCAAATTCTATAGAAAAGTAATAAGGTGTTTCCTTCTCTCCGGGATCCAGTGGAAAGGGTGCTCTCATTGAATGTGCCTAGTTGGCCAACTGCTCAACCAGGTAACGCCTGTAATTTCAGAGACGTCCATTTGCGTAGAAGCCATATAATCACTACTCTAGTTGTCCAAATGAGGGAAAGTATGTCAGGCACTAAATGTCATTTTCCCAGGACACCTGATACAGAAGTAGCTCCCTAAGCACAGACATTCATGTTGGGACAGACAGGAATTAAACTCTGGCCTGTCTATTGCACCACAGCACTGGCTGTGGCAAAACTCTGTCTGGAAGCCTGATGTGTCACCATGCAGGGTCTAGCTCTCTTCAAGCCTCTAAATGAGCCTCCTAAATTTGGCTTCTGGGCTTTCAAGCACTGTGGCAACACCACCATGGATCCTGTGCTGAATGCCTTATAGGATGGTTACTCACGTGCACAGCACACATGTGCATGCATGACTTCTCATTTATTTAATAATTTATTTATATTCAAAAGTATATTCAATATAACTACATTAGTAACCTGTTCTTTATGCATTATGTATAAGGCAAAAGAGCAAGGACAAGACTATGAGCAGTGTTTCAACAGGTTAGCGTAAGTCCATTTCTCTGTAAGCATACATAAAATATGTGATGGCTTGCAATAAAAACTTCAGAATTTTTTTAGAGAGGAGTTTGTCAAGTGATGAAGGACACATGCAGCTTGCAAAGGCAGCCAAAAGGCTCAACACTTGGCATAGCAGGTGGTGCAGAAGAGTGCATAAGAGGGGAACAGAAGCCCTGTACATGTGCTTGGCAATGGTGGTGATGTGCCACAAGGATGTCAGCATGCGCAAGATCAACTTCCCTGGCACAGCAGAGGCCTTGACCCAGAGTGAGCTCCCCCATTAGGATTGAGGTCCAGAACACAAAAGGGTGCCCAGTGCCTCCCTCTGTGGGCCAGGGCAGAGGAGGTCCATGTGCATGGAGTAAGGCTCTATGTCAACAGGGAAAGGAGCTGGGAGAAGTATTCAGCAGCCTGCATGGCCTCAGGGATTATGAAAAAGAGGGCAAATGGTACACTGGGTTGGCAAGCAAAAGACTGCAGGGTGATGTGCACAAGGTAGACTTTGTAATCAACAAACTGGGGCTGTGGGGGCCCAGCTTAAACATATGCATGCAGATAAAGACATGCCAGGAGGACAACAAAAAATATATGAACTATATAAATGAACAGTGAAGTGGATTAAAAACTGACTGAACTGTCAGACTCAGATGGTTGTAACCAGCAGCACAAAGTCCAGCTGGACGCTGGTCACAAGGGATCAGTGCAATTGCCTGTTTAGTATCCTCATTAATGGTCTGGATGTTGGGAAGGAGTGCAGTCTCAGCAAGTTTGCAGGTGTTTGCTACAAAACTGGAACAAATGGCTGATATCCTACACTGGTGTGCTGCCATGTAGGCATCCTATGCAGGAGGGTTAAATGGGCATGGAGTTACCACATAGACTGGTATGAAGTCCAGCATCTAGTATTCCTGGGGAGGAAAAACATCAGGAACTTGGTGGGCAAGTCTCTGGGAAGTGGCTTGGAAGAAGAGGACCTGGGTGATCTGGTGACCATAGCCAGTGTGGCAAAGAAGCCCAGTAGCATTCTGGGCAGCTTTAGGCAAAGTGTCACCACCAAGTAAAGGGAGGTGATCCTTCATCTCTACTTAGGCCTGGTGAAACACTTCTGGTCTGCTGGGTCCAGTTCTGGGCTTCTCAGTATAAGAGATACATGGAGATACTGGAGTGAGTCCAGTGAAGTGCCACAAATGTGATTAAGAGGCTGTAGCATCTTCCATATGAGGAGATGCTGAGAACTGGACTCAGTGGTCTTAAAGGTCTTTTCCAACCTAATCATGTTTCTGTGATTTTATTCAGACTGGTGATGGAAAAGCTCAGGGATCTTGTCCATGTATACAAATACCTGGTGGGGGAGTAAAGAAGAAGGAGCAAGACTCTGCTTTGTGATGACCAGTGACAGGACAAGAGGCAGTGGGCACAAACTACAACACAGGAAATTCTGTTTAAACATAAGAAAACACTTTCTTCCTCTGAGGCTCTTTGGTCACTGGTACAGTGTTCAGAGAGGCTGTTGAAAGATTAAAAACCTGACTGGACATGGTCCAGCTGACTCTGCCCTGAACAGAATGGCTGGAGAAGATGATGTCCAGAGGTCCCTTTCAAACTCCACTACTCTGTGATATGCCTATTTAAGTCAAAAGATGCTGTTTCTTTAGAAATGTGCTCATTCAAAATACGCCTGTAGTAAAAGCTTATGACACATGACATTAATTTTGCACTTACCATACCTGTGTATGCTGATGTATATGTTATTTTTTAGGCACATATGGAAGAACCCATGCATAAATTGCAGACAACAGGAAATACTGACATGCTTACAAATAAAGCAAACAAACACACACACACATTTCTCTAGACATTCATTAGTTTCTTGTCCTGAACTTGTACATTGGCTAAGAAAATGGAGCTCAACCCTTCTTTAGTGTCACTGTGTCCGATGACAATTAAAAGTATTTGATAGCTATAATGAAGGATCAAATAACAGATTACAACTAACTACCTCTGGTGCAGCAGTCTTTCTTTTCTTTTTTTCCCTAAAATTGAGTTGTTGTAGAAGCTACATTATTGCATATAATGCATTCTTGTTCAGTCAGTGAGAGTTTCCAGTTAATGCCCCATTCAGAGATGAGAAGAGAAAAAAGTTCTCATGCAATTTTTAAAGAATACCAAGCAAACCAGTCTCATTTGGAAGGGATTTTTCCACCAGCTAAGAGAGTATTCATTTTTGGGTCAGCATGTCTGCAGCTGGAGGCTTTTAATATTTCAGCTGAGTTCACCAGGCAATGTGTTACTACAGTCTTTGACAATTACCAGGAGGGATTCAGGAACTGTCAAAGCATCTGTTTTCCAGCACTTGCATACATAAATATTTTCTAAAAAACACAGATACTCGGAGCCCTGGACTCTTACTGTAGTACCAAGGATAGGGAAGCAGAGACCATGATTTTCTTTCCTCTTTGTATCTCATTTAGTATTTATTTGTGATTTTATTTTATATAGTGCTTTTGGTTATGGTCCATGCTCAGCTCCTTTTAAATTACCTTTCCCTTGTTGCAAATGCTCTATTTCTTGTTTCTTCTCTTATTTCTGATGTACCAATGTACTTCTAAAACTAAGAAATTGCTAAACTTCTGATTATTATCTGTGAGCCTTTCTGACTCTGATGTAACATCTGTAGATTTTTCACCATGATTTTGAAACCCTGCTGTGACCCTCCTCTTTCTGCTGTGGTAGGGATGATTCAAAAAGAAATTGAAAGCTGCTGCCTGTTCAGGTCTGTGCCCACAGTCTCTGTGTGATGTCGGGACAGTAGTGGTAAGTGGGGAGCTCCAGCATAAGAAGCATCACAGTAAAAAATGACTATTTGAGGAAGAAAAAAAAAAAGTGAATACTTAAAAATTTCCTGGAAAAGGGATTCTTATGAGATTACAGAACAAAAAGACAGCAGAAAGATGAAGAAAACATGTCTGTGGACAACAGAAGTGCCTGTGGCACATTTTAAGGAGGAAGAGAGATGTGTGGGAACTAACAAAAAAGCATTATTCCCATCTGCCTTTCATCTGGTGGTGAAAAAGTTCATGATATACTGTTAGGCACATTGTCAGATGAAAAATAACTCAGAATTAGAAAAGAAAATTATGGCAGATTTACAATGTAGTTATTAGAAAGCCCAACCAAAGCTGCTAAGAGCCATGGGGTAGCAGTGAAGGGCAGCCATTGCTGACAGTAGCTAGATTTACTTTTGATATTCTGTAGAGAGAAATACCTCTTGGTCCTGAGCACAAGGCAGATTTTTTACTTCCTTGTGCCCTGTGGCATGTCTCAGTGGAAGAATGCAGGATTCTTTCACAGCCATTTCAATGAGGATCTTGAACTTGATGCGAATATCTTTTCAAAATAGCGAAAGGATGTAAAAGATCAAAAAAATCTTAACAAAGGTTTGGAGTTAAAAGGATAGTTTTAGTTCCTTATGAAATCAATAATTTGTTCTGTAATTACAGTTGATACAGTAATAAAATGATAGCTAAAATTATCTAGAAGGCTAATGGTCTCCTTAAATAACACAAAGACAACCATGTGCATATGGCAAAATCCTGGCATGTTCATTAGCAGTCCTGTCATTTGTGCTTATTTCCCAATAGGGTACCAGCCTAATTTGTTTTTAGTTTGTTTTCAGGTGCAAATATAAAAATAATGAATCCACACTCTGGTCATTCATGCTGAGGCTGAACTTGTTTTATGCCACTTTCTGTGGGACATTCAGGGAATGCGGACAGAGACCAGCCCTTTCCTGTCTCAGGGTTAATACTCCTGGTCCAACCTGCCCACATGAAGAGGCACAAAAAGGCTTTTCTCTGGTCCAGCAATGCCTGGCCCCATCAGGGCCAGCTTTTTGTCATCCTGGGAAACATGGATTCCCAGCCCAAATCTTCCACCTTTCTCCAACCCTTTAACCTCAAACACTCACTGCACGATCCCCAAGCAGGGCCACAGGGGTCTTGCCACTCTTGGTATTGCCTTGCTGGTATTTGTGATGGGTTATCTAACCCATCACAAAATGAGGAGAACTCAGTTCCCTGGGGCTGCTTTCTTTCCTGAATGTGAACACAGCTTTTGCTTGTTCACATGCAAACCATTGCCTTTCTATGCATATTCCAGTGCTGGCTGTTTGGTTAAGGGGCTAGCTAAATACTTTTTTCCCTTCTGATTTTTGTCAAACAGTGTGACTAGTCATACACCATTTAGAAGATGAGGAACTGTGGACTGTAGGAAGCTCTATGCATGACTCATTGCTGTAAAGGCTGTCTTTGTGTGTGAGAATGTGTCCATCTGTCTGTCTGTCTATCTAATCTATCTATCCTATCTCTCTCTCTCTCTCTCTTTTCCTGTATCTGTTATCTCTATTTTCATTTAATTTCTGCTTCAGTATAGTGTGATCAGCTCTCAGTAAAGGCCAGTTACAGCTGACATTCAAAGACTGAATATTCTTGAATTAAACCTGACACCAATCAAAGAACTCTCATCTTACTTTTCAGAAGAAATAAACTAAATGCAACAGGAACTCACAGGGATAGAAAACTTCCAGTAGGTCTGGTAGGTATTAACCACCTCAGCACCCCACCATAATGAAACTCCATTAAACACAATGAAATTCTAGAAGCCCCTAGGATTATGTGAGCTGCCTCCTACAAAGCAGATTTGTACTCTCCCCGACTGCTGAAAGCCAGTGGAAAACTACTGTCTGCTGCTAATGGAAATTATCAACACCTCCTTCAAAGAAGCTAGCTTGTCAGGCTCCATGAAAACACCCATAGTTTCAAAAAGAATAAGGAAGCTAGAAGAAAAGCCACGTCAACCATTTCCCTATCTCCAGCCTGGGAAAACTGATGAGAGGTAGAGAATGAAAAGCACGTGACATTTGCCATCATTATGCTTTGTAACTAGGCTGAACTGACCCTAAAGGTACTATAATATTACTTGGGCCAATGACATCCTAAATCTCCTATTGTTTGACTCTCTGCAGTTCCAGAATCACAGAGCATGAGTTACAGAGTCACCTCACCTGGAGAGTAATTTGCATTAGTGTGGTTTCAATTAGAACTCCTTTAAAAAGCCTGTGATTCATTGTAGACAATAGTTTTTCTAGTCCAAAAGCTCTTTTTTACATCTTTTCAAAACATAAAGATCATATATGGGATTGTGGTGCAGTGTAATGTCAGGCCCAAAGAAGGCTGATGGTCTGCCATAGCCAGGAACATCCTAAATTGCTTTTCTCCTTGGGAGGAATCAGCATCCAGAGGAAAAGACACTGACTCAGACTATCCATGCCAGACTTAAATAATGCTACCTGGAAGAAAAGAATTAACTGAAATACCAAACTCCTCTGTTTGTGGGCTGAATAGACACAGATGCATTTGACATTGTCTGGACAGCTGACGTTAACAGTGCAAAATGCCTTATTTTAATCACCAGTAGTGAAATTAATCTCATCTAGTTTAAGATAATTTGGAATAAAGTTGTGATTTCAGCTAATCATCTAGACTCCTTCTATATTCTGTGGAGATTTACAGACATTTATGAAAGGTGACCCATCCCACCCTGGGTTTTCAGTAGCAGTTGGAATAATCACTCTTTAGAGGTGTCTGTCCCTCTCCCTTGGCTACAGCTAAATGCTAGTTTAGGCTAAATGATTAGCATTTAATTGGAAGGCAAGATTAATCCCAGTTCATTTTAAAAATTCCCTGGCTACAACATGCTTAATCCCATCCCATGAATTCTGTAACATACTTTACTATTGCCTAGAGGTGGAAATGAAGCGTGTTTCAAGCTTTGCAACACAGAGACAAATTTCTGCCTTGTGCTAAATTGCTGGAGTCACATTAATCCTTTATCTCAACTTTTCCTCGGTTCCAGTTTGCTGCCATGACTAGTTTGAAATCTGGATTTTACTTTTCAGTGGTGACAATGACCTGAGTCTTACAGGAACACAAAGATATCCAGGTAAAGGCTGTAAGGGACATGAGACTTTTTTTTTTTCTTTTGCTGGTGTTCTGTTACTTGGGGGCTTCATGTGGAGAAGGGTGGTGAATTTCCTGCTTTTTTCAGAGCATGAGACTGAACCACAGACATTTAAGGCCCTGACCTATCTTGCAGGATAAGGATTAAAAAATATCCTAGATTGAGACAGGACTTTTAAAATGATGAAAAAAGTCATGCTGGATCAAGAATATAATATGAAAATGGGTGCATATCTCTCAACATCTTTTAGTCTTTTCTTCCTTCCACTCTTCCTTTTCATTTTCAGCTCCTGTATTCTAACTGTGTTTTAATTCACCTCAGTGTACATTAACAACCTTTTTTTCCTCTCAAATTCTGCTTCCAGTGAGAATCCGCTTTGATCATGATAATAGAATGCATTTTTTCCATAGTGGTACATGAGATTGCAATTGTGTAGTACTGAGTTTGGACCACAATGCTTCCTCATTTATTTTGTGTAAATCTGGTGCTTCCTACCATCACTGTGCAGCACTGAGAGAAATGAATCACTGACCCTTCCTAGGGGAGAGTCATGTAACACAGCCTCAGGTTTCTATTACTGAGTTTTATAACAGTAGTAAGGTAAGAATTTATTGCTGGCCTGATAGGCAGGAACAAAATCTTCCCGCTTAATAAAGCTATTAAACATTCTGGATTTTTCCCACGTAAGAGATCAAACTTACAACATTACCCAAATTTCCCTGGCACTACTAGGCAGCATTTAATGTCATTGTACAGAATCATATGGTTTGTCCGTGGATTTTATAATCCTGGAAGATACTGTGTCTGGAAAGTAGTTTTATTGCAATTCAATACATCCTAGATATTGCCATCAAAGATTAAACATCACTCTATCAACAGCGCTTGTTAGGGAAAAACACCTGGTATCTATGCAGCAAAGGTTATTATATTTCCCCTTCACAGTAGAGGTTTTTCAGTTATAACAATGGACTAGCCTTTTATAGCTGGGATTAAACCTGAGAATATGACAAGAAAACCAAGGTGCTCCTCTCTTTATTGAATTATCTGATGATTTAAACAGGAGAGGTGAAAGATAATTCCGCCCTCCCCAAGTTTTTTTTTTTATTTTCCCAAGCAATCATATGAATAATGGCAAGATCTAAAAACATTATTCTTCTGAGAAATTTTCCACCTTTTTTTCTTTTCAGGTATACCTATCTCTCAAAAAAGAATTTTTTGATTTGTTTAAATCTTGAATTGTGTGTTTTCGTATGCAGTTGAAACTAGATTAATTAAAAGTGGAATTAAAGTGAGAACTTTAATTTAAACTCTCCATCTACTGAAACCTTTAAAACATCCTCCATCTGGCCCGGAGACACTGAAAAAAAAACCAAAAAGAAGAGAAGCCTTCTGTAATTTAAACCTTCACAATGAAAATTGTAGGATTCTTAGTAAGTAGAACTTAACATTTAAGATTTCTTGTCATGTTCTAGCTGTTCATTGATCAGGAATCATGACATACAGATGCCTTGACAGTTTTTAATATTAAATTAACAAACACTGAACAATTTTTGAACTTTTGGAACAATTTTCCTTTGACATTTTCTTTTTTTTTTTAAGAAAAAAAAATGCCCAAAACAGATGGAAAGTTGGATTGAATTCATTGATAGAACTCTGGAAAAAATATGAGTCTACTAATTTGTAGCTTTTTTAAAAGCAGCATATTTGGAAAAAGTTGCTAAGTCTGGCTGCCAGGACACTTAAAAATGTTCTTGTCTCAAATCTGCTTTATGAAGACAGCTTGTTTTTCACTTACATCAATGGATGAGATGTTAATTGGTTGAAGCATGGATGTACATATGGATAAAGACCCACACTCTGGGAATGCCGTCTGTAAACCTGCCTCAGCTGGAAAGGGTACGGCTCTGCTAGCATGGGAGTTATGTTGCAACAAAGCAAAAGTGATTCATTTCTTCCACTCAGCCTCCTCAAATTGTACTTTGGGAAGTCCAGTGTTACCACAACTCTACGGATTCCAGACCACAATAGCCAGCTTAAAAACTGGGCATTTGCCAAAGTGGACATACCTAAAAGAGAACATAATTATGTGTGTAATGTGTCCTTGTCACACAGATGGTTTCCCTGCTAACGCTGAAAGCAACATGCTGGCATTGTTACTTTTGATCCCCACATGTGTACAGCACATGGGAGAGAAGCCCCGGACTGTGAGAGCTGTCAGAGTGGGAGCCTGGGGCAGGGGCTGACACCCCGGCAGTGGTGCTGCTGCAGAGCCGAGGGGGCTACTGCAGAAGAAGAGTCTTCCCACAGGGTTCTTCAAGCTGTAAGCAGATGGGATAGACAGACAGGACTCTGGCAGCTGCATCCTGAGCTCGTTTGTGGCCTCCACTGGGGGTGCAGAAAGGACACTTGGCTTTTCTCAGGCAGGTCACCTGGTCCCCCAGTGTAAGCAAGTATGCCTACCCCTCTGCAACATGTGTAGAGGAGACAATCCTCTGTGCACCTCCAGACATTGCAGTAAGGGACATCTGGCCTTAAATGAATAAATCACATGACTTAGGAGTAATTTGTGCCTTCTGCTGTATACGCCTTTAAGTATGATAAAAGGTGCCTGTTAGCTTCTTTTGTGCAAGTAAAAATAACTTCAGCTGACTCTTTAATTTTCCTTATGCATATTCTTTTTTGATTCTAAGATTCCCCATTTGCATCACAGTTCTATTCTAATTCCCAATGGTATGACTTTTTTTTTTTTTCATATGTTCTTCTTTCTTCTAGATTAAGCTAGTAAATTACTGTATCCACTAAGGACTTCTCTAAACTCAGACCAGTATGTGAATCCCTTTTCTTTGCTTTCTGACTTTTTTCAAAATTTGAGAGAGCACCAGTAATTCAAAGTCAAGTAGCAGTGCTGGGAATGGTTTCTGACTCCCTGTAATTACTGGAGCAAAGGCAGTTAAATAGCGATACTGATAAGTCTGCTCTGAGAAGGATAGAGCAAAGAGAAAAGATACTCCTCCTCCTTCCCAATATATATAAAAAGAACTGTATGCTAAAAGGGCACGAAAATACTAAAGAAGAGGTCCTTTTTTTTTTTTCCTTTTAGCCTAAGCCTCAAGATGATATACCCAAGAGGACCCACCAAAATCAGAGGACCAAAGTTCAGCAGTACCATAAAGCTGAATGTGCAGAGATTCCATTAGAGATTAAAATGACAAAATTAAGGTAAAATAATTTAGGTCAAACAAAGAGTGACCCAGTTGTTAACTTTGGGCCATTTAATGTGTCTAAAGTGCCTTGCTTGCTGTTCAGGAGAAGCCGTGTCTCCTTTAGATCCTGTGGCACATCTGCCAGCCCCCAAAGATGTCCCCTATACCCTGGGGTTTCTCAAAAGGTACTAGATGCTGATGCTTAGGCACTAGTCACTTATATGTGGGCATTTAGGTGTCTTCGTTTTGAACCAAACATCATATAGAATATCTGTTTCCTCTTTCATCTGCTCTGAAATTATGTTTTGGTGGGGGCTTTTTTTTGTTGTTGCTTTTGTGTGTGTGTGTGTGTGTGTTTTATACTGCATATATACCTGTAGAAAGGATTTAGTAGTTTTTGGAAAATGAATCACATAATTTTTTTAGAATAACAGTCATCATTGCCAGACCTTTATGTGCCTTTTAATGTAAAATAAACTGGCAAACACCTAGAAGATAACTTTCAAATGAGTAGAAATTAATACGCATTTGACAAGACCAAATACATCTGGCAAATTCTATTTTCTTCTACAGCAGGGTGACCAGATCTGGGAAGAGACAAGAGACAGTACTTGTCACATAATTAGTACTCAGTGAACCTTCTGGCACTGTCATCTATGGCAATCTTACAAAAAACCAAGGGAAATGTTACCAGGCTGAAACTACCACAAGTAAGGGTAAGAGCTTTTAGACAAACTCTGCCCCAAGAGTAACATTATCATTAAGGACATTGCCACAAAAGTGGCACTGATGGGTATTTGTCAGAGGAAGAAAAGGTCCATCTCAGGTTGAACACTTTTTGGTTAGCTCCCAGACACCCCAAAGAGATGGAACAGAGGATATGTTTATTACATTTGCAGCTGACACAAAGCCAGGCTGTAAATCCACTGCAGCACTGAAAACAAACGTGATTCTGACAAGGTGGGATTAAAACCACACATGCTCCTGACAAGGTGAAGACAGACTGGAGGTAGCTCTCCTGAAGAGTCCGGGGAGGTTGCAGTGACTGTGACGGCTACGTTATTTGACTTTGACACGGTTTAATGAGAAAGGCAAGCCTATATTGGGGTTTGAAGATTTGAAAGATGATTGTTTTTATCCTTTTGCTCCAAACAGCTGAAAAAGTCTTGCACTGAATTTTGTATCTCCTTTTTAGCACTGCCCTTGCAGTAAAAGCAATGTAGAATCAATTGAAAAGAATCCACAGGGAAGCAATACAAATGATGACAAATCTCGAAAAGCATAATTTATAGGAAAGACTGAATCAAATAGGGACCTTAAACCTACAAGGGAAAACAACCCCAAAGGGTATGTGGCATCAGTCTTCAAGCACAGCAAGCAAGACATTGTCCGACTGCTGTGTTTGGAGGATTATGGCTCTTGGTGTCAGAATTGCCTTCAGTTAATCTCATTCAGAAGGCCCATGTGCAGTCCAGTTAAACCAGTCATTACTGGTATTGAGATGCCACACTGCCATATTGGAGTTCAGCACTTGCTCTGAGAAGAGCAAGGATTCCCAGCACTCCCAGCGTTTGGGGCCTGGCCCAGCCTTTTGGGAAGAGCTGGTGGGACAACAATTATCTGAGAGTTTCCCTTGACTGAAGGGATTCTAAAGCACGCTAATTCAAGGAACAATTAATTACATATGATGTCATGCCTCTGCCAGGAGAAAACTGTAGAATTTGTAAATCTTGTATCATAATTAACTCAGGTACTTCATATATTTTTTGATTTTCAGTAATAAAAGGTGAATAAATAGCTGTGATTTTCCTAGCATGAGTTGATGAGCAGTTCTGAGCAAGTTTAGGTGGGTATCTCTGAGGAAAGGCTCTGGGAATGTGATCTTTCCATCAAACATGATTTTTTTAATATGGCTGATAGGAATTTATGACTCAGAGATAATCCCAAAACTATATTGATTCAGAGAGAAAGAAAAAAAATCCTCTGAACTTTGTTTCACTCATCTTTCCCACAGATCATTAATCCCAGTAAAATCCCTCTTTGTTCTCTTCTTACCTGTGCACCTCTTTAAATTTAGCTTTGCTGTTATCACGCTTGACTTCAATAGTTCTACACCACAAAGTAAATTTGCTCCAGAACTTTTTCAGTTCTTAATGGAGTTACATGGAGGAGAAAGCTTATTTGAGCAGGGAAGAGTGGCTTTGTTTCAGGGAATCGCCTTGATGTAATGTGAGGATGTGAGGCTGGTAGCCCTTCCCCTCCCTTTGCCAGGAAGGCTGCTATCCTTGGTCATAAAAAGTAAGGGAAATACACCCATGTTCTTTTTCTTCACTACAGCTTCTACTGTTTTCCTCAAGGCTACTCCTGTGCTAAATTTCTGGAAAGCTGCCTCCAGCTGTGTATGCCCTGTGATTTCCCTTCAATGGGAATTCCTTAGTGAGGCTGCGATTCATGAACAAATTATTAGTCGGCTGACCATTATCTTAAATTGAGATTAGATAAGGTTTAATTACCACTCTTGCTTTTGTAAAGATTGATTTGGCTCAAAATGAAATCATTACTGAAAGTCACTGGTTTACTTGATCAGAAATGAAGAGGTAGAGTTAACATTCTTTATTACAAAAATCAAGACACATTCATACAATCCAAAACTTGCTAATAAATTGTTATTTCTTTTCATATCCACAATTTCCTTAGCCTGGTAAAAGAAAATCACCGACAGATGGCCAAAGCACCATCTTTTATAACCCAAATAATCTAGATTACACATTCATTTATATATATCTCACAATACATCTGCATTATTTATTCCAATAACTAAACATCAATTCATTTACAATTACATAAATTCCATATTTTAACACCATTCAGAGCACAATACGCTTACAAAGATTTTATCAAAATCCTTTTGGATTACAGTGACTGTGATTGCATTTCATTAACATCCTTGACAGTGACACCTCACCAATGCCTTGGCAAAACTTCCTCGTCATCCACCATCAAACATCTTCAGCACCCTCCAGACACATTCCATCCCAGAAATTCAGCACAAAACCATCTGCTGTTACTTTTAACCACTTAATCAGTGCCTGCTTCCACGTAAAACACTTCTAAACCCTACTTCTCCCACATCAACCCACTGAGCTCCCAAGAGCCTCAGTACCCACTTAGTTACATCATCTGCCAAAAATCTTGACGGAGTCAACTGGAGGCAGAAAAAAGTGTCTCCGCATTCCCACTGTGCTAATGGAAGTGCCCAGGGTTTATCAGGAGATGGGATAAATTCTATGCTTGTATGGATTGTGAAATACCTAAGGACATAAGGCCTTGCTTGCATGTAAATCAAGATTGTAAACTGACTGAATTTTAGGCAGCAGAAATGAACATTTTGTTCAAATAATGAAAATTAACAAAAGTAATGAATCATGCTGCTACAACATGCGAAATTAAGTCACAGTTTAGAAGCTGTCTCCATTTCAATAATCATTGATGTTACAAATCCAAAGATAAGTAGGCCTATTTAACAAAAATTTTCCATGTTGTTCTGTTTCTTGTTCCCATTTCCTCTTTCTTAACTTGTATTTCAGTTCCATTATTTTCCACTGCTGCTTGCAAATCCAAGACCTTAAGCATGACAGGCCAGTGCAGTTTCACATGCTATGAAATAACTCTCTGCAAATAGAACTCCTCAGACTGGTCCCTCCAAAGCACATCTTGGTCCTGTCCATAATGCACCTTTCACCATGACCTGAACCCCATGAAATCCCTCTTTGCCAAGCCTTTTACAAAATATTTGCCTAGTTTGAGTGATTTGCTGTCAGTTTTCCTTAGCTGACTTTCCTGGATTGCTAATCCTTTTCTCATCAGAAAGTGCTTCCTGCAGAAACTCTCACCTTTTACTTGAGCAATTCTTTTCCCATCAGCTTGAAGACCATCAACAACTTTCACCATAACATTTCTCCAGCCTGACTAATTTTCTTGCCTTTTACAAAGAACAAGCAGTTAACAATACTTTGCATGTGAAGGCTTTTCTCTGAAGGATGAATTACGTGTCACCACAGCATCATTAGAGAAATACTTGTGCTGTTTAGAACTAGATGAAAATAAACATCTGAAAGTAACCTATACAGTGTAGAGAGGTGAGTCTAAGTTGAAACCCTGGAAAAAAGGCTATTTACATTCATCTACAGAATATTTTTCTCTCCCTACTAAGATTTTCTGAAGGGTAACCATGCAAAACAATCTGCCATGAGTATCAAAAGGACTTTGTTAGCCTTCAGGGAACCAGTCCTAATTCTTCTGCAGAAGATGCAAATAAATAACATATTAAAACAAGTACTTTTGACCTCAGCATCTGACTTATATGTTAAAGAGTCAGCACTTCTCAGTTATCTCTTACACATTTCTTTTAACTTTTAGTTGTTGGCTACTTTTCTGTTAGAAGACAGTTTTGCTGAGGAGCTCTTGATTCCATAAAAAAACCCCATTTGGCACAGGCACTATGTGTTTAGCAACAGATGCTTACTGTTGTGAGGAATGAATGATGAACACATTTCAACTGCTATCTAGCTATTCTAGCTTTGATACGATCTTAGAGTTAAATGTTGAATTCAGGAAATGCCAGAAGAGATCTGACTGTGACATCTATTAAGACAAACTTTAAGAATGATGCTAGTACAATGCTGACTATTAATATATAACATTTTGCAGCATTAGATAAGCAAACCAGTTTAGAATCTAAAATACTTGTGCACAGGAGCAATAAAATATAATGCATGTAAGCACATATAATCTCCAAGGCAGGTTGTTCTGTGGACCATTTTTATTCATTGATGTTGCCTGGATGGCCATTTTACCAAAGCATTATTATAAATCACTTCTTTTGAAAAAACAAGGGCTCAGTTACTAGAATAGTCTTTGTTTAGGGGAGATATCTACATTTAATATGACTTTGACTTAAAATATTTCACCATATTCATATTTGAGAGGCAAAATCTGGGCTTCACTGAAACCACTGAAAAATTGTATGCTTCCTTCAGCACAGTAAGGGTTTTAAGTCAGAAGCTGCCTATAAATTTCTGCATTATATCCAAAGAAATGGATTTACTCTGTAATCACCTCTATAAAAATGTCAATATACTATTCACTAAATATACAGAGTGATAGTCATTTGATCTGCCATTATCTAAATAAAAGCAGGTATCATATACACGCTAGTTGTCTGTGACTCTTCATAAGACCAGTTGTGAAACTTTGGGCATGGAATGGCATTCTCTCTGGTCAGTTAGGTTCCTAGAATATCTGGGATGAATATTTGCAGGTGCTGTTTGCTTCCCATTCCTTATGAAAGATGCCTACAAAATATGCTTGTGCCTAGTTGACTAGTATTTGGGCATTTAGATTGAAGTGTGATTAATCTCATGCATAAAGCCTCATTTTGAAAACCACAAGGTTTCTTTTCCCCTCATGTCCTGTGAAGTAACCTTCCTGATTTCTATAGACCTAACTATCCATAAACCAGTTGAATGTATTTATTTTTGTACCAATTTTGTCTTTTATTTAGAACTGTTAATCCCATCTCTTGGTGTTATCCTTAATCATATGTTTAGAAACACAACCACCTTATTTCTACTCAGCCATCGATTGCTAGACTGCCACATATACATGTCCTTTGTAACTCAGCCTCTTTCTTGCCCCTTTCTCATCCTGTGTTACTATCACCTTTCTTTTAGACCAGAACTTTCTAGTCTTCCAGATGAACTTCTACCAGATTCATCGCACTGCAGTAGCAACCCTTTCTGTTTTTACCTTCTTAAGTGCATTTTCCAGGGATGTTATTTCTGCCTTCAACATTTATTTCTATCTTTCATTGTCAGAGTTCCAGTCATGACAAATCCTCCACTTTCTTTCTGCTACTATATAATAGTAGATTAAAAACATGTCAGGCATGTCAGTTGCAAAAAATAACAATTTTGCATATACAGATTTAGTTGGATTTTCTTTGATTTTTTTTCACTTTCTTTTTTTATTTTTATTTTTATTTTCTTCATTTTGACTCTGGAGACCAGTGGTATGAGCCTTCATGCAGTGGAATTTGACAATTTTTTTGTTCCCATTTGTCAAACTTCTAGGAGAATGGTAAGAAAAACTATGGGACAATGATTTTCTACTCTTCCAATTAAATCAGGCCTGCCTGCCCACAAGAACTACTAATCCTGATGCATAAGGAGGCATCTTTCCATGCCTTCATGGAAACATGGAAAAATGGATCCATCCTTCTCATGCGGACCTTCCTGTGAGGAAGAATGACATTTAAAATTTTGTCTCTGAGCTTTTTGGACATGCCTTTAGAAGATATGTCATCCTCATACCCTGTCCTACAACAGATTTCCCTTGCATTTCCTGGCTATGGCAGAAGCTGGAGAAGCTACTAGAGAAATGTCTAAACGTTGCTAATGGAGCCAGTTTAATCTCTCTGCAGGGTCAGGTTCTTCACCCACAGGAGCCTGCCTAAAGCTTCATAGCCTAATTCTGTTGCCACACAAGATGTGTAGTCAAGGGCCATGCTGTGCCTTTACTGTTCCTGCCATGAGAGATGTCAGGAAAGGATTAGAGAAGACCTTTGGGAGCTGTCTTACCTCTCCTTCTGCTTTTGGGGAAGCAGGAGAAATTAGACCTGTGGGAGCCCTTCTACAGCAAATTGCAACCCCACACACCAACCAGCCCCTCAGCATGATTTGCAGAACTTTTGAATTCCACAAATAGATAAAAGGTTGTCAGGACTTAGGGCTACAGCATTTCTGTGTGCATGAGAAGCAGCACAAGTACAGCTTTACACAAAAAACATAAAAATATCTTCCTGTCTATATACGAAAGAGCAGCTTTGTAGCTGGATAGAATGACGTCTATTCCCATATTGACATAAAATTGAACATTTTTTTAAAAAATGCTACATGTTTTTTCTGGCACAGCTAAAAATACATGAAAGTATTCATAACTTGATGGTAATTCAGCCTTGAAACTAGCTAATGGCTTATGCAGGTTTCAAGACTGGTGAGAACTCTGTACTTGATCCTATGAAATTTCTTCATCCTGAGAGATTTCCAAGTAATTCAAGCAACACTAATATGGAGCACTGAATTCATAAAAAGAGAAAAACAAAGCATTCCTGTTTCATCAGCAGAAAAACAGCATTAGGATTCTAATGAGAAAGGATGTGTTGGCTACAGTAGTTTGAATTATTAATAGTGAATAAATAAGCTTTTTCTCCTGCGGTTCTTTTATGTGTATAATTCAAAGATTTATCCTAATTTCCTCAACTGTTCATGCATTTGTTAGAATTTACAGCATAATTCAGGGCACGTTCTTAATAACACCTGTTTGTCTAAATATATGCAATGTAGGATTCTATGACTCAACTGTTAGAAGAGAAACAGTATTAATCTGTTCTGAACTCAATTTGTACCTGTTCTATGTCCTACATTGTTCCTTACCTCTACCCTCTGTCATAAGCTGCTGACATTATATCAGCAATGTTTGTTTTAAGAGTAATTTGACAAAAACATAATTGTTAAAAAAACTCCAAACATTTTCAACTCCAGCTTTTACAAATGTTCAAGGAGCATGTGGCTGTAAACTGATGGACAAATTGAGAGAGAGGTCACAGTCACTGGAAGAAATTAAAAGGGTGTGTTATTGATTGCATTTGCTAATTTCTAATTTTGGGTTCGGTCTATCACTGATTGCAATCACTAGCTGTGATTCAACAGTCTTTCCACCTCTTCCTACACCTAAAAATATGCATGAACTTATTTCATCCTCAGTTTGGCCATCGCTACTACCTGCATAAACAAGATGACAGAAATATAGATCAAATAACCCCCTGTTGGTGGGAGATGTTCTCACTGTGCTAGGACCATCTTCACACCTGCCACAGGGAAGACTTTTTCCCAATTCCACAAGGAGTAAGACCCTATGCTTCCCAAAAGAGACACATATTTCTAGGCTTGGAAGTACTGCTAGTGAGGACACACAATATTATTAAAAAAACAAACAAAGCCAAGCTAAACCCCAAGCTGACATTAATGAGGTTGAATATATGTATTGTTATTAAAGGGAACTCTTTCCAGGGTTATCCTAAAATAATCTGCTAATTCTCTGATTGTGCTCCTTAATCAGAACTCATAACACTGTTTTAATTAGAGAGCAATGCTATTAAACCCAGAATAATGAAACCTAATAATTCAGCAATTGTAGAAGAGTGACAGGTTTATCTGCATTCCTTCTTTAACTTCTACTTCAAAAATATTCTCAACTTTCAAGCTTGCATATTGCTTTAGTATTTTGACTTCTCATTTCATATCCTGTGCATCTCATGAAAAAGGTAATTTTCAAGGAAATAAAAAATAAAGCCAACTAGCTTGTTGTGATCCTAGTATTTAAAATCCAAAAATGAGACTGAAAACTGAAAAGGAAGGTGAAGAAATGAAAGGATAACAGACAAACATTTTCAAGTGGAATCATCTGTTTTCCAAGTAAAATAAGAATGAGGATGAAATAAAAAATTGCTAGTAAAAACTTTCCTATTGTCTTGTGTAGCTCATCTGTCATTTGTTAAATGTTTCAGTGATCTAAACAGCTATAGTTTTTTTCTTGTTCAATGACTAATGTTATGCCAAACACAAAGCCTCTATTTGCTGCCTTTTAAAGGCTTGATTATAAGCTTGATTATAAGTCTGTGAATTCATGAATTTTCAGAAATACTCCTAATTACTATGTGTCTGTGTGTATTAACAAAAAATGAGGTGATACTCCTTAAGAGAAAATATTTTCATGCACTCAAATAACTACATAAATAAGGTCAAACAGTTAAAGGAAGCAGACTTCTAAACTTCTTTAGTTATTATCCATTTTAAAATGGAAGCCCAAGAACAATAGTCTTTTGTTGGAGCATTATATCATAACTTATGTATTTGCCACTCTCATGATTTTTATAAAAGCAACACAGCACCTGCTAAGAGAATTGTTCCCACCCTGCTTGGAGGAAACAGCAAAGCACTGCCTGAACAATTCACCCAAAAAGAATGTTATTGAGCCATACATTTTAAAAGAACCAGACATTTTAAAACACACCTGTGCTGGCCTTGGGAAACAGCTCATGAGAAACTGCAGTTTTGCTAGCAGCTAACATGCTTTCTCCAAAGACGTGATTTAATGGGAATGCTGAGCTGTTCTCACAGGGACTTCTGCTTCACTTGGGTTTGCCCCGTTGGAAACTGAAGATTCATGGGCTTGTACCTACCTCTGTGTAAATCAGGACTATCTCCTTTGAAGTTAGCAGATATAAAAATCTGGGTGAATAAAGGTGGATCAAGGCCCTGGGGCTGTCATCCCTGCCCGGCTGCTTTTATTCAGTTTAGGGCTTCAAACATATAATTGCAATATTTTTTTCCTGTCATTTGGGAATGCGGATTGAGGCTGAGCTGGAACAGAAGGATGAATAGGTGCAGGCTTGCTATGCAGAGCTCCAGTGTGGTGCCAAGGCAAGTAGTGGTGGCAGGTTTCCAGCTGCCCTGTCACTCTGAGTGATCTCCCTCAGCACTCTGCCAGAACGCCCTCCTTTGCTAACTCCATTCCTCAATCAGGCAGCAGTAATGATGACATTGTTATCACACTGTAGTAGAAGACTTCATGACTTCCTAATACACTGTCATTCTTCTACACCAGAACTGTCTCAACACTGATGGTTTTCAAGCCCTTATCTTTCTTATATCACCCTTGTGAAATATATGTCTCTCACCTTCAACTGGTATCACAATTTGTGCTAGTTCCTTACTTAAAGCAGGATGAATCCCACCTGGGGAAGTTACATACTTGGTCAATGGCTTAAGTCCTTTCATTGGAGGTGATGTTGCAAAGGTTATGCTTGCAGCTGATGTGTTCAGCACCCTACCAGAGGCACATGACATTGCAGGGCTTGCTAAAATAGGTAACATGATGAAAGATTATATTATTTACTGTCTTATTAACATGGTCTGCACTTGAATCAGAAAACCAATTAAAAAAATATTAAAGAAACAGAATAATTTTCCACTCAAAGAAGGGAGTTAATGCAAAAGCCTATCTCAGAAGAAAACACTTGCACCTGCACTGTTCTACTCCCACAGAAATGACAAATCAGTCTGTTCTGGCACAGAGACTTGATTTATGTACACAGATGCCTTAAGCCTCACCCTCCCAATCAAGAGTCCCATCCACACTGAAGAATTGCTAACATCATTGTGTTTTAGTCTCTTAATTTTTGATATGAAAATCAAGCACTAAATCAAAGGTTAAAATGTAAGGAGAGTTTCTTTCATTTCAGGAACCACAATACATAAAAATAGCTCAGCATAATCTAGAGCACACAACATCAGAACCAGGAGTGAACAGGACTTCCCTTAATGTGCAGAAGACAAAACCACTGTGCTAATTCCTATATGGGCAACCAATTGAGTAACACAGGAAAACACTGCACTTTACATTCCTATATCTCAATATACACTTCCACTACTTGAAAGAGCATGTCAAAAGACATCAGAGATGGTGTTACAAGAAAATTGCTAGCACATCATTATATAAGCAACCTGTACACATTTTTGTTTATCAGCTTCCCAAAGCTCCACCAAAGGCCTTCAGGCCAGGTGTGCCCTGGACAATTCCTGAGATACTGGTGTGCATTTTCTCTGAGTCCACACTTCTTCACTCCTAAACCAGAAATGAAGACAGTGTTTCCAACTAAAATGAATAGTCTCAGTCCTGGTGATACAGATGAGAGCCAGTAGCAATCCTCACTTTGTTTTGGTGCATGGGCTTATTTGAAAATTGTGCTGCTGCAAATAAAAGCAGAATGTGGCAATTACTAGAAATCTGCTTTATCAGAATAATCAAGAAATACATACTTATACTATATTGGATATTAAATAATATTTTAATGAAATCTCCCGCAGTCATTCATAGTGCTCTAAACGCTGGCCATCTCAAAATGAACTGGTTAATGAGCTGACACTTTAATTTGTGCTGTCAATAGGGCCCTGTTGTGTTTTCTAACATGCAAAGAATATAGTATTTGCAATTAAGACACAGGATTAAAACAGATGATGCACACTGCTGTTTAGTGCCCTGCTACTGCTAATATAATGAAGAACGTCCGTGTGTTTTCACCTGCACTTGCAGATTTCCTGCTTTTCAAAGTGTACCCAGACCTGAGGGATTTTTATTCTTTCTACCCTTGCTTCCCACTGCTGATGGGGAGTTTCTTTGCTGGGGAATTGAAAAATAGGATATTCAAAACAGACAAAGAATAAACTCATGGCAGGAAATGCAGCAACTTTATTGCTCTCTGAAAGTCAGCAACGGGAAACTACAGTGGGCTGGAGACAGACTGCTAAATAATTCATGACACACAGCCCATTCCTGAAGGATTTTTTTCCCTATTAGAGGTGCATTAACACATGGAAGTTTAACCTGTGGAAAATCTTATCTGGCCTCAGAGAAAAAAGTCTCCCCACCCCTCCATTACCTCAAGCTCATGACTGTCTTCTAAAGAGCTTATGCTATTGTTTGCTCTAACTCTGCTGAATCCCAACTTGGGTTTTAAACACATCTTTGAAACAATCATTATACCAACACAGGCTTTATCTACCACATTCATTGCTTGCATTTCAGCAGACTATTCCTCAAAAATTTGCCTTTGTTAAACACAGCATTATACAATGCTACCTCATTCCTAGTCACAAAACTTTAAAAAAAAATAAAGAAGGGAAAACCCTCATCTAAAACCACATGCTACATTAAAGCACCATGTTTTATTTTTACACAAAGATTACTGTTCCCCCAGATTTCAACTCATTGCTATGGACCATGCAAAATGCCACAGACCACAGAAGCTACATTTTCAAATGGAAGTTTTTATTGATTAATCAGGCATTGAATCAAGTATTGTAAAATAAACAGATTTTGTTTGTTAAAAAATGTCCAGAAGAATACCATTCATAGCAAACTTGTTTCCTCATTGTCATACAGAATAGGAAATTGTCCAAGAAACAAGCAAAAGAGGAATACCTGACTAACTGCTGTCTCTTTGTCTGTGTATATACATATGTATGCATATACACAAATTACACACTATATTTGTGCATATACTGGTGGGTGCATACCCATACATATGTGCACATATATACACAAACATACATGCACAAAGAATACTGAGTTAACAGGCCACTGGAGAAATGTGACTTAGCTCCAAGTGAAATGTTTTGTGTTAAAATAAAAATGATACAGCAAGGCCTGTAGATAACAGACCATTCTTCTTCCATGGGCCAAACCCACGATCCGTCTTTAGACTCATGGTCTATCTTTACAATGAAAATACGTGAGATCATTTGGGACCTTTCCAAATTCATGGTATTGCTTCCATCCAGCTCAATCTCTGCCAGACACTGAAGAGTGTTTGCAGTTTATCCACTACTGAAATCAGCTTCCAGATTTAATATTTGTGGCAAAAAAGATACACAGTCTTGCTATATGTACTTGGGTAATATACCTTTTCCTTTTAGACAGAAACTTGGCAATAACTCCAGATTGAAACTCCTTTCTTCATGCATCTTTTTATCACTGCTTTGCATCAGTCATCTCCTGTCAACTCGTTATAAAAAATTTTCATGCCATCTCAGCGACCTCCCAAACATCCTAGGTCAGATCATCTATGCAGTGTATATCAGATTGTATCAGTAACATTGTATTCAATTATAAAAAGTAATGTTTGGGGACTTACTTACTTTTTCATTTGAGAAGGTATGTTTCTTGATTATTAGAGACAGTAAGACAAACACTGCAGTTCACTATGTGTACACATTTTGCCTTATTTACGACTAGTCTGGAAAGATCAGTGGCTCCTACCTGTGAACAATGGGATACAGCCCAGCTGAATGCCATGGTACCAGCAATGTACTGCCAGATTTTTTTCCATTTATTTCAGCAGTTAGCATGGCATATAAAGGGAAATCAGAGGAACATGGACAGACATTTATTGTCTATTAAAAAAGGAAAAAACAAATAGGCATGTATGTATTCATCATCTTGCTCATAAATTTTTGATATCATCAGAAGGCAAACTGTAACACAGTTTTGTACCTGAAGAATCAGTATTTAAAAAATCTGAAGCTGAGCTTGGGACCATATTATTTTGGGGCCATTAGTGAACAAAGTGCATTAAGGCATCTTTTCCAAAAGACACCTAAAGCATGGTTATAAATTACTGAGCAAATCTTTTGTTAAAGCTGATATTTATCCTTTCTCTACACAGGCAGATTTTCACCACTTGCATAGTAACAACAAAACACTGTAGGAAAACCATTCTTTTAAAGTTGTCATATGCCTCAAGCATCTCCCTAAATGGCCATTTATAAGCATTGCAGTAAATTCGAAGGGCTTCTATTCTGTAAAAGGGAAAGAGGAAAAAATGCACCCGCTTCAGCTTTGAGATAGAGGACATACAACCTCTACTGCCCTCACTGAAGTTCATCTGCTAAAATCAGGATGAATGTAGGGTCTGCCCATGCAGATTCCTACTGCTACTGAAAGCTTGCTCTTTATTTCTCATTCACAAAGATAACTGCGCTTTTGCAAACAACCCAGGACAATAAGAGCTATGAGCAAACTCCAGCTGCAGTGTTTCTCCATACAGCACATGTAAAACAGACTTCCTTATTTTGTTATAGACACTACACAGTGTAGGACAATGAAACATTTGTATTTAATTTAAAATCAATGGTAAAGTGGCACATGTCTCACTTCGGAGTTGTTGGCTGGGCTTGCTATGTTGAACCTTGTAAAATCAGCAATAAGCATTCACATGTCTACCATCATAACCGTGACATCTTCTATTACAATCAATCCTTAAATGATGCCGTGCTTTATCAAATTAGTCTACAGTCAGACCTTGGATTGGCTGCTCTCCTCCAGTGTTGCTGATTCTCAGAGATGGTATCAGTCTTCCACATCCTCAGTGATTCTATAATGTTTCCCAAAGACGAAAGCGAAACACTGGCAGATGGGAATGTTGCCATCAATAAAATAAATCACCAGATGATTTATCCACTCACATTTCTAGGAGATATTCCACATGTTTTTTATGAACTGAGAGAGCACTGCCCTGTGAACAGAAGTAAATTAAACTTTATTCTTTTGCTGTGTTGGCTCGCTCTCTTTTTTATTTCTGTTCTTTTGGTCTGCACACTTCCACGTGCAAAGTAGAAATCGGGAGATCTCGCACTCAACAAGGCTGGTAATGAGAACATTAACGTTGGTACGAGTAAAACCTGCAGTATACTGACTTGTCCACTGCGCAGTTTTCACCCTTCCAATTTCCTGCTTTTATCCACTGTAAAATAAAACTATGCAAAAGGCTGATTAAACTTTAATTAACAGGGCCATCAATGTGCAAACAAAAAACCCAACAAAAAATCCAGGTGTTCAAACCAGGCTTTCACTTCCTTCTTTTTTTTCTTTTTTTTTTCTTTTTTTTTTCTATTTTTATAAATAATTTATAAATCTTCCTGTAAGAGACTAAATACAAAACCAACCAAACAAAACCAACTGCAAAAGAAAGTCCTAAGATATTTTTAAAGCCACTTCTTGTCCTTCCATACAAAGTACACAGAAAGAGATATTCTTTCCTTTTCAGTTTTGGCCAAATTCGGCAGCGATGGCTGGGATGCCACATGGGTCTGCCAGCTCCAGGTAAGCTCCTGCAGGCAGCCGCCCTGGGAAGATGTGTCGTCCTACCTTTTGGCTTTTAGCAGTCACGCGAGCTGCTCGGAGGAGTCTAGGTGGTCAGGGATAGGCAAGCCAGTTATAATGGTCAAACACTTGTTCCACACTGTGAACGTGGGGCACACTGGCTGCCCAAAAGTAATGTCAAAAGTGTAAAGGTGTAGGGAGTTCAAAGCATCGTAAAAAGCAAGGGAACCGTTGTCATAGTCCAGCAAAATGCCGACTCGCCGGAGGTGAGGAGCAGGCTCGATGGGGATTTCTTTGCTGTTGTGCCTCACCACCCATGTGTTGTTGCAGCGGCAAAGCACCCAGGAGGCAGAATTCTTTCCGATCCACTCGTGCTTCGGCGCTGACTTGTAGGAAATGCCAATAGCATACCTGCAAAACAAAAGAACATCTCAAGGAAACAAATGCTTCCTGCCACGTTTGTCTCTCGGTGAAGTCCAAGGACTCACTGGAATGCCCCAGTCTCTTACTGCTGCTGGTTAAGCTCTGGTTCAATGACATTTCACCACAATATCTGCACAGGCTTAATTAAGGTTTTGCCCCATCTCTCCTTAGGGTCTGAGAGATCAGGGTAGCTCTCTATCATTTCTAGTTTGGCAGCTATGGCAATTTTTTTGAGTGCTTACCTCTGGTATTCAAATGGAAGATTGTTGAGTACTCAGCAACTCAGAGTTTAAATCACCAGACCCCAAATTTTCATTTCCAACAGATGAATACACAGGAATTCATTGATTTTAAAATACACTGCTATCTGTCAGCTAATCTGATCTCTCCTTGCTCCTTTAATATATGGCCCAGAAGAAGGAATGCAAGAATAAACATCAAGGACACATTAAAAAAAAAAATTGCAATTTTCAAACATGTTTTGCCAGATGTTGGTGTGGTTTTCAGATTCAAATGAGCATTTTTGGGACTGGGTTTCAGGCCAAGTGAAGCAATTGTAGGTGAAGACATTTGCTTTGGAAACCATAATTTATGGCAAGATGTGTAGGGTAAAAGGATTGTGAAAATGTTCTCATTAATTGACACTGAGGACAAATACCTGATTTGTCATATATAACAGAAATATAAAAGTTCCTCACGTTTTAGAGACACTGCAGTATTTGTTGGGCTTTCAACCAACAAAGATTAATGTGCCATAATTCACTTTTTTTTCCGTTCCTTAGCATTGGCACAGACAAATAGCATTTTTCTTGTTTGAGACAGTGAGCAGTACCTGAAGACCTTACCGACTTTTCCACTCCATTAACCTTCATCATGATGACTTTGAATACCAAAGGATAACATACCTTCCATGGACTAAAGGCTCCCTGAAATCCACCCCTGTATGACACAGAGGATCATTCAGAAGTGTAGGAAAGCACTCTTCTATTTCCTGCTCCTTGCTTCATACCCTGGGGCACAGACCTACAGCTCTGCTGCTCCGCATCCCCTCCCCAGAAGCAAATCTGATCTCTGTCCCTGTGAAACTGGATCATTAAATTGTCCTCATTTTTGTTTAATTTTTCTTATTGAAGGACATGGAAATCTTTCACGTTTAGTAGAGAAATGATCACATTTAAAAAGTTTGCTCTTAAAATGTACTGTATCTGGGTTCAAAAAAAACCCACCATCCCCAGATATGAAGTAAAAGTCTTGTGAAGGCTGCTAAATATAAACATGTTTAATGTGACAGCTTTAGTTCCAGAGTCCAAAAGTGCTGGAGATTGGGAAAATAGTCTGAGAAACTATGTGAAAAAATATGCTTGGCCTGCTCATGTACTAGAGCATGCTTCTGCTACTGGTCTCCATCAGAGGAACTGTGCCAGCACCTGCGTGGTGTGAACTAGTGCTTCTTTTCACATATATTTTTATGTACATACCACGTACTCCCACTTATAACCACTTCCCAGTAATGCCGCCCGCTGTCAATGAACACGTTGCCAGCTACTCCATAGCTCCCTTGGCTTGTGAACCGCTCTGGTGTGTGACTCTTTTTGGAGGATGTTTCATCACGTTCCACTGTCAAGTTATCATGAGACACTTTCAATTTTCTATGAGCAGATTTAGGGTCCAGTTTAAATGGCTGACCTAGAGACGCCGAGACAAAAAGGACACAAGAATGGTTTGGCTTTAATTTTGAAAAGGAGAGTGGATTAGCAAGTCTCTAAGAAGCCTGCAAGATTACATAACCATGTTAATTTTCTCCTCTCAAGTGTTCTTGAGACAGACTAACCTATTCTGCTCCCTGCAATAGCTCGTTTGCATCGCATTGTCAGGTTACTGTCAATTTCTTTGTGCGCTAACTTCCTCGTGTTGATAATCCCTGAAAAGAGCCCTGCATAATCATCACGTCCTTTATCTCTGACCTAGAGGTAGCCAGAACACTCTAATTCTTGCATGTAATTGAAACCAATATACATGCTAATAAAGGTCTGAGGGTTGCTTTTTTCACAGCATATTAGATTTAGAATAAATTGTGTTGTATTAATTCTTTAGGGATAAAGCCCCATAATAACATCTTCATTATTCCTACAAAATCCTATGATTTCAAATCCCACAAAATGAGTTTGAAAATAAGAAGAAGCACTAGCATTGTCTCTTCATTCATTCACTCACATCTTTATTTATAACAAGCACAGTCAACAATTCAGGATTGCTTTGGAAGGATGCCCATGTGGTACTGGATACTGTGCATTAAAATGAAGGAAGTGAACTGTAACTTGGTCCAAATAATATGGTGTAATAACATTATTGAGGCTGTTGCTCTTGGCAAGTATCTTGGGCTGTAGCACAAGACTTGTAGACAATAACAGGAAGCTTTTTGGTAAACTGAACCCTGTAGATATATAAAGCCCACCACAATTCTGACAGGCTTGCTCATTGTGTCAGAAAGCAGAAAGATCATTTACCTCCACCAGGAGACAACTAGAAAAGTATGACTTCCCAAGTAGTCCAGCAAAGCACTTTTCCCTTCTTAGTGTCTTTTATATCAAGGGGAAAAGCATTCAATCTGAAGATTTGATGACATGCACAGAAAATGAAAATGAGAGCTCTCACAAAGTCCGTGTGAGGCACTGGCATGTGTACTTCAAATAAGATGTAAACTGTTCAGGGCTATCTACTTTTGCAATGTGCATTTAATTATGTATTATGACTAAAGATAAAATAAACCCATTGGAAAGTATTTGGGAACTGTTTCTTACCACGTGGTAGCAGTAACATACATACAGCCTGCCTCCCTGACTGGTTAGCAGTGTTTGTGTGCTGAAGTAGTATCTGAAGGATGTCTCCCTGTATTGAATTGTGCCTGGTCACATCACACAGATGTTAATAGCAGAAAGGGGGAAATCAGAAAGGTGTACACGACATTCTCTTCAGTGTCCTCCTTGTAACATTTAGTATCGCCCCTCTTCGAGCACCACCCTACAATAAGTAGGTTTCAGAGGATGCACAAACCCCATGTTTCCAGCCCTTACAGCTGCCCACGATGACTACGTGACTGAGGGATTGGCTGGGACACAAGAAGAAAACAGTTGAAAACCAGTCTTAAATTTGCTATTTTACATCTGCTAATAATTTGCGCAACGATTGGTTTTTTTGAAGTGGGATCTCTGACTACTCTACCACCTTGCTGAACTCCATAAAAACCTGAAAGGGATGAAGCTAAGACATTTTCCAATGTCCTAAAAAAGACATAATTTGGGGGAATAAAATTAGACTTGTAATTATCTTATGAACACTATACAAAAATAAAATGTTTTATTGCAAACATAAGAAAAGCTTTTGCTTTGTAGAGGTAAAAGAATAGAAAGGCTATTAGAAAAATCCACAAAATAGTATTTTCAACCATTTCACATGCAATGGCTCTCTTCCTATGAGATATTTTCACTGACCAACCTACAGGTGCATACCACCACCTGCCTCCACCCCTCCAAAAAAAAAAAAAGAAAAAAAAATTCTGCACTACTGAAGACTCTGAAAATGTTGAATTAAATTAAACAAGTGACTTTCATTGTGGGAAGCACTTTAAACAAGTTAAACTGCTCTGTGCTCCTGTATCTTCCAAAGACCAAACCTAAAAAGGAAGCCAGAAAGCAGAATGCATGCAGGTTGGATGTCACTTTACTCACTGTTTGTCTTGAGCTTGCCAGGCTCACTGCTCCTGCTGCCTGCCTGATTAATGGCCTTAACAATGAAGATGTACTTAGTGCCACTCTGTAACCCGTGCACTGTGTAGTGGTTTTGTTTGATATTAGGAACAATCATCCAGCTGTCGGCTGAGTTGCATAAACCTGCAATTTCGAACAGAGCACATCAGTCATAACATACTAAACACTTCACAACAGGGGGACATTTAGAGCATTGCCAGGAACCCAACGACCAATATGAATTTTGCTTCTGTACCTTTTAAAGTCTTATTGCATTTAGTGAGCCACTGCTCAATGCCACTAACTCATTTCATCAACCCTCAGCCTAGGTACCTTTTAAGTTCTTGCTATGTGAAGTCAACCATAAAAAATGGGAATTTAAGAAATATCTCAATGGAGACACTAGCAGTCTGAGATTTTTCATATCCCAGCACAAGGAACTCTTTATTGCATAAGAGTTAGAGGATTATGGTGATCCCATCAATCTACTGTTTGGATTAATGAACTGAGTTTAAGCCTAAGAAAACTAACATAAGCAGTAAAGCCAGGAGGGCTGGGGAAGCACCTTTGCTGACAGTCCCCAGGTAGGCATTCTTCAGGACCTGAAGCATATCATGGGAGGCCAAACAGGGTAGAGCATGGGCTTCAGAGAAAGCTTTGGTTCTTACACTCCAGACTTTGCCAGAAAGTAATCTAAACCAGTAAATTTATGGACGCAACTTTTTGATTTATGTCCTCATGCTGAGATGCCAGCTGGGAAAGAGCTGGAAAATTTTCCATTTATAAAACTTTTGGGGCACATTTGATGCCTACCACTGAAGTACATTATATAGAAAGTAAGTAAAATAAAGGAGTAGCAATATCATCATCAAAACAGAAGAATACTCCATTAAAATTAACTTATATATTTTTCCTACTGTGGTGTAACTGTAACGGTAGTCAATCATCCATATTACTTACTGTACATTTGGAACAGCTCCTGGTCTAATGGATCCCCAGTCTGATAGCTTTCTGATTATAAATGTTTACATAATAAACAATTTAACATTCATGAAGAGTCTATATATTCACAACCTTTTATATGGTTATAGAGTTAGAAAAAGATGCAGATGGAAGTGTATGCATGCGTGTACATATGTAAGGCTGGAAAACTTAATAGAGAAATGCTTGACTGAATTAGGAACCTGATAGACTTCTTGGTCTCTGCCCTTACTGGGCATAGAACATGTTATGAAAGCTGTTGTTATTTAAAGACAGTTTCAGCTTTTAATATGTTTTACCAGCAAACTAGTAAGTACTACTATAGAGAATCTTTTAGAACTCAGTAGCAATTTCAGCTCTGCATATCAGAAAATACAAAACCTTTATGTAAAATAGACTTTAAAAGGCCATTGGATACAAAATTTGAAAGAAACAGACCTGTGTTTACAGACTCATAGGCAATTCATGACCATACTGCATACTTCCTAATTTGAGATGTGCTCTTTATAACAAAATACCATTAGAAACAGAATTAACCCCCCATATTTCAATCTAAGAATTATGAAGCTTGTGTCTCAAAATTCTCTTACATTACAAAGCATCCTTACGAGGCAGGTAGATATTCATCCTGCTGTGCAAATGGGTAACTGTAACACGGTTTCAGGTTGGATTCATAACATCTTGTCATCTAACGAGGCGCTACAATGCCTAACCTATTTTTCTGGATTCTGAGGGGAGGCAGAATTCAGTCAGTAGGTTCTTACACTTTGTCAGGTGTGAACATCCTACCAGCCACAAGTGCCTCTCTTTTCCTGTCCACAGAAGAAGCCTAGGTGACTAGCATAGGTGAGATCCCTATCTTCAGCTATCTAAGGTGATGTGAGATGACTCACCGTCCTTCACCACCCTGATTTGGAGTCTGGAAGTCTAAGCCTCTGGCTGAACTCACATGTGGATTTTGCCCTTTGGATCATGATTTATCAGAATGACAACACTTCTTTGTTGCAGTTTCTTAGTGCAAAGTGGGAAAAAAAAAAGAATTCTAGTATGTTCCTTATGCACCAACCTGTGAGCATCTGACATGTAGTAACATCTGACTATGTGTAGTCTCCCTAAATATCAGCTACAAAAGATTCACACTGTTTGCTATATGTGAATAGAAGCAGCACAGAAAAGCAACTTTGCAGCGCTGTTTTTCTCAAGACCATTGGAAAACTAGATTATATAGAGCAATCCTCATGAAGAAAAAGAACCTAATGTTATCCTTTTGGTAAGCCCAGCTGGGCCTAGCACTGCTGGTAAACTGCTTGCAGCAACATCAGTCCATGTCTTCTTTCACTGAGCCATACACACTGAATCATATTTATTTTCTTAGGCTCTGTGTGAATGGGTTTCCTAAGAGGAAGAAAGGAAATAAAACAAGTAGCTTCCTGACATAAAATATTTCACTGACTGCTCAGAGGAAACCTCTTCTTTTCCCAGTTTGCCACAGGTATTAGAGTACAGGCACACTTGTTCTGTAGCTGAACTACCGCATTGATTTTGCATTGAGATCATCCCTTACTGGACCCATAGGTGCTACTGCAAAATAAGCATTAAATTAAAATAAAATTAAATGAAGCACTGAATTTAGAGAGTCCAGGATGACCAAGGAATCCTTAACTAAGATGCCTTTGATAGATTAGCAAATAAGATATGACTGCAAGTGGGATGGATAGAGACAGTGGTCATAGAAGTGTCTTCACCCACAACTACATTTTGGAAGCAAAGTCCTATGGTATACATAACCCATATATGAACTAACACTTATTTAAACACAGAAATGCCCAGACTTTTGCTAACTCTTCTAGAAACCAGATCTGTATGAGTCACTACAACTCTCTAATGGGCACATTTTTTAGGCTTGCATTACACTTTTTATGATATCATCCCGAGGCTGATTGCTCCTTAACATAGTACAGAACTTTGATCTAAGTAAGTATATGAAGGACTGTAAAGGTACTGTTGCATTGCTATGAGTCTTCTCTTGAGTTTATGCTCCCCTCCTGTGTATGTGAATTTATACCTACCCAGTAATCACTAAGAACCTTACCTACCCAAAACTCTCTGCACAGTCAATAGAGGGAGTTGGAACCCTCCCACCTGTCTCATGTTCTGGGGGAAGGCACTATCCTCTTTGATGACAAAAGACACCCTGGGTTTCTTTTCTTTGTCCTTCCAGTCTTAGGCATCCCAGACTACCGGTGGACAATAAATGTTGGACGTGCTGTGACTGACTCAGTTACTTTACTCGACAAACCTTGGGGTCTCAACAAGCCCAGGTCTTGCCTATGCATCAAGGGGCTCATATGTCCTTGTGCTTTCTGACTGTGAGATATTTGATAACAGGCTTGAAATTGTACTTTGATTCAAAAATCTTGGGAATGAAGTTTTGATGATGCCAAGCTACAAGTCCAAACTCCTTCAAAATGGAGAATAGTTACTAGTGGCAGCCAAGTTAAGCTTTTAGGTATGAAAGAATAATTTGTCACCACATCAAAAGAATTTGTCTCCAGATACGCCCTGTCAGGACAGCTTTTCTTCTCTGAATACAAAAGAATATGATTAAGAAAGTTCAGGGAAATGAGCAAGCAGCCTGGTCACACTGGCATCTGGGGGTAGTGTTTGCCCTCTCACTCCCTGCTGATGGCAGCAGGTGAAGTGGAAAAGCACACATCTCTTCACTGGAGCAGCAGCAGGAGCTAAGGGTCTCCTATTGTACCCACTCCTAATCCAGGCTACATTCAAGTTTCTTGTTTCAAAAACCCAGGGCTTTTTACAGCATTACGCAGATGGTAGAACAATGTATTTTAAAACTGTAGCCTAACAAAAATGTAGAGAATTTAAATTACATCCTGGAATGGTGCAGTGAGCACAGTGATGTCCATACAGGATGTGTGAGTTTTCAAAATAAGTTTCTCAGAGTCTGGAGGTAATAATTTGTAACGCTATTTCCCTGGTGCTGGCTGTTGATGCACTTTAAAAACCAGATGGGAAAAATCCCAAGGTGTAAATCCTCCTAAAATTTACACTGGTAGATTTTAATAAAACATATCTTGAAAACTGGAAGAGGAACACAAAAGTCATAGGAAGGCTATTTAGTCTCTTGAGTATTTTAATTATTTTAAAATGCTTTGTTTCAATAAATTATTACAAATTCAAACTGGTAGAGCAAATACAGTAGGTAAAGATAACAGAGAGCTCCCCAATCCCATTCTTCATTCCTACGTGAAAAAAAAAAAAAAATATATATATATATATATGCAGGATTTCTGCAAAACACATTGAATATTTTTTTAAGAAATGCACTCTTTTTATACTTTTCAAAACGCAGTTTTCCTGGTTTTATCACAAATTTGCTTTTGTGCCATTAAAAAATACTCACTAAAATCTTCAGTAGAAATCTGAAGATTGTAAGCAATCTGTTTTTAATAAAATAAAATTTCCAGAAATAGAGAAAAGTTAGAATATTAAGCAATGAATTGGTGAATCATAAATTTACTGTTTTTCATGGAAGTTTGGGTTCCTAATTACCTTCAATCTTTTAACAAATTTTTATCTTGTCTCATAGGAAGAAGAGTCATGTAACAGTGAAAAGGTTCTGACAGTAGTACATTGTATCCTTAATTTTAGGAATTAGGCTATATAACTGATTTACCCTGATTCCTTTCACCATGTAAGAGAGAATTATTTACTGCTTTTTGTCAAAAAGAGAGAGATGCATTTTTCATGAAGACATCTTGTATCAGAGCTAGAAAAAAAAAGGGTGTTTAAATCTGAACACTCCTGAAGCCCGTTATAGCAAATGTTTTAAAAAAAGGCATACTCAATGAATACTTGAGAATTTATTGAAATGGGATAATGAAATCATAATGTATGTTAGCTAGCTAGTGACAAAGTCATTTTAAAAGCCTTTACCATATTCAGATTGCAGGTGATTAGCTCCCTCTCAGAAATGCTAATGTACAAATGGTATAACTCTGAGAAAAACAGCTTTAGTAAAAGCCTGCTTAATGTAAAGTTTCGCCTTGCTCTTATGCACAGAACAGGGCTGCCAAGCATTTAATAAGCAAGCAATTTGGCCACATTTGGAAATAATCTTTCCTGTATGAAATAGGATTCAAATGAAATACTCTATTTGGACCGTTTCCATCAAATGTTAGCTTTCCAATTTTTCAGTTAATAAAAAAGAATATAGTTGATTATGTTGGATAGAAAATATACTAGAAAAACATAGCATTGCTTGTTTCTGTTACTGAATTCTTAGCAATCTCTGAATGATATATGCCTCTGGTGGGGAAAATGTACTCAGGAGTGGAAAGTGCAGTGAGGCTGGCTATGTGGTTTAAGCAAGAGATTCCAAAATAACAGCCTCCATTAGCACGGTAGGTGGGTATGTATGCAAAGTGATTCCTATTGTCTCAGGGGGAAAAAGCTTGTTGGTTTAATGCAGTACTCTAGCTACTCCCTGGTGACTAATTCATAGCTACAAAAACACAGAACTGAAGATAATCTGTGAACCTGTTTGCATTATCTGCTAGAGGCAATACACAATACTAATGGAAAATTTTTGGGATACGATAGAGAAATAAAAATATTGTTAAATGCAACAGCACGCTCATGCCATAAATAGGAAGAAATCTGTGCTAATCTGAAGTTTATTTCTTTAAAACAGGATTAAAAAAATATCACCTAGCTTCAGTTCATCAAAACATGAAGGCTGCAGTGACAGAAGCTGTCTGTCTTCAACGACACTACTAAGGTACATTCTGATATTCTAAGAACAATCTTGGAAAGCCGTTTATAATAGTTGGGATATTAGATCCTTCTGCAGGACAAAGAATAGAATGCAACAAAGTGAATAAACATCCAGGCAGTGTTCTGAGTAAAATCACGATAGGATTGACAGAACAAGAAGAAATGGCCTCAGGTTGCACTGGGGGAGGTTTAGATTGGGTGTTAGGAAAAATTTCTTCATGGAAAGGCCCAGGGAAAAGGTTGAGTCACCATCCCTGGAGGTGTTTAAAAGTTAATGGTTGGGCTCAATGATCCTAAGAGGTCTTTTCCAGCCTAAGTGATTTCATTATGATTCTATGGTATTAGTGGTCAAATCCCCAATACCAGTGTAAGCTGGAATGAACTGGGGGACTCTCACATGTTAGAAACCTGGGCAGATCTGTAGCAGTTAGACTTGGTGGGAACATCACTGTTGGAGGTGTTCAAGTCTATATTAAATAATGAGATTTTAAAGAAAAGGTTTACGTCATTTAGAAAGGTCTCCCACATATACTTATATATGCATGTATGTAATTTCAGTTAACATTATAGTTTTCAATGAAACTGAAAGTAACAGTCATGATATTTTCATAAGAGCTATCTGCATTTAAAAAAAATGAAAAAAAAGGGCCAATTCTTTAAATGGTTTCTACTTTCATTTAAGGTCTTCAGAGCATTTTGTAAACAAAGTTTCTTACAGTGTTAATTTGTTTTCTCTTCAAACTTTTAATGACACCATTTTTGTAAAGTAATAAAATGAAAGTTGAGACTGCACACTGAGCACTTCATTCTATTCTTGAAAATTATATTGCATCTCTGAAAACAGACTAATTGATACATGTTTTGCAGATCAAAGCTTTCACCTCCACATGGGAAACCTACAACACAGCCTAAATATGAAATATCTTGTTATTTATTCAGTAGTAAGCAAAAAGTAAAGCCCCACATCCCAAAGTTGTGGAAATGGCACACATTTTGCTGCTGACCTGTTCACACGTATTGCTAATAATTGACTTGTATAGCATAAAGCCATAGATAAAAATGGGCCAGAAAACAAGAAAAGTACTGCCTTATCATTAAATTCTCTCCGTTTAGTAGTGATTAATCACTACTAAAGGAAAGTTTTCCTTCCTTATATACCTTGCTTCAATTTGTTCAAAATTACTACAAGACTTTTTTGTTATCCAGCTTGCTTAGATGTAGAAGCATATGTTGAAGTTTACTTGGTCTTTCCAGCAACTTTAAATTTTACCGTGTATTCTTCAGAATCAGGCTGTCAAGGGAAATACTAAATGGAGGTTTTGGCAAAACATCCATCAGATTTTCAATAATCTACCTTATTTTTCAGTCAATTCTGAATACTGTAATACATTCACAGCATGGTTATTTTAAAAAGGTATTAAAATGCCAGCACATGAATTCTCAGATAGCCTTTCAGATGGCTTGGAGAACAAACTCCTGGTTAGTGATGGAGAAAATGAGGTACACAAAGCAGCAGAGTCAGTGTGAGAGTTTGGCTCAGTACTGAAACTTGGAATAGGCCATACCACTTTTCCACTGACATAAAGTATGTAAACATGTCCACAGCAATGACTTCCATCAAAGGATCTCAACAATTTTCCAAGAAGAAAAACACTTCTGCACTGGCTCAGAACTTAGCCCTACCTAGCTCAGTGCACGGACAGGGTATTTGATGGTGGACAAAGGTGAGGCATAGGAAGGTGTTGAGGACCAGGGAAAGCATAAAGTGATCATTTCTCACCATACTCTCCCAGGCCTCCAGAGATTACAGCTCTGGGGCTTCCTGAGCCAGAAGGTAGACTCTGCACTTTGCTGTTCTCAGGGGATTATTCTTGCATGATCTGTTCAGGCATCTCTTGAACTCAAAAACACAACCCTCTGTGGCAGTGAGTTCCCAATCTACATACACGGTGATTGTACAAATTCCACCTTTTGACTGATTTGGTTCATGTCAGAATCCTTGTTTCATAAAGTATGTGTCAGCTAGTGGCACTCCCATTAAATATATGGAGAACAGGAAGAAGTTGAATGACTTCTCCAAATTCATAGTCAATGATCCCAGTGATGCCAGAACACAGAATCCAGGTTGACTTCTTAACCAAAGATTAGAAAGTAATTTTTTCTTGGAGGAATAGTTATTTAACAATAAAAAAATCCAAGGAATAATCAGTAAATTTGGTCACATAATCAAAATATAGAGGGTATTTGATAAAAAATTAAAGAAAGTCACATATTCAAAATGTAGAGTGTATTTGATAAAAAATGTGCTATAATACAAAATATACAACAATGCTTGTTAATGTCATTATAAATCAAACAAAGTTACAATATTAACTGTTGTTTCACTGATGTTTTCTGACACAGCCTTTAGTACACCGAGACCTATGCTTTGTAGCCTCGAAGAAAATAATAATCAGAAGGAAGGCCTTAATCTGTATTTCTGACAAAGGTCTAGTTTATCTAAAGGACAATGGGGCTGCAGTTCTACCTAATGATCAAGTGCCTGACTACAGCAGACAATGGATCTGAGGTCTTCGAACATGCTACATCTGCAACAAAAGACCTAGAATGCAAGGGACAAATCCTGCTAACATAGACAATACATATGCCTTAGGGAATATGTGCTGGGTTAATCTCTGAGAGCTCCCAATACATGGCACTCTCAGAAAAGGCACAGGAAATTTTAACTGAATTAATTCTGAATTTTGAAATCTTTTAAAATCATTATTGGTTTGGATTTAAAATTGTGGAAATCTCAGAAAACATTTTTTCCTTATGTTCTTGACATAGGACTACATGTATATTTAAAGGCACTTGATTTATAGAGAAACCATAAGGAAACAGAACCAGAAAAGCGAAGGTTTGTACTTACTAACAACATTAGCTTGTCCAGTGAAGATTGTGTACTGCAGCTCATAAGAGACCACACTGAACTCATCATCCGACGTCCAGTGGACAGTAATGGTATCATAAGAAGCTGTACAGAGCTCTTCTCGAATAGTGGGTGGGTTGGGAGCTGTGAGATACAACAGAGGAGGATTACTGACACCATCAGTAAAATATTTCCCCTCTCAGCTGAGATTAGGGGACGCATCTGATGCATGAATTTCTACCGATACCATCAAACAGACTTTTCAACAACATTTTGCTAGTTCCAGTAGTAATTCTGATTATAAACAGACTGTTGGAAAAAAAATTCTTACTGTCAAGAACTCCAGAGTTTGAAAATACTTTGTATTAAAGTAGCTTTAGTTTTAGATGCCCTAGAACAAGTGATGTGTTGGTGGTCACATTAAGCTGTGATTAAATGGATACGATTGACAAGTTACTTTCTCTGGGATTGTTCTGACCATCATACCAAAATTATCAAAGTTTCACTGATGTGTATCAAGAGGGAGAGTCAACACTTCTCTGTTGACTTGAAAGCAGCGTTTGCACAGCCTATCTTACTGGAGATTGGTTTAAGTGGTATTTAAAAAATATAATTTTGGGGAAGTTCCAAACACTCATACTTTCATGCTCAATTTTTTCCTCTCTCTTTTAAAGACCTATTTAAAGACCTTCTTAGGTCTAAATGTTCCTTGTTTGCAATCTTTACAAAGACAAACACCTAAATAAGAAAGAAATTAGTCTCTCTTGGAAACACTGGTGGGTCTTCCTGTATGCTTGTCTCAGTGGAAGCTTCATTCCTAATCATCTTTCCTACAAGCCATATCATGAAAAAAAAATATAAAATCCTTGTGTTTAATAGCGTTCCTTCCAACTGTCACAGAGAGAAGAAGGGCACTTAAGCTCAAAGAAAGAATATATGTCTGTATTTAAGGAAAAGAAAGGCAACTGAATGCTTGTTTTTCAGTTGCTTGTTTTTGTTTTTTTTCTGTCGGCTCTTTGACCTCTGTTAGCGACAAATAAAGGCCTCTAAAAAAAGTTCTTCTGAAGGAATTCCACCTTTACTTTTGCAATATCTTATTTTTATGAAACATCTGTTTTACTTTCTATTAAGAATTTTTACAGTTCATCTCTGGTTTATTGATGTATGCTCCTAAGGATTAAAGTACAGTTGCATTTCTAAACATCCTCCTTCAACCAAGAGGCTTAAGGAAATGTTCAAATGTGTTTCACGATACGGCCATGATTTGTGATGCTCTAAATATTGTATCATGGAAGCTTACCAATGCCTTTCTTTTTAACTCAGCAGAGGAACCCTGAGACAGGTGGTAATTAATGAAAAGAAAGAGAAATAAACTAAATAACAACAGTTACCCAGGAAGACAATATAAACAAAAGAAAGAGAAAAACTCTCTATATTTTTCTGGAAAGATTAATGTTACTATCAACTATGTTTCAAAAATGTAACCAGTAGAACAAGCACTGGGGTTTTTTTTTTATATTTTTTTATTCCTAGCTGAGGCTACATATTAATATTTTACCTGTCTTTCAAAGGGAAAAAAAAAATGGAACAAGTCTTAGTTAAAAATATACAAGTGGATTGATTTTTGGTGCTGGTATTCAACTAAAGTCTTCAGTCATCTCCTGCACCTAACCCAGCAAAACCTTTTACTTGAGAAATGTGCTTGTTATTACCTCAACACAGAAAATAAACATTAATTTATGGAAAGCAAAAATTACAGAAGATTTAATAAACTGTAAACTGCATTTCAATAGCACCTAAGTGTCTTCAACTCCTTTGAAAATGGCAGTCAAAGTTCGCTCTTCATATGCACACCTGGCCCTACAGCTGGAAATTTACAGGCCTTCATGTAATTTGAATGACTGAAAAGAGATTTGACCTAAGCAGGACATATATTCCCTGTCTTTTGAGATGAAGCTCCATCCACCTGAGACTATACTGCATGAAATTTAGGTCTTCAGCAACATTTGTTTCATAAACCACTCAAAATAAAGCAAATACATCTGCTTCTCCTGCAGAAAGGCAGGCAAGTCTAGATTCAAATGCTTTATTATAGCAAAATATACAACATAGAATTCTGCCAAATTCATCATTCCACAGCACATACTCCTTTAGGGAGTGTAAGCTTGCAATACAACTAAAGGGATTGATCTCAACCATTTAGCTTCATTATTACATTTGATAGTGTGTGATTTGGTTATTGAATTCACTGTGACTGCTACAGGTGCCACAAGGAAAGCTCCTCAAAGAATCCAGAGCAATCTCAAGGCTGCACTATCAACTTCCCTTTTGTGACTCCGGTGTGCTCCACCAAGGAGAAGCCCAGCTTGCTTCCAGCACAGCAGTGGAATTAAAAAGACACCCTTCAGTTCTCCATAGAGGATCAGAGTGAGTACCTCGGAGTGGTAACTGCTTCAGAAACTCAGACTTTCATCCACCTGCGTTTTTCAAGCAACGCTCTCTCACAAAAGAGTAAAATTATTATGGAAGGCTGTTTTACTTAATTTCAACTCAAAAATGAGCAGACACTTAAAAAGTCAGTAACCACACCTGAAATGCCTGAAAGGCACTAATATTAGATATGCAGTTTCTTAAATTTGCTCTCAGAAGTAACAGACGTTGTAAGCATAACTACTCCCTTTCAACCAGGTTAGTGTAACTCACCTCCCTTTCCATGTCATCTGCACGGCTTTTGCTCTGAAGCAGAGTGAATGTGCTCACATGGTTCACAGACCTGAGAGACAGTTTAGGGAAACTTCCACCTCTCACTGGTGAATCCCAGCAGAAACACAACAGCCCTTGGTGACTATTGAGACTATAACTAAATTCTCTCAGCATAAGGTCATAGAGATTGACTAAAATCACCTCAACTTCTCCGTGCTCAGTTTCCACCTCCCTGCCATCATGGGATGGATTCCTTACTAATTTTGATGCTGAATAAAGAAAGAAAGATCTAAGCCATCTTCTTGACTTAATGGTCAAGAAATATATAATTATATAAGAAATATAATGGTCAAGAAAATTACAGAAATATCCATGAGTGAATTGAAGAAGCTGCTTTGAACCTCTCTCAGATATTCATTACTGTCTCCATTGTGTATCATGACACTGAACTGAACCAGCATGCAGGAATTTGAAAGGCACAGTTTCATCAGATGTGGATACAGATTGTATGCATTATTAGCTTGTCATGTTTGAGTTGGCATCAAGGGCTCAGTCATACAACCACCTAGACATAGTCTTTGGCTTGACCAGAAACCAACAGAATAAGAGATTACACCCAAACCATGAGACTGAGCTAGCTGGAGTTGGCTTTTGATCTTTCAATACTGAAATAGTTAAGTGGTAAGACAGGCTGTGAAGAGTAACCAGAATGAAGTTGTTTCTGTGTGAAAAAATTGCAGGCATATGCTAGGCAATACATATTTCTTTGTGCAGTGATAGCTAAAGTGATGAATGAAGAAAACTTATCATTGTTTCAGATGGGATTTCTGAAGCAGGGCAAATTGCAAGGTCAAAGAATAGATGTTCCTGCAATTGATTTCAAAGTATTAAGACTCAGAACAGGTATTTTTGATTCACAATGGATAAAAAAATTCCTTATGAATTGTGTAGTGAGTTTGCAAGTCATATGTATTGCCTGGATCTAGCTAGATACATGTTTAGAAAAAGATGGTTTCCAGATGAAGAGCTTGAGCAACTGGCAAGATAAGAAAGCTTTCAAAAGATATCAACACTATATATACAGAGAATAGAACAGTCAGAGGAAGATTAAAAGTATTGTTTTAATATACTGAGCTTGATATCTCAATGTCTGGCTGGCAACTTTCAGAAAGGTATCAGAGATTTTCATTTGGATAGCAGAAGCTTCGGATAGACAGCTGCATAAATGATAAGCTCAAACTAGGTAAATTTATATTCAGGAAAGAAATAGCTCAGGAGGAAAGAAAGAAAGATGCAAATGTCAATGTGCAACACAGAAACTTAGGGTTGGGGAGATGGAAGATGAGAAAGATCTGACAAATAATAGACTAGGAAGAAACAAAGGAGAAGAAAATCTCTGTAAGACAACCAAGGTCAATTGTTTCAAAAGCAACTCACAGCAGAGATAATGAATCTGGAATTTAGCCCCTGACATTTTGTTCAGAAGCAGTACAGATGATAGTTATAAGGTAGGCTTCTTCACTTAATTCACAACATAGATGTACCACTAGGACTTACAAATGGTCTTCATTTTACTTAGCTGTGAAACATGATGAAAGTAAAGCCTAATTCACTCTGTCACAAAGTGTTCAGTTTAAGATCTGAGAAGATTCTATGCACCAGTTTGAAAGGAGTAATATAACATAAGTCTTCCTCCAGAGTTTCTGAACAACAGTAGAGAATAATCAAGTGCATTAGACTCTCAAGACTATATATATGTGTATATATACACATTACATATATATATATATTTACATAAATGTATTTTAACTGTCTGCATAGGTCGTATTTTATGTTCAGATAATTTGAACATGTGTTTTGCATTCTGCCATTGCAGCCAGATGCTATTTATTAATGTGAAGAAAAACAGTACAAAAACAAAGCCAGCTAAAACTGTTTTTCACTGGGCATCAAGGGCAAGGATAAAAATGGTCTATTAGGAAAAAACCCTGCTAAAATGCTTGATGAATTTGCGAGTTCCCTTAGACTGCATTGTGAGCAATTTTTTAAGACCGTGGTTGAGTTAGGAAAAAGGCAGAGAGGGAGCTGTGTAAATGACACAGCCAGCATGACGGATCACAGAAAAGATCTTTGTAGCAAGACAACCCTACATTTTGGTACAGATGCAACCTCCCTTTGTTTTCTGCAGTGTATAGCAATTAGGCTGATAATATTGGCATATGATGTACAAAGGGGAAAATACCTGAGCGCTGCAGGAACAGACTATTAGTAAGAATTTGCCTCATGTACCTTTAAAGATCTAAACCATAATTGTCTGTATTTGAAAGAGTATATCTAGCCTTTGTTTGGAGACAACTGGGAAAAACAGGCAACTCCAGAATGGAGTCAACTGCCCTGATATATGTGCCTTAAAATGGGATGGTGATTCCTATTCTTCGACTATAAAGGAAGTTGAGATTGATTATTTTACAGATTGCTAGGCTAGGGCAAATTAGTCTGTTTTCCTGTTTTAATCCTTCCTTGCATTTTCTTGGATTTTTATAATTTTGGGATGAATGCTCAACATGGTGGCAAAATTCCAAGAAATTTGAGGAGAGGCAGACACCATAACATTTCACTAGTACTCTATAAGAAGTTGAAATTACTCTTACCGCATTATTATTGTGCCTTATTTACTGGAATACGTGTTAGACATTGATTGTATTCATCAGTCACATGGTGTTATAGAAATTTCTTGCAAATAAAATCTCTCTTTCAGATATGGGAAGAACCCCACAGTTGTTATCAGGCGAGGGTGCTGTTGCCCTGTGCATGTCCCCAGTCTTGTGCTGCCCAGTATGAATCTGTTCACTTATTCATGGAATCACAGAATCATGTAACAGTTTGGATTTGGAAGGACCTTTAAAGGTCACCTGGTCCAACTCCAGACAGTGAGCAGGAACATCTTCAACTACATCAGGTTGCTCAGAGTCCTGTTCAACTTGACCTTGAATGTTTTCAGGGATGTGGCATCTACAGCCTCTCTGGGCAAGCTGTTACAGTCTCACCACCCTCATAGTAAAAATTTTTTCCATATATGTAGTCTAAACTTACCCTCCTTTAAAACCATTACCCCTTCTCCTATAGTAACAGACCCTACTAAAACGTCGTAAGTATTAAAAGGCCACAATGAGGTCTCCTTGGAGCCTTCTCTTCTGCAGGCTGAACAATCCTACCTTTTTCAGCCTTTCCTCTGAAGAAAAGCCAGGAGACAGCCCTCTGCATGGAAAAGATACAGTGACTGACAATGAGGAGACTCCGTGCTCTCACATTCTCCTGAACTAATGCGGGTATATCTCCTGCAAACTGGGACAAGTGAATGGACCCAGGAAGTGTTTTCAAGTGTTTTTCTAACACTGCTTTCTTTGTGCCTTCCATTGCAAATTCTTGCTGTTAACAGCAGATGCTTAAAAACTCTCCAAAATGAAAACCTACTACGTCTCTTCTGTTTTCAATTGAACTGGAATGAATTGTTCTAATTCTGGCATTGAAATCAAAACACCCTAAATTACAGTAATTTGTTTCTCTTTGTGAGTCATTGTACACTCTGAGAGTGCACATTACTCAGGATTTCAGTAAGGGTCTAATCCTGTGGGCTTCTTCTTCAGGCCAAAGATCTCGGTTAAATGAGGTGGGGCTCTGCTCTGTGGAGAACTCAACCCACACCCTGGCAGAGAGCACACCACATGCTCTCTGGTCCCAGACACAATGAGATCCTCCAGTTCTGTGATGGGGGAAACACAGTGTCACCCACATGGGAAAATATCTTTCATTGCTGAGTCCATGATGTTGATTGCTTGAACAGCTTCTGGTTGCTCATGGGAACTCTGCCAGGCTGCAATCTGCTGCAGCAAAGAGGCAGCCCCAAGGGAGAGGATAACACCTGGAGCATCCATCTCCTGGGAAATGGGGTTTGATCCCTGCTCTCCCTCCTCTGGCAGCTCCACACTGAGCTTCAGCTGTTCTTTTACTTCACTCTGCTGCAGTGGATTTTAACCGTTTCTCACTTCCACCTCCTCTGGTAGGGAGGAATGCAAGGAGAAGAGGTAGGAAATGCATCCCAGTTGTGTTGTGTAGCACCTAATGCTTCCTCGGACATTCTGACTCTGCTGGGAGTAATACATTCAGGACTAAGAGGGAAAGCATATTGGGTTTGCGTAGCAAGGTCTTGGTAGTGGCTGGGCTGCAAGGGTGATCTCAGTCAAAAAAGACCAGGAGCTGACTCCATGTCAGACACAGACAGTCCCAAGATAGACGTGTCACTGCCCAAACATGAGCGCATCACTGATGCTGGTAGTGCCTCTGTGATAACATTTTTAAGAAGGGTAAAAAAGGCTGTGCAAGAGCTGGGAGAGAGAGGAGTGAGAAAATGTGATAGAAACAACCCTGCAGATGCAAATGTCAGTGAAGAAGGAGAGGAAAAGGTGCTCCAGGAGCCAGAGCAGAGATTCCCTGGCAGCCTGTGGTGAAGACTATGGTGGTGGGAAGTGTTTCCCTACAGCCCATGGAAGACTACAGCGAAGCTGAATACAACTGTGGAAGATCCACACTGGAGCAGATTGACGTGCCCTGAAGGCAACTGCAGCTTGCAGAGAGAAGACCACTCGGGAGCAAGTTTTCTCACAGGAACTGTGGCCCACACTGGAGCAGGCCACTACTGAAGGACTGCATCTGGCAGAAAGAACCCACGCTGGAACAGTTCTCGGAGAACTGCAGACTGTGGGAAGGGCCCATGCTGGAGAAGTTAATGAAGAACTGCATTCTGTGGCAGGAAGCCCATGCCAGAGTAGTGGAAGAGCATCAGGAAGAAGGAGCGGCAGAGATGATGTGGGATGAACCGACTGCAAGCCCCACTCCCCATCCCTATGCACCACTTGCTGCAGAGGGTGTAGAAGAGTCGGAAGTGAATTTGAGCCCAAGAAGAAGGATAGAGCAGGGGAAAGGTTTTTTAGATATATTTTTATTTCTCAGTGTCCTACTTTTAAAATTAATTGGCAATAAATTACATTTATCTTCCCCAAGCTGAGTCTGTTTTGCCTGTAGCAGTAATTCTTGAGTGAACCCCTTGTCCTTATCTCAACCTATGAGCTTTTCATCTTATTTTCTCCCCTTACTGAGGAGGTGGAGTGAGAGCACCCTGGCAGTCTGCCAAAATTGTGACCACAGAGAAGAGTGAAGAAAATCCTATCACTACTGTTTTATGATGAATATACAATAGTAGCACCTTGACAAAAAAAAATACCTGTAAGGTAATCAAGGCATTCCAACAATTTCTTCTCCCTGGTAAAATCAAGTGCGAAAGTATCAAAAGTATCATTGAGATTAATTTCAGGAATTAGAACCTGGGAGGATGCAGTTGCCATGGAAACCCTGTAATGAAAAGAAAAAAATCTTTTAGCACTCAAGGCACAATAGCTTTCACATCAATGTGGACCTGATCAATATGATTGTTATCACAATCACTGTGATTACTTTTTTCTCAAAAAGCTTGACGTGTATTGTATTTATAGGGTTATGTTAGGAGCTTCTCTTGCAACTTTTATTTTGGAGAGCAAAATCTCCAATAAGAATTTCTTATTACTGAGCTTTGGCCTAACAGACAGTGATAAGATTTTAACAAAATATTAGTTAAGCAACAATACATTTTGAATTGCTCTTTCTAATGACCCAGTGAACCAAAGTAGCAGTAGCACCATAATTATCTGTTTTAAGCAATCCTGACAGATGCTGCATCTCTCCCAACCCTTCTTTTTCCAAGCAGTTTCTGGCTCCAGGCATTCCTTGGCACTGCTGTCCCAAGGGCTTGGTGCAGATTCCCACACCTCCTCAGCTGTTCAGCACAGCACACTGCTGTTAACTTCAAAAGGCACAGGAGGGAGATAAAACAAATAGATGTCAGCACAGTTTATTTTGAAAGGCTTTTGCCTGCAAAGCATGTGTGTGTACTTACATTTCCTCCAAAACTGAAAAAGTTTCCTTGCCTACCTCACTTCAGGAGCTACATCCACTTTTTCTCTCTCCTTTTATACTAATATAAAGAGATGAACTTTCAAAATAAAACTGCCATCAGAAGGGATTTTTCAGATCCTTCACCTTTATATCTCAAAATGCATATTTCTGGAAAGCCAGATTATGGATGTTTACAGAAAGTTCAGTTGATCTAAGCCAAGAGATTACTGAACCTCATTAGAAATTGGTCAACTGCTTCAGTTGGGAGGTAAATAGACAACCATGCACACAATGTATGTCTGTTACCTGTCCTTCATGACACGTCAGATAAAGATATATTGATTGCTTCAATTAAAAATTTCCAAAATTAGAGTATTTTTTTCTGTAGACGGAACTGAAATGGCTCTGGGACAAATGCTTACTAAGGACTACGTTTTCACATTTTTTTTTGTTTTGTTTAACATTTTAGGAAAATACAGTTAGGAAAGTAAAAAACTGATCTGTACATCTCATTGTGTTCAGCAGAGATTTCAGAAACTGAGCTGAGGACGGTTCCTAGTCAATAACTCTTGTTATGCAGTTTTCAGTACTCTTTCTCGTGCAACTGTGGTTGTAGAAATTAGTTTAAAGTAAATCTTAGGACAGAATTTTTTTTTTAGGGAGGCCAGTTGAAGTGCCTTTTGCCCCATATATTTAGTGGGAAAAATTCCCTCAGATTTTTCCACTTCTTTTTCTCCCACCTCTGCAAACCCTAGTTGTTCACTTGCAGTTATAATAAGGTGTTTGTACATGCATTTCTTGTAGGACCTGTGTTAGGGCAAACTCATGGTGACTATCACCTCTACAAAATTAAAAATGGCCCTGATAATAAACCACCAAACAAGTATCTAGGAGCTTCTCTGAACACCCTCACAAAGCTTTATTACGCAGAAGATTGTATCACCAGGCCTTTTTGGGCTGTTGTTTGGAGCTATGCAAAGCCTACTCTGTGATGACATGTATTACAGTCAGTTTTTGGTGAGCTCAACAATTCACAGTTTCAGACACCATGTCACCATATTAGGTTCAGAGGATTGAATTTTGTCTTGTAATTCTGCCTGCTCTACCTGACACTGTATTTGGTTGGAAAGGGTTTTTCTGGGATAAATAGATTTCACGCACTGTAAATAATGCACAACTAAATCATTGGAGTGCATGTAATGACTTTGCTTGCATAGATACCTGTTGTGCTTACAAAAGAGAATATTATACTGCAATTACTTTGAAATGTGTGGATGAAGAAATGCAATGAGCATGGTTTCAGGAGACTGCTTTAACTGCTGGAGCTTGGGACCCTGGTGAGACTGTTACATGAGCAGTCTAAGAGCAAACAAAATGTTGCTTGCCACATGATAACTAAGAAAGTTACTTGTGAGGAATAATTTATTAATCTGTTTTAGTCTCCTTTTCCATTTGCAATTTGTCTGTAAGCACTTGATGTTTTTCCTACCCTTGGTTTCATTCACTTCTTGAAATGATTCTCTGATTTTCAGGGCATTCACAGTCATCTAATTACAGACAGCAATCTGTGATAGCCAAGAATTAAGTTTGATTGGGCACATATGTCAGCTTGTCTCATTTCTTCTCTTCCAATGCCTCTCTTGTGACTGCATTTATGATGCAACTGTTTATGTTTTTTTACAAGTTCAAAATGGAGCCTCTCTGATTATTCCCTGGCAGTTAAAAAACTCTGTGTCTCCACAGGTTTCTGCCCTACTGCTGGTTCTGCTCAATACTGAATAAAGGGCAGATCCTCACCATTGGTACTCATGATAGTTCTACTACTAGCTTCAACTGGGATACCACAGTGTAGCTTGGTGACTGAACACAAACCAGGGCCTAAGTCTGACAGACCATATATACTCCACTGTCCTGCCTGGCTTTGCCTTTTCTAACAGATTTTCAATTCTTGGAACCTGTAATTAGCAATCCAGTGTTGCTGACTTATTTATAAATTGATTAATTAGCTTTGCTGAAGACTGATACAACACACTCGAGTGATAGACTTAAAAAATGCACAATAGGAGCCAGGACCCTAAAAGCCATAGAAAGTCCCTGCACCAAGGGACCCAACACAGTAACTGGTGTAAACTCCAGACACCCAGACTGTTTAATCTCCAACTCTTCAAAGATGCATGGTACAGGCTATACAGTTCATTAGCCTGTGAGTTGCTATTTCATGAAAACTATGTATCCCTTAAGACAATTCCCCATTTCTTCTAAGGAATGTACTTACCCCCTGACTTCTTTCTCAATCTCAGAATTTTCCATGAAGTAGGAATGTCAGTCTCCAGAAATCCATTTTTTTTTTAACCTCAGTGTGTTTAGCATTAGACATCTGCTTGGCAACTATTCTACCTCTTTCATTTAGGCATGCTGTTAACGGTTCTAAATCTTAATTTGCACTCTTTTTGACTGCTCCTCAAAGGGATGTTTTGATTTAGCTTTACAGTAAGATTTTTCCCACTCTGGTGCAGCACAAGTAGTGTTTTAGGGGAATGTGTCCATTAGTCCTTTGCCTTTGACCACATCTGTAGTGTGACAAGACTACGGCAACTATGACAACCCAGATACCTTAAAGTGAGGATTTTCTTCCTATCAAGAGGCACATCTTCTTTACCTTTCAGTGATATTTTTAGCTGTTTGCAGGAAGCGAGCGTGATCATTCTCCTTCAGCGACTGCTCAGCCTGAGAGATGAGGGATGTCGAGCGCTCAATGCACTGTTTGCAGTTCGCAATCTGCTGAGCCAGCTTTCTCAACCGCACCACCTTGAGCAGAAACATAAGAAAGCAGTCATGTCACTAAGGCACATATCACAATTGCATTTGTACTTCAGAGGCAAAGCTTGGCAAAGAAGGAGTTAAGGCTTCAGTGACAAGAGCTTCTTTCACACAAGCTTTGTGGTGAACTCCATCTAGCCATGTAACATTTTCAGTAAGGGACAGGCACAGCCTTTCTGCCTGAATATTTTCCACATGGAAAACAACAGAGTGGAGCCAAAACAAGCACAGCTGGCCTATTTTCCAGCAGAAGGAACGTCATTTCCTGGTAATTTCTGCTTACATGATAAGTAAGGGCTATTTAGATAAACATTTCCCCAAAATTGTGAGATCTGTGTTAAAGGCAACTTATAGATTAACCACTTTTCCCATTACTGAGGTGAGTTTCATAAAAAGACATAATCTGAAAATAAAATAGAAAAAGACTGTTCATTTCTACTAACAAGACATGCCTGACCTTCTCATTATGTGCTTTTAGTCCGACAGGGTGTTTTCTTATTGGGTATTTTTAAATGGACAAAAGCACAGTAGTGCTGGAGAGCTGACTATTATTACTGCAAACATATGTTTTGGAGATAAACACAGTAGATGCAACTATAATCATTAGCTGAAAGGTTAAGGAAGGGCACAGTCAATCCACCATTTAAAGACAATGTTGGCTAACAAAACTTTCAGGAACTAGAATAGTTCCTGAAAGGTCTGGGAGTCCTTCCCGTTGTTATCATATCAGGATCATAGTTTTAACAGGAGTAAGAAATAGGAAGGAAATTAAGTAATTCTGGAGTTTAGAAAAGCACATTAAGAGCCAGTTACATGCAAAATGAGGAAACTAACAACCAAGTGGATTGGCAGAAATATCCAAATTTTTAATCAAGATAACACTCCCAATCTCAGGAATTAGGGCACAAACGATGAAGTTGCTGAATTGAATTTCAGATCTATTTGCATCCTAAGCAGAGATGAGGGTGTCTTAGTGCATCTATCTGACAACAAAAACAAGTAGGAAAATAAACTTTTATGAAAAACTTTCCCAAAAAGATACCAGTCAAATGATTAATGTCTTGTAACGTTAGTATTTCTTCTAAAGATAGAAACAACAAAGCATGGAAAATGCTGGAAATGCACAGATTTTGATAATGTTAATGATCAGCTTCTAGGATGAACTAATGCCACAATGTTTTCTCTATCTTTGCATTTTCAGAGATTACAATTTGGTCTACACCAGTCTAACCGGGAAAGGTTCATAGCAGTGTTAAGAAGCTCGTATCTTTATTTATTTATTAATTAACAAGTAAACAGTGGACTGAAATAAATGATTCTGTTTGAGTTTTTTGCAGTCAGAAAAAAGGCATGTCATGATTTGTGACATACATTTATTCTTGCTTGTTTCTTTTTATACTTCTTCAAGAAGAAAAAAGATGATAAATTGTAAAAGGAACAGCCTCACTCCCCACCCACTTCTGCAATGGTAGGAATGACATCTGCCCTAAAATTACATAGTTGATATTTGGTTTTTTTCCTGTTACAACATCTGTGGGATTTTATAGGTTTCAGGTGATAGGTAAGATTAAGGATGGAGCCAAACCAGGTTTTCAGACTTGTGTGACTCAATCTGCAGCCTTACAAGCACGGCTGGAACTTTATACCTGGCTCTGTAGCCATTACTACAGTCCTATACAGAAATCTGTCATACTCTACCTTTCAGGAACACCCTTAACCACAGGTGCCCTTAAAAGAAGAAATGTTGGGCAGAATTTCCTGTGGTTTTTCATGTGGGTCTCTTAAACTCCTGCAATCTTTCAATGTATACAACATTTGGGTCAAAACATTCCAAATCTTTGCTGGACCTCCACTGATACCACTTTTGGCTGAACAAAGTAGAACAAAGAATGGTGACAGATGCCGATATCAGCTCTATTCAAAGAAATTTGGAGTAAATTCTATTATAAATCTTCCATGCTAATGGACATTAGACTACAACTATGCAAGCAACAGAGTTTTTAAAAGCAATCATGTATATAGCACAAATCCAAATTAATGGAAAATTTTCTACTTCACTGGCAGCACATCTGGTCTCACTGCATAAAGAAACAGAGTTGAAACAAAAATGAAGAAGGCCATCTATTCCATTTGAAGGGAGTTATATTTTGTTAACAGCATGAGGAAATTCAGGTTCTGTCACACAGTGTACAGAACCTGTGGTTTCAAGCGTGTTTAAGTCAGCCCTTGCCTACAGGTTTTTCATTTCAAGTTAATTGGAACATCTTGACAGCAACGTGAACCATTTAACCTGCTCTTGACTTTCTTCCTTTCTGAGCTTTTCCCGCACAAGAAGAGTTTACATCTGACTTAGGTTAGCAGTTAAAGAGTAAACACCACGTACCTAGCAAATAAAAATGTTAATTCAACTGTAATGAATTTCTGAGTTAACAGCTAGCAAAATGTGTTGAATATCAGAGATTTTCCCTGCTCAATATGTTTGTCACTAATAATCACTGAACATCAAGAATTAGAAATGAACACTTAATTTCTTGCATGTTTTTTAGTATCTTTTTTTGTAAATAAGACTTCCTATTCTCATGAATGTCAATGACTTGAACAAAATCTTTATATGATAGTATTTGAATAAATAATGAAATTATCTAGAAAAAGAAATCATGTAGATAATTGCCAGACATGATTCCAAATGCTGTGATATTTTGTGAAAGCAAAAACTATGGGGCAAACACTGTCAGGCATATAACAGAGTGGAGGAATCATTAAGTAGACATAATTTAACTGTGATTTACTGATTGCGACATCATGTCTGTTTTTATTCTTAAAAAACATAATCACATGTAGTAAGAGAAATGCCAAATAAACAGTTGAGGTCTAGCATACTAATTTCCAAGTATATCATTCTTTTTTACATGAAAGTAGCAGGAGTCCAGGACTACATAAAGACTTTTACAAATTTGTATTAATAGTACTTGCAGTCAAAAAAGCTGTAAGCACGAGGAAGCAGTGTTGACCTGCTTGTGATCTAGAGTAGAAAAACTTTTACCTTTCCTTCTTTGATTTTGGTTCCAATTATTTGTCGTCTTTGCTGGATAATTTCAATGAGCTGGTCACATTCTTCCATCAGCTTGGTTTCTTGGCGGGATGCATTTACCTACAAAGCAAAAGATGGTTAGCCAAACCTTTTTTTAAATTTCCCTTTTCCCTTTACTAATGGAAAAATTGTAATTTCTAAATTGTTGTGTTTGGCATTTTTTGGTTCCTTTTTGTTTATAATCCATGTGTTACTTTCTGTTCCTTCTCTTGCATTTTATGAAATACTGAATTGAGTCTCAATGCCTTGTTTGCAGGAGGCAGGACTTGCAAACAGACAATCAGGTATTTCTAACTCAAGTCGGAAAAGGCTGGTCCTGTAAGTATTGAGTGATGTCAGTTGTACCACACACCAGCGAGAAGTGAAGTCTCTTCAGGAGATGCTTAACATATCACAGTTTCCAGTCCCATTAATGACTGCAGTGAACGCTAATGCATTTGAGAATACAAGTGCTGGATCAGACAATCCATCTAGTGGAGTATCCCCTCTCTCACTGCTGCTAGTGCCAGGACCTGTTAGTAAAGCATATTAGGAAGAAGTCCCAACATGTATGATGACTTCCATGAATGTTTTCTCACCCTCCAACCATTTGCAGCTCAGAGTCTTCTTGAACCAGACACAATTTATATATCACTACTAATCCTAAGAAGAAATACAGATTTATTTAGTCTTTCCTTCAATCATTGGAAACTTTAAGTAGCTACACCATTTTAGAGCAATGAGCACTCACAGTGAAGTGAAAAATTGCCTCTTTTGAGGGATTGGAACCTCTCTCCTTCCAGCTGCATTTAATGATCCCAAGTTCTTTTACTGGAAAGGACAGTGAACTAATGATACCATATATATCCATATATTGATTGGTTCCTGAAGGGTTTAAACTACCAAAGATTCAAGTGACAATACCAAGTCAGGTGTATTGACTTTATCATTCCCGCTTGGCCTCAGAAGTAAATCAGATCAAAAATAATAGATGTGCTCATGTAGTTTTTCTAAAGTATAAGTACACAAATCAATGAAAGTTGATTGTTGTTACAAAAAATAAGAAAACTTTAAACAGAAAAGTTTTGGTTCTTGGATGAAAATGTTTTGTTTCTGGAGGAGGCTGATTTTTTCAGTGAAAAGTCAACATTCTATACAACAAGAAAATGTACATCCCCTCCAGCAGTAATATGTTTAGCTTACATGTATGTGTAAAGAGTCAAAGAAATAGGCAAAAGTTCTAAAAGTTTGAAAAGTTCTATAATAAAGCAAAATTGAAAGGACTGATTTCAGAGCTATGTTTCCATTTGCACTCTGCTAAAAGTAAAAAAAAGGTAAGAAAGTAAAATAGCTTTCAGTCCTGGCTAATTGCTCCTATAGCCATGTCACCTTTTCCACTGGGCTAGTAAGAGTCAGTGGTGAACAGTAACAGGGAATAGTTTCAAGTAACTACAATTCACCCCTTGGTTATTTTTTCAGTCTGATGAGTCCCTTGATCTGCATCATCTTTTATTTGTTTTTTCCAACAATGTGTTTAAACAGGCATTTACCTGTGAGCACATTATGGAGCTCATTAAACTTAAGCAAATGCTTATATACCTGAATTTGGACTGGGACCAATTTTACAAATAACATTCTTATGTGAAATAAGTGTCCTCCGGGCAAAGAGGAGACTTGTTTACAAAGGGCTGCTTTCATCAAGGTTTTGGACTATCTTTCTCAAACCTTTATAAAATTACAGTTTGTTTGGCTTAGTTATTAATTAAGAGATCAAGATTATGAAGAGAGAATATATTTGTTTCTGGAAGGGGTCAGATGTAACTGTAAGTGCTGAAGAGACTGTAGGTGAAGATGGAGAAAGTACTTCCACTGCCTATCTGTCTTCTTAGGTTAGTTTGCTCCGCCTGGTTTCTCACCACAACCCATAAGGAGAGACAGACCATGGAGCCGCTCACCCAAAACCTCTCACAGGGCCGGTGAATCTCCACTGACAGCTCAGCTAGCCTGAAAAAAATTAATCAGTTAGCACTGTCCTTCCTCTTCCTTCTCTTCTCGTTGTCCCACCTGCTGCATCATGGACCTTACTTTGGCATGAAACTCTGCAGAACTGTTTTCAACAAGCTGGACAGTGCACCAGTTTTCCCAGCCCTGACTTCAGTTTCACCAGTGGACTGAGATTTCACCAAAGAGCGGGGAATCCTGCCCAGGCTCAGCCATAGGCAATGAACACATCCACTGCATGCGGGTGTAACTGCTGTGTCAATACCGAGGTCAGCTCACACCAGAGCCAACTTCAGCACTTAATTATGGTAACACTTTTGGCACTTAATTATGGTAACACTTCATGGGATTTTTGAGTAGCTTCCACTCAAAGTGTTACTTCTAGCACCACTTACATCACCAACTCGTTTTGTCAAGCACATCTAATTAACTTTTGGGATAACTATCATGAAACAGAGTTACAGGAAGGTTAAGTTAATATTGTTTCATTTAATGCTCTGGTTGATTTGAATAACAATGTATTACTTGAATCTTAACTTCAAAAGCTCTAGACTAAGAAAAACAATAACCACAATGCTTGGGAAAAAAAGCTCGATTTTTATGCACTAACTGCAGAATTCTCTTTTTCTTTGAAATCTGAAAAGTCCACTTTTATAAACTTCATTTGAAGACCTTTCCAACTTTATAGCTTGCACAAGTTTATTAAAAATGAAAAGAATATTCCAAACTTATATGTCAGTTTTGTAAGGGAAAAAAAAAAAAAAAGAAAACCCAACCTCTAATCTGTGGCTTTTCTCAAGCTGAAATACTCCTTAATCACATTTTCAGCCTACAAAGCCTCTGATTCAGTAACAACTTTATAATTGAGCACATGCCTAATTTTAAGTGCACGATATTAGCTGTGGCCCTAAAGGGACTATTTGTGAGATTAGCATTGAATATTATTTACTTGTATGTTTCTGAGGAGTCATATGTCAGACCAAAGAGCCACAGGCATGGATCAGGGCTCCACTGTACAGGTGCTACAGAAATACCAGAATAAGGCTTTGCCTTCTGCTTGAGTCCTTTGATGAACAACAACCTTGACAATAACTTCCAGCTGGGGCTGGCCAAGGAATGTGATTTTTGTCTGGTGAAAATATTTGAGGTTTTACATTCCACATTTTTCCACATTAAAAAACAAGCCCTCTTTCCAAGGAGTTTCTTAAAAGAGACTGAGAGTTGCATTATAAAAGTCTGGAGACTGTGTCGCTTACTCTGTGGGAGGCTCCAAATCTTACAGAGAGCAGACTTCAATCTGGGCTTACTCCATCCAAGATGAACATTGACTCCTTAATCAGAGATATCTATTGTCTGAGAGTTTATGCTGGATTTGGGGACATCCTTCTATAGAAAATTTCACTGATATCAATACACTTAGTTTTGGCATCAATTCCTTAAAAATTCATGTCCAGAACTACTTTGAAGCTAGCTTTGTGTTTTGTTGGTATAATTTTTGTAGATTTCTTTTCCGTGCCACTAAACAGTTTTAAAACTGAAGGAGGCAAGAACTATGACACTGTCTACAAACAAGCAAGCAAAGACTGATTCTAGCCTTCCTGCTTTTGTGGGGAATTTATTCTTATTTCTGTAATACACAAAGACCTCAGTTTACTGAAAAAACCCCCAGAAACAACCCATACAAATTTCAGATTTCTTTCCAGGTTTTCCAGACAGATGGATAGGGACTGTTGCCCTTTGCCTCGGGAAGTGGGTGTAGTAAAAAAAAGAAAAATGGGGGTTCCTCAGATGTCTAACAGGGAACTGGAAACAGCAAGCCCTCCCAACAGAAAAGGGAGAGCAGGCCAGCTGTTCCCAGCTCCACAGGCTGAGAACTGCTTTGGAAAGTGTTCTGCTCTCTGCAGAGGCTTCCTTGGCTTTCATCTTCAGAGACCTGAGTTAAATTGCAGCTTAGGTCATAAGAAAATGAATGTGGTGGTTTCCAAGTCCCCAGCAGATGTTTGGGAAATCACAGAACTAGAGGACGGCTAGAGATTCCAGGTTCTGTGGTTAATTCAAAGGCAAACAGTCAGAGGGCTAGATTCATACCCAGAAAAACTTCCTCAACTAATATACCAAAGCAACGGATATCTTTTAGTGTCTCAGCAGAATTTTCCTTGCAAGGGCAAAACTCTCCCTCTGAAATTCCATATAGGTGAGGCAATTCTGTACACAAGTGGAAATTCGCATGTGTCTTTTTGGCAAATTTTTGGTAATTTTTATTGACTAGTCCTCCACTGATTATGCAAAATGGAAGAAAGTAGGTTGTAGACAGATTCTCATCTTTGGAAATTGAGGTATGCATTTGAGTTTCAGCTTCATGATTTAAAAATGGTCTCAATTCCTCAAAAACTAAATTCTTTGCAGCTGTGGCTATACAGGTAAAGAACAGGTATGAATTCGTTATTTATGCATTTGAGTTGATGGTTATAGGACAACGGTATACTCACAAGAAAATAAAAACATCAGAAAAGCAAATGGAATGATTCCACTCAACAACTGTTAGATCATTGCTACATACTTCACTCTAGATGTGAGCCTGAATTCCTTCTTACACCAAACACAGAAATGGAGAGCAAAAAAATCTAAAGTGATTACATATACTGGCTGGTACCTCTTTAAGAAAACTTTCTTCATTGTCATGTATATGAGGAACACATTGTCTTGGATTAGAGTACCTAGATGAATTAAAGGATTATACTCCTCTAAAGAGAGAGGCCTGTTTATTTTACTCCACGTTGTAAAGTGAACACCTTTTCTTCATAGAGCCACAATACATTGAAGAAATATTTTAACATTCTGCATGTTTCATTGATTTATTTAATGTAAATACAAAGGATTATGATTAATGAACATTTATAAAAAAGTTTATTCCCTTTCTTTTTATGGATGGCTAAGCTGAATGATAGTCCTGTAATCAAACTTCCTTTATTTCATATCCCTGTTTGATATTATGGATTATTCAATACAGTCTTTTCTAGAGCAAAAGCAACTCCTGGAATATAACTTTTCTAGACTTTGTCTAGTCTAAGCATAAATCTGATTGTTAAGACAAACTGTGCTTTTGGAAATACATGATATTAATCAACTTGCCATCTGAATGATTCTTCTACAAATCCTTTATTCTAAAAGGGTGCAAAAGAAAAAGAAATGGTCATCTTCCATTTCAAGTGTGCCAGAGGCTTTGTTTCTGTTTGCATTCCACATCTATCTCTAACCAGGAGACCTGTGTTTAGAGGTAATCTCAGAGTAGGTTAAACAAAGGTCAGTGCACAAATATGCCAACTTATTCTGGCTACCTAGGAATTTTGTGAATGAAGAATCGATTAGGCCAGGATAGCTTAACCACTTCAGGTCAGGCAGATAAGACTATCTGCCCCAATCTCAACTAAAAGTAAACTTTTTGTAGAAGATTGAAATACTCATATTACTTACTAAAATATTATTTTAAAGATTTTTGTCCCACTGTGCTTTGAAGCACATTGTTGAGAAACTAATCAGCAGTCCTCTAGTGACATTTACAATCTAATCAGAGAACAAAACTAAACCAGAAGTTTCATGGAAAAAAACAAACCAAAAAAACCAACAACATTTTTAAAAAAATAGGAATCCCATTAAAAACATAAAGAAATTTAAACTCAGATGATATGGGAAGCTTGCATAAAGAGCTACTCCACCAATGATTACACTGACATCCATAAAGTCCACTGACTAGGCTTGTTTCAATGAAACAAATATTGCTTTTACAAAATACAGCATCATGTTGGACCTATAGCTGACATTTCTCAGGACAGGAAAGCACAATAGAGAAAGGCATTTATTGAAAGACAACCCACGGTTTCACAGCTGAGAAAGGTCTTCCCAAATTTATTTCCTTCTGCAGAAGTCAGTGCAGCCACCTGGGGCAATGGCTGGGCTGAGCTCACCCAGCTGATGTGCATGTTCCACAGACACGTGGGAAGCAGGTAGAGAAACACAGTGGGGAAGGCAGAAGCAGAGGTGGGGAGACTTTTGGCAGTGATGAGGATTAAGACTAGATTAAGCTGTTTGTGAAACTAAGCCCTAGGAGGGATGTGTGTTTTTAAAATGCAGTTAAAAGGTCATATTATTATTAATTTATTTTCGCTCATGATTTTTGTCCTTTATGTTAGTCCTTTCTTTGAACCTAAACAATGAAAATACTTTTCAGTTGAGCAGTATTTACTTATTTATTGTTTTTACTTTGTTTCTCCTGCTGAAATTAAGCCTTTGTTCCCCATCGAACAAAATATTCCACTTGGTGTGTTTCATCTAGGGTAGAAAAACAAAAACTATACAATAATTACTGAAGTTCAAAGGACTGCCCATACTTTAATGAAGATGAAACCAGTGCCCTTGCAACCCATAGTTCAGTACTTAAAACTCTCATCCAGGGTCTTTAGCCTAGTGCTTAACATAGCCACAAGACAGCCCATGCCTTTGGGCTCCTTGCTGCTCTAATTGCTGTTTAGCTATTTATGTTAGGCAGAAAAAGGAGGAACTCAAGAGTATTTTGTTTCCATAAAGATAAATATCTCTGAGGTGGAAAGACATTTTCACTGAGAAGTTACAATCTCTGATGAGATGCAGCACAAACTATTACTTGCTGCATTAGTTAAACAGTGGTTAAGTGTGAACTAGTGAACTAGGCCCATTTATGGGTCTAAGAACAAAGTTTTGTGAGAATATCAGTCTAACAAAAACCCAAACATATATATGTGTATGGATGTAAGACAAAGGGAGAGATGGAGCAAACGGGAACTGGTCACCTTAACAGGCAGTGGCAAGCACTGCTATTAGTTTGTATATATAATTTGTATGACCCCTTACCATAATTGTGACCCAAATTTACAGAAGGTACAAAACTGTTGTAGGTGGAATAACATATTGCAGCACATGTCTAATCTATACATAAAATGTATGCGTAAGTGGTGCAGTTCTGTGTATGTATAGGACCAATTATACTTTTAATTAGTAATTTGTGGAATCAATTTAATAATTCTTTAGGGAAATAGTATTTGACTACTAGGCTATGGCTTACTAGACATGCAACTTTGGACATCCTTGAATGAATATTCCATACCACCATATGCCACGCAACATATTTTGTCAGGTTTTTTTCCTGATGTTTCTCTTTTCTTCTAATGCTATATAAATTTAAGACTCTGACTAAAGCTTACCTGAGATTTCCATTGAACGAAATCAACTTTTATGGGAGTGGAATTAAATGTAGAATGAAAGTAATTAGAAATCAAAAGCAGACCACACTATATATTTCATCAAAATAATGTTAATATAGAAAGTGTCTCTTATACCTTCTCTCATTACAAACTGTCCTAGGAAAAAAATGCTGTAAAATCCTGCTTAGGGTTTTATGCACCTCATGAAATTTGCTAACTAGTCTCTTTTTAAAAGAACTGGTTTCCTTTAAGTCATATTTTCCTGTCTATTTCAGAAATCAAAAAATGTCATTTACTTCTAGCACTCAAATATAGCAAATAAATGGAGCTGCTGAACAAGCACCTTCACAAAAAGGGAAGATATTGGGGCAGAGGAAAAAAGCAAACTTCAGTGGAGCTATTTTCCAAGTTATCTGCCAAGTCATCACATGCATTTCAGAGTGAAGCGCCTATCTAACCTATTGGCCCTTTGCTAAAAAAAAAAAAAAATCCCCAGCAAAGTAGAATCCTTATTCCAAAGTAGTAACGTTCACCTTTGTATGACACTGAAGGCCATTCGCTGCAGTTCAATCACCAGGATTTACATATTGGTTTTCCAACTAAATTTTCCTATTGAAAACTTCTCAGTTTAGTTAAGCTTTGACTAAAATAATCCTAAACCTCAAGGAGTGAGTACCATGAAAATTTGTGGAAACAGAGTACTCACTGGTTTTTATTGTCGCAAAGCCTCTTTATTTTTCAAGTGTCCTTAGGGAATCGTGTTGACAGCTAAGTTTTGATTTTCCTGTGCCTCAAGAAACAGAAGTGCTATATGTATCTCATGCAAAAACTCATGAAGACATTCTATTGCAAATTTGAAGGAGCAGTCTTGTAGCTGAAGTCTTACCTGAAACTTGAATTTCCATTATTTATAATTTTACCTTTTGGCTCATCTCTTTTTGATCAGCCATACATAAAAATGACAACAGCAGGAATTTTCAGGTGCTGCCATCTTATCTTCACCATTTTTGCGCTACTGTTGTTACACTGATCTAAGATATATCTGATATGTGTGAGTGTTGGGTACTTGTGCCAGTGAAATAAAGGGTCTTTCAATATACTACTTTTTATGCAGGTGATTATATAACATGGCTATAAAAAACATCCTTTGACACACACAAAACCAATTTTTTGGCTGGGAACTTTATGCTGAGATTTAGCCCACACCACGTCTTTAGAATTGAGCTAGAAACTGAGCATTTACACTTCATACAGAAAGGAAGGGATACAGCAGCTTGAGGGTTACAGAAAACGCCTTCTTTATAAACCCAAAAATTATTTTGCAGTGGTGTCCAGAATTTGCTTCCTAGGATGTTTGGTAAATTGAAAACAAAACAAAACAACCAGAAATACTGAGATACAGATGGTATAAAGCTGTCTACAAGCAAAATCTATTTCCTTTCCCCTTCCCCCTAGATAATTGCTCCAATTTTTCCTCCAGATGAGTTCAGAATATATTTCTGCCTAACAGCTGAGAAGCTTCATGTTATTGACCATATAATAGATGTTTAATCTATTGCCTAGAAGAGATGAGAAAAAAAATCCAGAAACAAATCTCAAATTGCTTAAGAAAAAAGCAACTGGCATAAGACATTGATGTTCGAATTTTTTTGTTTAAGTCAACGAACACCATGATCTGAAAGACCCCTGCAGAAACCTCACAAAGTCATAGAATGGAAATTATGACAAAGAAGCAAATTTGCTGTGACACAGCAGTGTGTCAGCCAGAGAAACCTGCAACACTAAAATCAAGGGGAGAACCTAAGCACTTACAGCATTATATCCTTCCCTGATTCAAATGGCTAAACCTAGAGCTGCCTACAGCTGAAGAGGCACTGGCCTTCAGAGCAGGGTGCAGCGCCCATCACCTTGCACGTGGCAGACGTGCAGGGAGGGTGGCAGTGCTGCATCACTCACAGGCAGGGCAGGTTTGCTGAAGGCCTCGCTGGGGTCCCTCCAGCTCACAGCGAGAGGAAGGAAAACTTGGCATGGGTTGGTATGGCCACAGGGATGTTACCACCCAGGGGTTAATTTATATTGCCGTATCCAAAACCCATCAATCCTAATTTTACAACATTGTTTTTGGAAGACTTGTCCAAGGCTCCTGGAGAAAAATTAAAGGCAAAATTATCCAAGACAGTTTTTAATGCTCTTAAAAATGTTTTCTACAAATACTATGCGTGAATGCTACAAACGAAGAACACAAATAAATATATACCCAAGTAGTAGCCATTTCTATTCCATTTTCTCGGTTTGTGAAGAGAGCTATAATTTATCCTATGATCAGTTTATCAATTTATGCAGCCAAGCCTGCTGTGAGCCTACACAGAGTGGGGAGCAGAGCTGCCTCACCAGGGCCAACCCAGAGAACTGCCCCGGGCAAGGGGGTGCTCTGCACAAAGCAGCCTGGCCAAAAGCAGGAGGGTGTAGACCTGCCATCAACTCCAAGGAAGGAAAACAAAACTCTCCTCATTAACAGCCTTCGCGGTTTCTGCAAAATCAAGAAATGACAGATAGGATTACAGAGGAAGGGAGAGTAGAAAGACAGAAAAATTAATGTGAAACAAAAAATACTTGTTAGGGATATATGTGAAACATGAGTAAAACCAGTGCGTCAGAGTACTCCCAAAGAAACAGAAAGATTTGGGACAGAAAGGAGTGTTATAGTCTCAAGCATTCACATTTCATCAGGGTGTGGTTCCCTTTGAGAAAATGGGATTTTAAAATTGTTACCATAAACTATTAGGACAGACTATGCATCCATTTTAAGCATCAAATCAGACATTCAGGTATTGAAATTGCTACTATTATTCTAAAATGTTTAATATTATCTCTCTGTACTTATAGCAGTAAAGAATACAAGTTTAGCTTGATTTATTCACAGAAGTTTTCCTGCTGTTACGATCTGAACCACCCACAGGAATGCAAGACTGGAAGCGGACTTCTTGAGTTTCCCAAGATCAGGATAAATCTTGTCATAAATAGATAAACTCCATCTAAAAACAGGCAAGATTTGTTCTTCCACCGCTCTGAGAGGCCGCCCCAGATCCAGCCTCTTCAGTGGCAGGAAGGGATGCAGGTTCCAGATAACCCCCATCACTGATCAGTCCTTGCCTGCTTGCGTGAGAAAAAAGTGAAAATAACTCCTTCATAAAGGAATAGGTATTAGTGTTAAAACACAGAGAGATTGGGATTTGGCCTTTGCTACCAATGAAGTTACAACTGGGAGGGATGTATGGGGATCACTAATCTGCCGTGGAGCTGGTTGCTGGGAAGCCATTGACAGCTCACGTTGTTGATGAGAAACAGTGGCTCTGTGACAACATTTGGTTTGGCTGGCAAGGATTAATTTATTCAAAACACACAGAGCCTGTTTGTTGTTCATTTTCGGAAACATCAGCTTCTGTTCCATATCAAAGGCCAAAAAAGACATTCCTTTTTCATTTTTCATGTAATACTGAATTTTTTGGCTTATGACGTGACAAAGGCTTAAAAAGAGTTACTGTTGATAGATACAAATAAATGTTAAATAGCATAACTTTTTCAAGTTTACATATCCTTTAATAAAATAATTTCCTTTCCTTCCTTGTTTTTGAAAATTCAAACTGTATGTGAAACCAAAAGCTTTTCTTTTCTTTTTAAACCGGTTTTAAACCCCTCAAAATCTAAATAAACATTAATTTTTTTTCAAATTAGGTCAGGAAAATCAAAGTATGTAACAGTAATTTTTAAAACTGTACTACCTCTGTTTTTACATGTTTAAAAATGTTGTAGCATATATTTTATATCATTATCTGTAAGATACTGTATCAAAAAATGAAAAAGAAAACACTCCCTATAAAATTGAATATCCACTCAGTTTCAGTCCTTGAGTTCATATGGCAACACTAATACAGTCCGTGAAAACTTTTCCTTTCCTAATATTTTGAAATTTTAAATTTGCAACATTAATATTTCAACAAGTATATTGTTTACTTCATTCGGGTTCCTGGTTTAGGATGAACTGCTGTCACGAAGAAGCAAAAAGAAAAGAGTGTACTTTTTAAAAATCTATCTAAGCCACAGCTTCTCTAATGCTGGAGATATGCACATCATATCTGAAGTTTTCACAGAGCTCTCAGGAACAGAGATAGCTTTAAAGTTTACTCCAACGTCCCCACTTGCCAGATTTTCAGCACGGCTGAGGTCCAGGGTTTTGACTGAAACTCATTTCTTAATATTTAGCTAATTTAAATGCTAATTAGACTAATTTGATGAGTAAAACATAGTAGGAATTCATTAGCAACTTTGCTGCTATTGCTTTACGTCTACAGAGAAATTCTCTAAAACAGGACTCCAGGGACAGTAGCGCATCTGTTACCAGTTGAACAAGTTGGATTCTTTGTAATACTAAACCTTAGAGTTGGTAATGTATTGCAGAACTGCAGAGAAGACTGAGCAGCAATTTTAAATTTTGCAAATCTAGCACATCTTGGACATAGGCCACCATTGAAGAAGAGGCCTTATGCTGTCCTGAGCCCATCTGCTTCATGGGGTTTGCTCTGAGTTTTACATACAGAGGAAGAAAACGTGCCTTGTCTCTGTCTCTCATTACCTACTACAGTTGTTCCAGTTCTTCTACCTGGTGTTATTGGTGCCTTACAAAGTAATTAAACCATTCACCTCATGTCTGATACTGGGGATAGCCTTTAATGGTTTTACTGAGCTCCATGAAATTAGTGAGGCTCCACAGAAGTGGAGGAGATACAAACATTGATGATGATCTCTTTGGAAGAATAGTCAGTTGGTTGGCTTTGTTTGTTTATCTTCGTTTGGTTTGGTGTTTTTTTGTTTGGTTTGCTTTGCTTTGCTTTTCTTTTCTTGGGTGAGCTTTTTTAATCCGTTTTTCCTGCAGCATGTGCCATTAGTGGCACTTGGGGAAGCGGTTTAGTGGTGAACATGTCAGTGCTGGGTTAAATCAATGATCTTAAGAGGTATTTTCCACTCTTAACAATTCTATGATTACCACAGCCAACAAGGTACTTGAGCAGATGCCAAATTTTCAAGATCTGACTTTGAATCTATTTAAAAGCAAAGCTGCTTATGGGCTTAATTAGGTAACTGAATTTTAGTCTGGAAAAAAAAAAAAAAGACAAAATAAGAAACCCTATGGAGAACTTCCATGGCAAAAAGTAAGGTAAGAAGTTTTGCTAAACAAGAATCTGTTTTGGACTCTCTTCCTGTGTCCACTCCCATGGCTGAATTAGTATGTGATTATTTTAATTTGCATGTAGAGCAGCAGCCCCCATAAGGGACATAGATGTCCCCATAGGGACATTTAGAAAATCCCACAGATTTTAGGGAAATATGGGTTCAGATCTCTCCATGCTGAAGATTTTCTGTGATATTCAGAGTGGAATATATAAGTGAAGTAACTCAAAGACCTGTAAGCATCTGTCTTCTTTGGAAGATAAATATATTTCATGTATAACTTTTGAGTCCATATATGCATTTAGATAGTAAATTCTAATTAAAAAAACCCTAAGAAAACCAAAAAACAGTGGTCACTAGAACTCGAAATGTAGTTGTGGATCCTCTTTGTATTTCTTTGCTTTAATTTTCCACCTGTAAATACTACTCTATCTCACAAAGGACCCAAAAAGATAAACATGTTGCAGATAATAAGTGATGTGCTCAAGTATAGTAGTGGTGGAGGTCATATTAACATATCATAATTAAAACAGGATAGGAAGGAATGTAAAGGAGGTCACCTGTATTGATAATACCATTTATCAGTGAAAAAGCTTCAAGTCAGTTAGCCACTAGTTTAATTCAGTTCTGTCTTGTTTGTTTTGTTTTTTGTGGTTTGTTTGCTTCTTTTTGTTAAAAATTTTCCTCCTGAATGCTAGGAGTGAATATAATTAGGTTTATAACTATTTCAAATGAAGGTCAGTACTCACTTCTACATGTTGGCAGGTCTGAATGAGTTTCGCCAGGAGAGTTTCCAGTTCAGTATTCCTCTTAATAAGGTTGGTGAGGTTACTCTCCAAATTTTGCTGTCAAAAAGAAAGAACACATTAGCATTTCACAGAATTTAATGTTTAGGTGAATATTTGAAAAATCTAATTACACAGGTATGAACACGAGACTTTCATTTTGGTATGTTCCATTACATATTTGATTACATTAGATGTTTTGTCTATGCAAGACAAGAGAGCAGACAAGTTCAATATAAGAGTGAATTCTAGAAAATAAGGTTTCTAAGGACCTACTAAAAACTAGATTAAGCAATTAGTTTTAGTCAGGAGGAAAAAAAGCAAGTAAGGAGAACACCAGGAAAGCTAAAAACATTTCCCAAAAATAAGTGGTTTATTTTGACTGAGAACATTTTTGACAATTTTGAATTTAAAAGCTTGCTGCTAACTAAGGTCTCTGAGCACATGCCCCTTTGGAACTGTACTTTAAGGACCAGTAGATAGGTCAGCACTTTCTTCTTGGGATTCACAGTGCTGTGGGGGGTCGTTATAATTGATTTAATCCCCTCGTTCAGCAGAGCTATATTTTTAAATAAATAATCTAAAGGAAAGCTTCCTTTCTACACAAAAGAATAAAGTATCTACTCACAGATTGTGCCTTCACTCACTGTTCTTAAGAGAGAACTTGTGGCTTGAGTCTGTATTTATCACCTGATTACGGATGCCATAAATATCTTCAACCCTGGGAGAACAAAGAGCTTTCCAGCCAACAGATCTGAAACTGCATTCGGGCTCTGTGCAATTGCACAGGAGATTGAGATTTAGCAACAAATGTTTCATCATCCCTTCTCCCCTCTGCATCCGTAGGAAGGAACCTCAGCCACAGGAGGAACAGGTCTGTGGCAGCTGTGACCCACTCCCTGGTCTGGCTGCCTTTGGACCAGGACTTTGCTGTGCACCCTGGAACTTGCAGCTACCAACTCTATGCTTTTTCTACACATCCTGAAGTAACTGCTGTTTTATACGAAATTTCATCTTTCGGAAGCACCTGGGCATGGAAACGCTTGGTTTTTTGAATAAACCATAAAGTTTCCACAGAAATGAAAAGGTCCTGTAAATATGGTTTAAGTATATAAAAAAAAAGGCATGCCATTAAAAAGAGTCCTGACTGTAAACATTCATTTATGTCAGTATCTTCAGGGGCATATATTTAATTTTTAAGCATTTGGGGACTTTTTGCATGACAAGCTGTTTCTTTTAGTTGTTCACCCATGTAAGTGTGAGAGACTAGTCACTTGCTTAGTATTCCTGACAGGCTGACAGTCTCTGATTTTTAATTGTACTTTGTCCTCCAAGCAGTCCCTGGCATCTAGGAAGTACTGAACAAGAACACCAGAAGTGGGCCCTTTGCTTTTCTCCTGACAAGGGCTGTAGTGTCTCTGCAGAGCCTTCATTAATTTCAACCCTCCTCATCTTTTATTAATGGACTTCTTTTCTTCACACTACTGCTTTCCATCAGATGTATCTATCCTATAATTTCAGTCCCTGCAGTTACCATTAACTCACCTGACTTCTATCCTCCCCACAACCCTCATCCTCATACATACATTTAGTCTGTGTGTGTGTTTTCTGGTGCTGTTACTCCCTGCATATTTTATGCTGGTTTAAAACACTTTGTTCCCTGCCCTCCCTTTCTGCAGCTGTGCAGTCTCCTTACTCCTTGCATATGGCTGCAAGCAAATGAAGATGGCAGTATTTCATTGCTGAACCATCCATACTTTGGCATTTACCAGGGCTGATGCTGTAAGCACCAGAGAAGCAGTCACTTCTGTTCCATTAAGGAAAGAATAAGATTTTGATGGCTTTACATATATGACCCTCCTGAGAAGCGTGATGGGTGTTTGAAATACATAATTTTGGCATTTTCTTCCCAGCACAGCCACGCATATTGTGTATCACAAGTTCTGGCTGTAAAAATACCTTCTACACTACATTTATTTTATAGCCCATTAAAACGGAGTAACAAGAATGGGCATGCTTACTGAACTGAGCTGTATCTTATATTTCCATAAGCTATACTGTGAACAATCTTAATTGTAAAGGCATGTTTGCTGCCCTGTCAGATGTCCTTTTGTAGGGCTGAGACTCACATGGAAAGTCAAAATACCGTATACAGTTACAGTATCAGATAACTTTTGTCTTTAAAAACCAGTTCCTTAAGATTATCCAAACGTGCAAATACTCTTGAAATTTTATTTATATAACTTCTTATTCTTCTATATTAATCTTGTACATGTTCTAATATTTCAAACTAAAATCCTTAAATGAAAAATGTGTATTCTTGATTGAGGTTACCTAATTTAAAATGTATTATTGGACATAATAAATACTAACAGTCTGGATCTATACAATACTATTAAGAAAAATTTAATTCAAAACTGTTATGGAACACTGCAGTGATTTGAAAAAACTGAAAGTTATTGATCTTCAACTAAGGCCATTAATACATGAAGAGTCAGTATTTTTCTCAGAAAGTTATTGATCCATAGATATAGATTCTTATATTCAGGATATTTTCAAATCCTAGACATAATAATCTATATTCCTGGATATATATCCTGGATAAAGAACAGAATCTTAGAATAAGTTTCCTATCCAATGAATCTAAACATAAATCCGTATATATCATAATGGCTTCACACAGATCTCAATATCCTCTGCATTTCCTGACCATGAAAATGGAGGATAACTATTAAACAACTGAGTTGCCTTAGCAAAACTGGAGTTAGTGCATTCCCATGCTCTAGTTCCTTGAACAGTGTAATTTTCAAACCGGAAAACCTGAAATTTTGTTCCCATGCAGTTTGGTATGCAAGGGATTTGGGTTTATTTAAGTCAAAAATGATCACAATTAAATTTCTGTTGAAGAACATCAGTATATATTAATGTTTTACAAGATAACAAGAACCTGGTGCCTGCTTTCTGAATTAATGTCAATCTTCCCAGTTTCACTGAATGGCAGCTCTTAAAAGTGGCCTGATTTGAAAATTTTAAAGGTCATAAAAAGTGATCAATTCTTGAAGTGTGTTTATCCAGATTTTCTCTTGTCAGTATCTTCGTCTAGTACTTTCCCCTATTCTATTCCCATGCAGACAATGGTACCACTTTGGCTATCACATGACAGTAGGTGACAGAAGCAGAGTTTGAGCTCTGTCCTCTTCCTTTCCTCCATACAGGGGAACCCAGAAAAAGCCTGAAAATTTAAATTTCAGAAGCAGAAGTTTGCTCACAGGCTTTCCAGTGCCACAACCTCATTTCACATCCATACCTCAGAACTTCCTCGGTTGTGTAAAACTACAATGCCAGATTTGGCATCTTGGAAAATTGATCCAGTTTCCCTAGACCAGAATTCCTGATGGAGTGAATTGTAGCCAGATTTTAAGTCTGAAAAAAGTGTGCTGTCATATTATGATGAGTACCTGTGAAAATGAGTAGCACATTAACCTGATTAAAAATATCTTCCTTCTTCCTACCAAATCTTTTACTGCTATCTTCTGTTAGGTGAACCACATTACAATTGTATTTTTGGAAATGTTCTAGGTAAATAATAATTTCTTAAACATTAGCACCTGCCTTTCCTTTTTTTTCTTCTTCCTCCTGATTTTAGAAAACCGGGTTTGTTTATTTGTTTGTTTTTTAAAGAGCACAATAGCTGCTGTGCATTTGTTCTGTGGACAGGCTTCATGCATGTTAACTCAATAGATGCAAACTGCTCTCAAAAAGCAAAAGCAAGGCTGAATGCTTCCTGACTTACAAATGCAGACCTAGCCCAAGATCTTGGCATTCCATGTGTGCTTTGAAACTGTTTTTGCAACATCCAGTGTAAAGTGAAAGGAATTCTTTTTGTCCATTTAGCAGGGTCTGACAACTATACAACATAAATATTCTTATAATCTTGGGATAAATCCAAGTAGATGAAATCACAGACATGTAATTGAAAAGGACAGTTAAGGATGGTGTTTCATTTTGTCTCTGCATGCCTATAAAATAATATGAACCAGGGACTGGAGTTCAGGTTGGAAAAATTAATGCTAAAAATTAGAGGAAGGCAACTCAGGACTGATCTCAATTTTTAAGCTGCTGTCTAGCTCACACTGAAGTCATGATCATGTTGCAGTAATGATTGCATGAGGCTTGTGCCCTGATTGAAGTGGGAGGTCAGACTAGATGATCATAATGGTCTCTTCTGGCCTTTAAATCTATCAGTCTATGAAAACCAAATGTGAACCCATGCCCTTTGCCAAATTAACAGTCTCACGCAAAGCATTGCTTGTCTAAAATAGGAAGGTAGCACAAACAGATAGTCCTAAGCTACTATATGGGTTGGAAATACTGTCAAAGTAAATTATTGTAAGCTTCTAAAGAAGAAAAATGCTGAGTTGTGTGCTCCTGCCTTACGTCACAGCAGATAAAACAATAACATTTCCAAGATCATCTTCTCAGAGACATTTTTCTGCTCCATAAAACTGTCTATTCAAAAGGCCACAAAATAAAACATATAGCTATCAGCTACAATGAGATCTTAAATTCTATTTGAAGTAAAGCAACTGTATTTTTCTCATTAAAATATTATTTTTTCTGTCATTTGTAAATATAAGTACTCATTTGAATTTTCCACTCACTGCTTACTGTAAAGATTTGAGAACTGGTCCACTGAAACTGCAGCACATGCTAAGATGCACACACTATGGGATAGTATATGTAACAACAGCCTTGATCACCATTTACATCAAATCCACCATGATCAAAGCCTTTCAGCAGCAAATATTGACTGCAGTTAGCATTTCCCCTGATCCTGGTGAAAAACTGACCAGAGTAAGGCATATTTTGAGACTAAAAAGAAAACAACTTTGCATATTGGAAATTACTAATAATATAGGTTTCCTGAGAACCACGGCCACCCTCCCCTCACCTCTTCACAAAGGGTTAAATTTAGAGAGAGTTTATATATTTTCCAACTGGGTTGGTTAAAGTGTACAAACAAAAGCCACACAGTTACACAGCAGTAAAACAGAAATGAGAAATAAAACACCATAAAGCAGAAGCGTGACCACATCCCAACCTACTCAAGCTAGCAGGGTAACCAGAGCAGTGTTGACACGGCAGATCAAGTCTTTAGTACACACAGGCTGGCTAGAGATCATAAATACACTCCCTGTCACCAACATAATCCATGCAAACATCTTCATTGCGAATGTTTTTGCTCCTAGTTTGAAGGCATTGTGCTTGCATGTGCTCCAGTTACGTTCCACCTCGCTGTGGTGGCATACCCCATGAACTAGTCCTGTTGCCTCCAGGACTTGTGTCTAACCTATTAAAAAAGTTGCCAATCAAATCCAGAGTAACTGCCAAAATACCAAAGATGGTTTTGAGCCAGGTTTTGGATGTATGCGAGTTTAATGTTTCCTTTGGTGTTCTTTATTTAAATGGACATGCCAGGTGCACATGGAAAAACTCAAACTAATTTTTATTCTATGTACTTGTCCTGAAACAGATGACTACTCCTCTGTAGAATACATGCAATTGAAATACATGTATTTCTTCAGCCAGGGAAGGGTAACATTCACGGTTAATAGGAATGATTGACCTCAAGTCTCAAATGTGCAGAGCTTGACAACTGCACTCCACATTTCTATGTGTAAAGAAATAACAGCTACGATGTTGATACACTCCTGGGGACTAAGATTTTTACCTCAAGTGATTACAGCATATCACAAGGAAAGACCCATGAGATACCGCACTGTTAATTAATTGTCCAGGACTACTTTTTGTAAAAGTGCAATGAAAATGTCTGCATTTGAGGCCACTGTGACTTCAACAACATTAACTAAGTTGTGTCTACTTTCATATTTCATAGGAATGTAATTTATTTTTTTATTAACCTCTATTTAATAAGGGATGTTGTGGAAACTAAAGGAAATTCAAGCATTACAAATTCTTGACCACATAAAATCTGAGAAGGCAATATTCTAGGGAAAACCTCCAACTGCATTTTTATGTTTCTGGAAAGCCATGCCCTCAAACAGACCAAGGGCGCTTGCCACTTGTGGCTGCAGCTCTGCCCTTTGATCTAACTACACTTGTCAGTCTTGGGAGTTGCTCTTTAGTCTTCCTTCACTATTCTTCTCTCATTTTTTGGAGCACAAGAGAAATTTCATAACTGGGGCCTTTGAGAAAAAAAAAACCCCAAGAGATATACATATAGTACCCTATAGCAAAAGTTTTCCATTAATGTGTACAAATAAGCTTGAGAAAGAAATAATATATATTCTGAAAAACTATTCAGCATATAACAGGGACCATGGTTACCAAGAACACAGGTAAAGAAGAAGCTTATACTGCTTAGCTATTTTCATTATTGTAATGGAAGGACATACAACAATGAAATGAAAATAATATTTTCTTTTAAACAGAGAAGGCAATTTGTTTTCTGAGGCATTCAAATGTTATAAGAACTTTGTTCCAGTGTAGTTGACAAAAATGACTATATCGGACAAGCTTTTTTTTAGAGATTCCCATTTCAATTAAGCTATTAGAAGATATCCAAATGTTAACTTGACTGGGATATGGGTGATTGTTTCATTCCTATTTTTAATGAGGCATTAATCAATGAAGGACCATGATAATAATCAGGGATCAAAGATCAAGAAAGAATAGGTTTAGCATCTGACCAAATTAAAACCAAGTTTGAGGCCATTATATATATATAATATTTTTTCTTCAATGCAGGAGTCAAACTGGAAGCTGAAGTGTTAAAAAAGCACAAGAAATACCAGACACTCTGCACTTAAAGCATGTCATTAAAGACTTGTTGTGGAGAGCTAGTGGGTTTATAAGCTCATACTTTTCCCCATGGGCTAATCCAGTGCAATGAGGGGGGTTAAGGAGAACTTGAACTATTGCACAGCTGTCCCGCAGCATCCTACATCTACTTCCAACCTCCCAGGTCATGGAATGTTCTTAAAACCAGGAGTTCAACATGAGCTCCTGCCCATGAGATGCATAATGAAATCTTGTACAAGCAAGATCTGGGAAGTATTCATTCCAGGAACTGAAATTCTAAGTTTTTCACAAAGCTAATGACAGACATCTATATGAAAAGAAAGCAAGAATATTATCTAAAGAACCACAATTTATGCAGTGTTATTAATGTCCTGGTTTCTACAGATGTCTGCCTAAACATTTCTGAAATCTTCTATTTATTTAAGAGGTTTTATTTTGGAAAAAATCTGGTTTTAATCAGTCGATACAAGTTACTGCACTTTGTGGTTGAAAAATTCCATCTTATCTAAGCAGATATATGTAAAAACAATTCAGTATTATGCAAAACTGGCAGGTTAGGAAGGAGAGTTAGATAGGTAAGGAGTAGAGAAGGTCAACATGGTGATTTGGTCTGCATAAGGCAGCAGTCTGGTGCAGCTGCCACAAAGCTAGCTCAGCTCTTTCTGCTGCCCTGTAATAAAGCTGACACTTGAGGCAGCTGCACCCATCTGCATTTATGTTTCTCAGTATAGCAAACAGCACTTTGAAAACCCCTACAGATATTAAAGACCTCCTGAAGATATTAATTGTCCATCCAGAGAATGAAGCTGTGAGTCCATTTCTTGGCATGGCTAAGGGTCTGGGACACACAGGACTCACACTGGCTTTGCCTGCCACTAGTGCAGCATCTAGCAATAGGGCTAACACAAAACGCCAGCAGTTCATCTTCAAGAAATGGGAATGACTTTCCATGTAGTTCTGCTACAGGGAGGAAACAGGTGAACACAGTATATTCCCAGCTGTTGCTCTAGTGGTATATTATGAGCCATACAGGTGCCATCAATAAGCTCAAGTGCAGCCAGAGAACAGCACCTCTTTCAGAAAACGCTGATCTCACTGTCCAATGGCAAGGTGCATGAAGCAAGTGTCAACCAACCAGTCCACCAGGAAACTCAATTCTGACATAGAGTGAATCATACCAAACAAAGCACCAGTTACAGTTGCGTTTTATGGGGGTTTGATTTTTGTGTTTATAAACCCTCCAAAATGTTGCCAAGAAGTACACCATGAGCTAATTCTTCCACTCTGGAGTGCTCTGGTTTTGCATCACTGAAGTCGTTGGTGGCTCTGCCTTTTCCTTGCAGTGAATAGGCTCCAGCTGCGAGAGGTTACTCACCATAAAAAAATTGGCATCTGTCCAGTTCACTGTTCATTCTGTCACATGCTCATTGGCTTGCTGCCCACAGTTAGACCTTGGTCTAGACAGGAATGTGAATCTCTCTGTGTTTTCCTCTCATTTGCTCTATTTCCTATTCACTAAACTAAAACTGTCTACTAGACTGACAGTGAATGCCTTGAAAGAAGTTTGGTATGGGGAACATGACTTCCCCACAGTCTTCGAGTTTTGATACAAGTTCAAGTACTTTTTTGAAGGGAAAGCTTAAACATTCATCTAAAATACTCATTGACGTGGCCTGATAATATAATTTATCAGTATTTTTCTGTACAAAGCTTTTGACCAAAGATCAGATCTCACATTTAAGAGTTACTGAAATAATCATTCTTGATTCAGATTCCAGCTACAGAGCTGGTATTATATTTAAAACTTGGACTTTATAAGTTGCTATGGACAAAACCAGAAAACATTAAATTATCTTAATTATATTAACATATTTAGGGACTTATTAAAACAATGCAATGGTGGTAAGCTGAGCTTAAACTAAACAGTGAGTATAAATTGCAAGGCACAGATCATGATTTGAAAGCAGATTTTCATATTTCTGTTTCATATTTCTGTCACAGTCCAATGAAGTTTTTGTTCTGACCTGCCAATATTTCACCTGAGATCAACTCAAGATTTCAAATTCACTGACCACCAACAACAAAAAAAGGAGCCAAACCAGAAGACAAAACCCAAACCAAAACAGCAATAAAATCCCCATAAATTTTAGCTGGAAAACTAAAAGGTCTCAGTATACTTTAAGTACTGATGCTCTGGAAAATTAACCATGACAAATATAGCACTTTGTTTTTGCCTTGATTTTGCAAATGATAAATGAAAGCCTACCAAGAAGATAGTCATCAGGCAGAAGTATCACCCTCCCTCATTTCATGTACAACACTAAAAGCTTTTCCTTCCCTTACCTCAGCAGTGCATTCAACTTCATTCCCAGTCATCCTAATCTTCCTCACTACTCTTACTTCCAATACATGTTTGTATTTTGCCTCTTTTTTTTCTTGCCATGCTGTGACCTGTCCAGCTGCTGCTGCAACATGCCCCTGAATTCCGGCTAGATTTTATGAACCTGAGTTGAACCCAGCTGCTGGCTCTTGCTTTGCTGGCAGTGCATGGTGCCAAGAAATTCTGAGAGGAAGGTCTGAAAGTAACTTGGATGCTCAAGAAAAAGCTCAGAGGGTGAAGGATGCATGCTACAGCCAGAGGAGCAGCTGAAGAAATAGCTTCTGTCCTTACCCTGCTAAGACACTATTTTTCAGTCCCTACTGGAGTGCACATTCACAAAGACTAAAATGCAATATTCAATTCAATGTTAATCCAGATATCATTTGGAGGCCAGTAATTCAAGAATACATTATTTTTTAGCAGCCCTCAACAATGTATATGCAATGATTAAAAAAACCAACATGCTGAAAGCAAACATCCCATGTGGAAGCCATGGCAGACTTCGGTATTTCACTTATTTCAACATTGCAGATGATGTCTTTTGTTTAACTAGTATGAACTAATCAATTAGTATAAACTATTTAATTGCTCATGCTAGTATGAACAATTGCATGAAGATACTTCAAAGTAGCGAATTTTAGCTCAGGAATATACTGAACTTTTTTTTTTTTTTTTTTTTTTAATTACACACAGTTTGAAAGGAAAAACCGGGGTAAAATTTCTGTCAAGAGTCAGTGCATTGTTACAGAATATTCCTAGTACCACCACAGAACTCTGGTCTCACAAGACACTGAAAGCATACATTAAAATATAAAAATTCTGCTGCAGTTTGCAAGGTGATTTATCACATCATATGAAATCAAACAACGCTTTTAGGAAAAAAGTGCAAATAGAAGTCCAGATATTTACACCTGTAAGATATTAAACTCATAATGTCCAAGCACAGGCTTATCTATCTCTGGTTGGGTGCACAGACCAGGGAACAAAAGGCTGGAGCACAGTGCTGTAGAAAGGGACCTGGGTGTCCTGGTCAATGGCAAGAAGAATATGAGTCAGCAGTGCTCTGGCAGCCAGGAGGGCCAACCGTGTCCTGGGGGCATCAGGCAAAGCATCGCCAGAGGGTTGAGGGAGAGGATTGTCCTGCACTGCTCTAGGGCAGCCTCACCTAGAATATTGTCTGCAGTTTTGGGCAACTCAATATCAGAAAGATATTAAGTCATTAGAGAGTGTCCAAAGGAGGGCAATTGAGGTGGTGAAGGGCCTTGAGGGGAAGCTGTATGAGGCGTAGCTGAGGGCACTTGATCTGTTCAGACTGGAGAAGAGGAGACTGAGGGGAGACCTCATTGCAGTTGCAACTTCCTTATGAAGGGAAGTGGAAGGGCAGGCACTGATCTCTTCTCTGTGGTAGTGACAGGAGTGACCAGTGACAGGACCCAAGCGAATGGCCTGAAGTTGTATCAGGGGAGGTTTGAGCTGGATATTGGAGAAAGGTTCTTTCACCCAGAGGGAGGTTGGGCACTGGAACAGGCTCCCCGTGGAAGTGGTCACAGCACCATGTCTGACAGAGTTCAAGAAGTGTTTGGACAATGCTCTCAGGCATATGGTGTGACTCTTGGGGTATCCTGCACAGGGTCAGGAATTGGACTTGATTCTGAGTCCCTTCCAACTCAGCATATTCTGTGATTATATGATCTTTGAATGATTTACAAAGAATCTTAGATCCTTTCATCTTATCTAGTTCAGCATATCTAAACTAAGGATCCAGAACAGAGCTAGTCTTACACAGCCTGCTGATCATCTTCACATCAGGCGAGCTAACAGTAGCAAAACGTAGAAGTAGCCTGCCTGAAGCTTCTCATGTAGCTTTGCCCACTTTTCTGTAGCCATTTAACACGAAAGGCATTCACGTAAAGAAAAATAAATGACCTTACATTTTGATGAAAAGACTAGCAATTTAGATAGATGGGCAAATCCAATTACTCCTGGAGAAAGAGAGAGGGAGATCTTAACATTTCATTTGATACATTTACATAATGGGACCAATTTATAAGGACTTCCTCCAGACAAATTATTAATTTGATATCTGACAGCCTTTGAAGTTTTCCCTACTATCAAGGCTCACAAACTTTTTATGCTGAAAACATGAGACAATGCTGATTATATAAGTATGTTTTTCATGGCACTTTGGGAAGATAAAAAACTTTAAAGCACATGGAAGTCTTAATTTGAGGCCTTCAATTAATTCAGTTTGATTTTGATCTCAGACAAAGTTTTCTTCAGAGAAACGTCATGGACTTGATTTACTTGGTGCATTACTTCAGGCATGAATTTTCTACATCCATTGTTTCTGAGAGCTGGGCCTGTAAACTTTGTGAGATATCCCTTCTCCTTAGCCATTCAAAACATGCACAAACAAGCATGCATTTACATAAGTACTCATACATGCTCCGTAATATGAAAAAAATGAGTTATGCAATGTGCAAGTGGTGTAGAGAAAGAACAATGAGTATTCTTTGGCGTTACTGTTCATGGTCAACAATAGCATTTTGAGGTCACACATACTGATTGAGTCCTGATTTCCTACACAGCAGCTTTTAAAATACCCCCTGAATATTTAGCCTTTTAATTTCTTTTTTTGTTTTCATTGACTGAAGAGTTAGATCCCTTCTCCCTGGAAAAATGAATGCTCAGGGGGCCTCATCACATTATTCCTGTACTTAAAGGGCACCTACCAAGAGTAGCACCTCCTCACAATCAGCCACATGGAGAAGACAAGGAGCAACAGGTATAAGTTGCACCGTGAGACATTCCACCTCAATGTTAGAAAAGACACCTTTTACAGTAGGAACTATCATTTACTATAACAGCTTTCCCAGGGACATGGGAGAGTCCTCATCACTGGAGGTCTTCGATTGGACAGACAGTGTATGTAACTTCATGTCAGCTCCCTTTTACATGAAAGGTTGAAACATCATCATTTGAAGCCCTTTCCAAATTGCAGCATTCTATGGTTGATGATTTATTAACCATTTTTATTAGTTAAAAGGGTGCATCTATAACTGAATCATTCTTTTAAGTATGGCTCTATGTGCACATGCGTGTGCATGTGGGCACATGCACATGGGTGTGTGTTGGCAAATACTCCAGTGAAACCAACCTACAAGTTAGCGTGGCCTCTTATTCTACCTCACTGAGCTGTGGCTGTATTTTGACCTGATCTGCCCAGTTTGAGACTATTTCAATTATACAATTCTTTCCTGATTTTGAACACTAGAGAGTCATTAACAGTCAAAAGTGAATTATGTACAGGAAAGGAGAGCTGACATCTCTCTAATTCCTACTGGCCTGGCCCACTCTTCCCTGTATCTCCAGAAGTTTGGAAAGCAAATCCTCACAACACTCGTCAACCCTCAGGATGCCAGGCTCTCCAGTCTGAGGGTCTTTGGTTCCTCAGTTCTGCAGGTGAGCCTGTTTGCCCCGTGCATAAACACACAGGTCTGTGAGATGGCCAAGCAAGCAATTGTGCAAATGGCTGAGGAGGTGCCAGGAGAGCTGAGACATATTTTCCCTGTGTAACTACGTTGAGGTCTCTATTTTCCAAACTGCAGTTACATTGTTGGTTTTGGTAAACCTTTCACTTGGTTGTAACTCTTCATGAAGGAGATGGGAATTACATTTTGGAAATTGGATATTCTAAATAATATTGAATATTGAAATGACATATCCATTAACTTCCATTTTTTTCATTTGTTTCTGCCAGAGTAGTTCCTATTGCACCCTCAGAATAAAACCATCTTTTACCCAGGATTTTTTAATTAATAAGAAACTTATTGTATTTTATCATTCAATATCTCAGGGTTTTTTTGCCTTTATAACAATATATTTGTTCCTAAAGCTAACAGCAACTCAAATATTCCAATATCTTTGTTTCCATAGTAACATCTTATTTCAACTGAAAGAAACAAAAGACACACCAAATACATGAAGCCTTAAAACGCTTTAAATTACTCATTTAAGTAATTAAAAAAAAAGATAAAACCAGTTTTCTTAATAGAGATAAAACACTAATAATGCATATTTTATACTTTCCCTGTATGAATTTCATTACTTTTACAAGAGAAACACACTATGATCCTTATTTTACAGATTATTCCGTTTCCCTAAGATCAAATGCCTTCAATCAAAAATGCACTGAAGGCTATACTAGTTTTTCTACTGTGTCAATGGCTTTGAATGAGATTCATCAGAAGACAGTTAAGTTCAGAAGATCCGTCCCATCATGGATATCACATGCTGGTAACATACGTTTGTTCAGGCAAGCAATCTGGGTGCTCAAGATGATTATTATTTTGTTGTCAGTGTGATATCAACTATTTCTGAAACAACATACACATGATTACCAATGACAGCAAAAGCAACAACTCAAGGATGCCTAGGTTTGACACAACAGAGGTATGTTGCCCTTGCCACACTCCACTGACATGATCAAAATGAAAACTTACAGGATGAGTATTCCCAATTCAGATTCCTAAAAACTAGCAGCTCAGAAATATTTACAAAAAAAAAAAAANGCTGCTGAATGTCATTTTGGGACTGTGTATCTGAAAAAAGGAGATTTCAGTAGTTCCTGATGGGTTTGTCCAGACCTTTAAGGTTGTCCTTTCCCATTACTAGACCTGTGCTGTGGTATGTCTCCAGCATATGACACTAGCTCCTGGGTGCTTTTCAAAGTAAGTAGAAGTCTGCTTTATTTCATCTTGCAGAGTTCCCCACAGACAACCTCAGAAATGTCTTAGGTACAAGTGAAATTCGCACATACAAAGTACTTTTGAGACTTAGGGTCAAACAGCAAGTAGAAAAATAAAATGCGAATGAAAGAAAAGGGAATCACAGTAAAAGCAATGGATTTAATAGCACAACTTGTTGATTTTCTTTAAAGAAACAGCGTATTTGGTATACGGTAAAACCAACTTTTAGGATTTCGATAAGCTTATATAAGTTTATCATATATGACTAATGTGCCCATCATTATAGTACATCAGTGTCAACTTTTTGTACATTTGATTGCACCATTTAAAGTATGTTGTAAACCACGAGTGGCTACATAGCTTTTTCTATTAACTTCATTTAATTTATTCCATGAATTCTTACTTTCTACATTATATCAAGTTTCAAGGAATAACATTTTTGGGTTGCACAGAGTTACAGAAACATCACACATTTTGTGTTTAATCAGGAATCTTTGACAAAAAAGGAGGCTGTAATTTATTACAGGATGTTTTTTGTTTTCAGTGCAATTGCAAGAGACGATAAATAGAACAGGAATTCCAAGGCATCTTCAGCCTTTACTATTTCATGCACTCTACTAAATAGAGAAATCTGATTTATTTTCCTCCATTCAGCATTGGTTGGGCACTTCAAGGAAAAATTGCCAACCTTTTTTCAGGTCTTAGTCTGCCAGCACATGGCATCAGACAGTTGTGGTTTAGTGTTCCCGGGCTGCGCTACGAGGCATGAAAGTTTCAAAGCACTTTAAATTAAAACCCCATCAATGGAGAGAACAGATTCAGACCTGCTTTTAACTGCTTTTATGTTTTCTTTCTTAATATGAAAGCTGTAGGGCAAAAGGAAGAAAAAGCCTCAAAATGTGTATGGATTGCTTTACATGGAAGTACAAATGAAAATAACAGAATTTACTTCTATACGGTGTTAGAAAACTGTAAAGAGAGAACCACCTAAATGAATGACACATCCTTATATAAAACTTCCGCCTACTTCTCAGTTTTACCAGAATAGCCTGGCTGTCCTCTTTTTCTCCGTCCCATTAAATTGTACATTTTTTTTTTCACAGTCAAAAATGTGACTTAGGTGAAGCAAAATCCTTAAATCTTTTGAGAATATGCAATATGAGTCTTCTAATTAGGACACCCTATAGAAATACAATTTAAAAAAAAAGACTGGAGAAAGGGGAAAGAGTAGTATATAATACTCTGAAATAATGCCCCAATTAGAAAAAAATGCAAGCTACAAATTGCACGCTCTTCATTTTCCCCTAGAGGTCTTGCATAAGGCTAAAAGCACTTTCAGTTTAGTCCCAAAGATTAAAAAATTTGTGTGTTATTCTCCATCAGAGCTGTAATTAGTCATTTTGATACTAACAATGGAGTTTATAATTTCACACCAGGCTGATCATCACTTGAAACCCTTTCTTTCAGCTCAGTACATCCCCTGTTAATTGGAATGTTTTGCTAGTGGTGTGTTCCCATTAAGATACAGTCATGTCATTACAGCCATTAGGCTCAACCTCTTCTCTTGAATACAACCCAGGAAACAGCCATCCAGAATACATGCCTATGGATAGCTGGATTCAGATACACTAATGGATATTTTCTTGGTCCACTCTGAGTTTTAGGTGAAATAAAAGAATTAGTAAGTAAAATGTTACAGTCTCTCTTGCACATGAGGTCAGATTCTCCAATTATTGTGGTCATATCTGGTCTTAGAAATCTGAGAAATTATAATATCTGCCTGCAGCAAGTCTTTAAAAGTCAAAGTTTTGCTATACACAACGGGCTAAATCCAGCCACCAGTTCAATGCAAAGAATCAGATGATTTCCAGAGATGTAGCTCAATTCATAATTTATCCTCAACTATTTAGAATGTATTTCAGACTTTTTAGAGCTGTTACTCATATCAACAGGGATTGCAGTTTCACCTATGATTATGTGTATTTGACATTTCCCATTATTAGATCCTTATTTCAGATACAGAAATGTCAAACCTCAGTTAGATTAAATGTTACAGTTACAGTATTTCCTTGGCCTGATTTTATTCAAGTTTCATGTTTACACAAATGCCAGATAAAACCACCAGCTAATTTCACAAAACAAATTACAAAAAATATGCTGCCATCAATGATAACAGGTCTGGCTCTGCTGCCTTAGTGCTTTGAAAGCTGGACTTGAATTTGGCAGAAGTTTGTTTGCCTGGTATTCTTTTTGCCTTTGGCTGCCAGTCCTTCCAAGTTCAGGCAAGATATGAAAAAACCTGTACATCACAGTTTTGCAACTAAAAATTCTCAAAACTCTCAATGCCAGCTGAGCTCCAGACTCCCAGCTGACCAGATGGTACATGTACCATCTGGCACCAAGGTACATGGTACAGCTCAGGGCTGCTAAAACCAAATTACAACATCCTTGTATTGACTTCTCCCACCAGATGACCTAAGGCAGGGTCACAGTCCAGATCTTAAAGCAGAGTGATTTTGTCTCTCCAGTACTCCCAGTCCCCCTCCCATGAGGACCCATTAGTTAATGCAGAGAAGTTCAACTGAAAATTGAAATAAAGCAACTGCTATATATTAGAGACAGAGAAAGGAGTATGACAAGGACATTGAATCAGGTAAACTAGCAATGGAAGAAAAAATGCTCTTGGTGAGGCTAGATTGGAAGGTGGTGCAGGGAAGAAATGGGGATGGACAGCTGGAAAAACAGAATGAGCAAAGAGTCACTTTGAAAAAAGGTGCTGAGACTGGGTAGTTGGGTGAGCTGGAAGCCCCTCTGGACGTACAACCAAACAAGAGAGCCTCAAATGAGAGAGCCAAATAGCAGGATAGATACTGGAAATGATAACCCCAAGAATGAAAAAGGGGCAGAGATGGAGGAAAGATAAGGTAATGGGAGGAAGGAACAGAGCAGAAGGAGGACCAGGGGAAAGTCAGCATAATAGATGAAAATATATGTGTCAGGGAAACATCTGGGAAAATAAAGCCTTGCAGGGCAGAGCCACTAGGGAAAGAGACATGGGAGGGCAGAGCCCTGAGCAGAACAGTGGTCTGTGGCATGGCAAGAGCTTACCGAATAGAGAGGAGCATCCATGGAGATCCAAGCAGTCTGGGAACCAAAGGAAAAGGTTCAGAATAAATATAGATGTAGAGGCAGGGAAATACTAATCTCAGGACATGGATGCTGAGCATGTACAACTGAAAAAGGATTTGAGCGGGCAAGGAGACTGAGACTGAGTGTTAGGAAAGGGAAAGACCAGGCCTAAGGAAAGAAGAGGGGAATTGGAAATTAGTCTGCCTCAGAGGAAGAGGCCTATAGGTGAATAATTTTGAAAGACTTTGTGTGGGCTTATTTGACAGGGAAAAACACCAACACCAGATAGCCTTCCTATAAATCTTGAATAATCCCTATGATATCAGCTATATTTTCCCATTTAGCAAAATATTTCCATCTGCCAGCAGAAATGCAATCATATATTACAAGAGAATCACATAAATGAAAGCAACAGAGACAACAGTCTGGTTTTTATTGTTTCTCACTATTTTATTTATTTTTTTTTCAACCTTGGGAATACTTCTTACATGCAAAATGTGAGAGGTAAAAACCAGAAGCAGTCCAATGGTTCTCTTTGGAAATACTGCTCTTTTGTAGGCACTTTAAAAGGCAAACATCAAAGGATTCTCTACTCAGAAAACTATCAACTTGTGATTTCTATGAATTTTGCCATTGATTTGATTTAAGTAGGATTTCACACCATCTTTCTTTGAAAAGGAAACTGAAATAAAGAACTTGTTCTCCTAATCCAGCTTTTAATTAATTAAAAGCTGCAATGTTAATGTGATTACTTGGTTTTTAATTTGCTAAGGATATCTTACTGTAAGGATCAACACTTTGATCTCTTTTGTAGTTTTTTCTTCTCTTTTTTTTCCTGACATCAGAAATCAGAGAAGAAATTAAAGTGGCTTCATTTTCCATAGCACAATTATTTCACAAAATGCATTTTCTCACTTTTATGGTTTAACTCCAGCTGTCAACTAAGTACCACATACCCGAGTTGGACAGGACCTCAAGGATCATGGTCCAAACTTTCTTGGCAAAAGCACAGTCTAGACAAGATGGTCCAGCACCCTGACCAGCTGCATCTTAAAACTGTCCAACACTGGGGAACCCATCACTTCCCTGGGGAGATTATTCCAATTGCTGGTTGTGAAAAATTTTCCTTTTGTGTCTAACCAGAATCTCACTAGTAGTAACTTGTACCCATTACCCCTCATCTTTTCCATAAGAATCCTTGTAAAAAGAAGCCTCCATCTTCTTTGTAGTCACCTTGTAAAGAGAGAAACAGCATGATAAGGTCTCCCCTAAGCCTTCTTTTCACAAGGTTAACAAATCCACTTAGCTGAAGTGAAATCCTTAATTCTTTTGTGGGTATACAGTATGGGTCTCCTAATTAGTACATCCGGTGGAAACTCAATTTAAAAAAAAAAAAAAAAAGCCTGGAGAAAGAGTAAAGAAAATCCTTGACTTAGACTAAGCATTACTTGGCAACAACTAAACCATCAGTGTATTATCAACATTATTCTCACACTAAATCCAAAACTCAGCACTGTACCAGGCTGACTCTGTCAGCTGGTTTTAGAGATATTATCCAACACCTGTCATACATCAAAGATGAAATGTTCTCCTCCAATACTTTGTTCAGTGCTACCCATTTCTCTTACCCTGCTACATAGTACTGTTTGTTCAAGGAATAAGTCACTGTCTGGAAGAAAAACTGTTTTTAAAGATAAAATTCATATTCCCTACTTGACCCACACAGAGAAATCCCAGAAAATCCCAATTACCTTGTGAAAAAAAATACTTCGGCAAAACAAGATTTACCACTTCTTTAAGACATTCTGGAAATTAGATAGTGCATATTGAGCATGGTTTTAAAAGGAACAGGTTTACTATGTTACTTTCTTATTTCACTTAAGAAAAAAACATTCCTGACAGGTAACATCCAGAAAAGAAAAGAATGAAAAAATCATGATAGAGGGGTGCATTATTTTGAGCACAGCCTGGTGGAAAAAAAACAACCAAAAACCCCAACTACAGAGCAAGTTTTTCACACAGTTTTTCTTGACTTTTATTCCCAGGAGTGATGTTTATTCTCTGGCCTTTGCCACTTCACATCACTGAGTATTTCAGTTCCTTCATCTATAAAAGAAAAAAAGCAATACTGGCCCAACTCTATTTAATAAGGTAATGCAAAACTGGCCTCAGGGTAGTACCCAGAGCCTTCCACTGCAACTCTTCATGTACTGTGAGTGGCTGGTTTTCAGGCTGGGAACAGGCACTACAAATGTCCTGGCAACCTGTACATGTTAATACTCGGCATCCACCAGTCAACTGACTGGGACTGGTTATATACAAGTGTTACACAACATTAAACAAGAAGAGTTTTGTAGTCTTTAGCATGATACTGTCACTTACTGGCTGTGATGACAAGGCCAGTTTAGGAAATATGGGTTTGCCCTCCCCAGTACGGTAATCCTGCTGGCACCACTCTGTGCGACTGCACTGTAAGCCAGGTGTGGGTTAAACCTTTGAAAGAAAGTAGGGAATGGGAATTATACTTTAAACCCATATAAGAAATCCAGTTTGCAATGCCTCTCCACAAACAGCTGTAGCAGAAAAACTGAGCAGGTGATGAGCTGTGACAGAGTGGGAAGAGCGAGGTGCTGAAGGGTCAGAAATTGCCAGGCAATCTTCACGCCAAGGGCAGCATCTCGTGGATTCACTAAAAAGTAATACTGACTCATTAAGCCCCTTTAGCACTTTAAAACATACTTACATAGATCACTGTTTTCACTGATGTTGTGATATTAAAAGGAGAGAGGAACTCACAAACACAAAAGGAAAAGTCAGCACATGATATTACATGTGATGATGAACAAGAAAGGGAGGAAATAGAGTGACTGTACAACTGATGCCAGTTTTCAGAAAATCATATGCTGAGGTGTGTAATTATGTCTCTTTGGTCAAACATCATTCAACTTTAAAAACAACCAGTCAACTACAGGTAAAAATTAATATAATTTACTCATTAAACCTGATAATTTAATGGTATTCTATTTACTTATTTTGAACTGGCATGACAATCTCTGCTATGTATGCCTTCCTTCCCTTCTATTTTAAAGTTACATATGTAGCCAAAAGGCTTGCTCTACTTAAAAATACAAAAACAATGCCCTCATTTACTGACACTGCTTATTTCACATGACTACTGAAAATGTATTCATTATGGGATGAGTACATACTTGTGCTCAGGACACTGAATTATGAATGCAGGTTTCCTTACCTGGCCTATCATGTCACTACAGAGTGATACTGCCACAGCTTCTGAATTCTCAGCAAGTTCTGGACTCCAGGGTGGGGTTAGTTCCTTGGTGAGAAAGAAATTAATTGATACAGATAGAGTTTATGGCATCTTTGCATCTTTTATTTACGGTAGATGCAATTTTAAAGAGAGGAGTTAGATAGGAAAGTCAGTGTGTGGTATGTGATTCAGAGACTAGTTCTGAAATTCCAGAAAAGACTCCATCATATTAAAATCCATCCTGTTTCTCAGAGTAGAGGATGGACTGTGTTTATGCTCATAACCCCAGATAGACAAAAAAAATCTAAATTTTGTCTACCTTTTTTTTTTTTTATTGGCAGGTAGTAACTTAATTTCAAGAGTATTTTAGTAACTTAAAAACAAGCCACTGTTGAAAGGGTCATTCTTGCTTGCATCCTTTCATCATCATTACAGCATGTGGGAGCATATAGACAAGTACATCAAAATATTATTCTTACTGAAAACAAGTCCTTCTCAAAAGTGGATGATTGTAACACCTAGCACCAGTGAGGCACGGGATAACAAGTTATCATGAAACAAGTAGTGAAGCAGAACCATCCCTCCTATTGACAAGTTCCCAGATTAGCTGAAATGTCTCACAAAACTTATCTCTGCGACATTTTCCTCAGAAGTTTCTAGAGCCTACACTATTTCCTTTAGGCTTGTGACTGTTGAAAGTCTCACAGCCCCTCTGAAAACTATGTAACTTTTACTTCAATATGTTACTGATTAGTTTTTCCAGATGCCTTGGATTTGAAGGACACATTTGCAAGGCATGGACTAAACAAAAAAACAAAACCAAAAAACCCTCACAAACAAACAAAAATATGGAAAATGCAAAGGGTCAGTCAGATTTCAGCTAGTCACAAGTATTTTATTTGCATGCTACTATAGTTTGCTTATCTTTCTAGATGAGCAAATTACAACTGTATTGCAACTGTAGAATGGTGAATATTCTCAGAACACTTCCCTCTAGAAGTACTGGATCATTCAGAAACATACAGAAACTACAGATGTATTTTAAACAGCTGCTCTCTGGAAAAATTTGGTCCAGCCAACTGTGTAAAGTTGTACTGGGGAAGGAGGGAAGAGCGAGGAGTGAAAAAGTAGAGTTTTGTAGCATTCTAGAAGGCAAAAATATACTGAGGATAGAAAAGAAAACTCTTGTTTCCAAGATGGTTTCATTTAAATTCATCCTTCTCTCAACTTTGACCTGACTGCCTAATACACCTCCGTGCAGCTATCTTCCACATTTACAATAGTTGCAAACTGAGTTTCTTTCTTTTCAAAGAAGCAGACAGAAGTCTTAGATGAGTCCTACAAGTGTCATTAATATTTCCTGCTGAGTAGTGGAGTGAGATCTCCATTAATGACCCTGCTGAGGAGGAAGACTGTGATGTGAACTGAGCTGGCCCACTGAAGCATCCACCTACCCTGGACATACTCCCTGTGCTGTCCAGCTGCTTGTCTAGCTGGTAGCCTATGCAAAGGAAGAGGTACTGAGAATGTCCATGGGTTTTCAAGAAAGTATTGCAAGGAAGGAAAACTGAACTCATGGAGCATGAGAAGTAACTGGGTTTACTTGGAAGTGTTACTGAGGCACAAGCTGCTTTACTTACAGCTTTGTTAGTCCTGTTGCCCATACAACCTATTTTGTAATGCACTTGACACTCCAGAGACTTCAGCCTGGACTGGGACTGGGTTATGAACAACAGGAAAGGAGTTAACCTCTGGCCACAGGAGAAGTAAAAGCAATACATATGATAATTACTATATGCTATACATTATTACAAGGTATACTATATTGCAATATTGCAATACACTACTACAGGGTCACTACCTGTAACTGGATGAGTAAAAGCACAGTATGTGGCCTGAAAAGGATTGCAGTCAAGTATTACAGTGAATACAACCTTTGCATTTTTAACAAATTTGTTGTATTACTGCAGTTTCATATTCATATTTTCAATATTTGTGTGCCTGTCAAATTTGGCAAAGAGTCTAAAGTAACAAAATAGTGCAGTTAGATCTATAGACTGGCATATTTCCTCTATGCAGTTTTAAAGAAGGTTCATGAGAACTGGTCTATCCTAAAGAGCTGTTCTTTAGCTAATCCCTTCCAAAGAATAATGCCAAGCATTCAGCTAATTTGTCAAATCTAGGAAGGTAGGCTGCTGTTTGCAATGATAGTGACCCATTTTTACATTTCAGAGTGGGAAGAGAGCCTTTTCCTCTCCTCTTGGAATGTTTCAGAGAACTTAGGCTGGAATTCATCAAGCTGCATAAGCATGGGCTCACTTTTAGGCTCCTTTGTAATTGTGCAGACAATTACTCAATACCAGAAATCCATTTGAATTCCACCGCTTCTACAACATGCAAAATCCAAAAAATATGCACATGAAATAAATCAATAGTAAGAGAATCAATTAACACATTAATTATCAACTGATGGGAAAGGACAAAACACTGAATTTGAGCCTGTTAAAGCATCTTTCCTTCTTTAGTGTACGGGACCTTTATAAATAAAATGTCACTAGTGAATAATTGTGAACTTAAAAGAAATTTGTAGTAATTAAAGGCAGAGCTGAGCCCTGAAACATTCCCTCCAGGGACACTCACTCAAATACTTGCTTGTTTAAATGTTTGAGAATTTAGGCTAAAACTTAAATAATGGTAATTATCCACATCCCACAGGTGAGTAACTGATTACTGATGAGTGATAGTTGGTTAAAATTAAACAAATTTATCAACTTTATACATAAATACTACAGAGCATGTTTTAAAACCATAATTCATGATTAGAGAACTACCCCAAAAGCTTTTAAGTCAAAAAAATCATGAAAGTGCAATTAGTCATTAGTTTTGAAATACCCACAATAAAGCAATCGATTCGTAAGCAATTGAAGCGACATACTGTATTCTTTCTTCTGTTTCCTGATAGGGCAGTGTCACACCTCATAAGTCTGCTCTGCTAGATACTGTATGACTATAAGACAAAAATGTAGTCCTCACTCAAAAGCAGCTAAACATTTCAAGCTAAGATCCTAGTATTATAAGACTGAAAAATTGATATCACTTTTTTTAAGATTAGTTTTTAATTTTGACACACGACATTCTGAATAAGCAAAAGTTCAGATTTTACTACATTGAAAATGCTGTCTTAGAGCCTGAAGTGACCTTGCCTTGAATCACTGAGCTTTACTCTAAGTAAGAGGACTAAATATGAGAAATGGATATGTATTTGAAAAATGGCAGCACTGAGACAACGACTAGAACAGGGAAGACATACCAGCAAAACTGTTGCCATGTAGGCTATTCAAAGGAACTGTGGGAAGCTGCAATTCAGGGGACATCGAAACAGAAGGATACTAAAGTGACGGCAAAGTAACACAGGAGAAGCAATACCTGGGACATACAATCTGTGCAGTACTACCTTGGGTAATGAGGAGCAAAATGAGCCTAGAATCAACACTCATGAGGAGGTAAGACGAGCAGGCTATATGGGAATTATCAGCATATAGACAAGGAAGGACACAAGCATGTGAGCAGCTCTACGAGCAAATCTAAGGCTGAAGATATGAGAAACTTCAGCCTGTCTTAAAATACTGTTTAAGAGAAACACATACATGCACATACATACATACACAATATAAGTATATAAAAATATATCCACCTGCGTATCTGCCTATATATATACACGCACATATATATGCATGTGTTTGTCAGTGTCAGATCAAAAATATCTTGACAAAATTAAATAATTTCAGTGATTGTCCCATTTCGTGGACATTCCATCCCTACAAGTGTTCAAGGCCAGGTCGTATGGGGCCCTGAGCAACCTGATCTAGTGAGATAAATCCCTGCCCATGATGGGGGTAGGGATTTGGAACTAGATGATCTTTAAGGTCCCTTCAAACCCAAGCCTTTCTATGATTCTTTGAATGCAGATTATTCAGCCCATGTGACTGGCTGATTTTCTGCAGATCACAGAGATTTTTGTTTCAAACTGTGTTTGTTTCTCCCCAAATCCTTCCCCTTCACATCTTGTTCCTGACTGATCTCTACTGCAATAAGCTAAACCCAAGCATGCTGAAGAGAAGTACTGCCCGAGTGTAGGGGATGCTGAGATATGACTCTCAGAGAGAGATGTCAAGTCTCACAAATGTCATTAAAGGTCATAATGTCAAAATTTTTAAAAATTAATTTCTCAGATGCATATTCTCTGAGGGGAAGATTTAAAGACAGCAGTGAACATATGGGGACAAAGAAACAGTTGCTGTTGTTGAGGAAGGAAGCCCCCATGGTTTCAAGAACAAGAAAAATGGGAGCACAGGAAGGCAAATGTATAAGAACGATGGTAGAAAGATAATTGCATTAACTGAATACACTGGTCAGAAATTTCATGAGATAAGCAAAAAGCAGGCTTCAGTTTCTATATTTCCTTTTGGCCCAAAGATGACTCTTAAAATAGCTATACATATAAGGAGCTATGTTTTCTTTCCTGAAGTGCAATTTTCTCATTGTGCATGAATATACTAGTATGTGAGCTCCATGTTCCTGCTGTGATTTCGATGTTTACAGATAGTTATAGATTGAGCATATATTGTATGGAACATATACTTGAACTTTGGTATCCCATATTATTGACTTGAACAGGTTGCCTTGAATGTCAATTAGCAGTCCACCTGTGACTGGAGCATGCAGTTCGTACCACAGTCTTTTACAAAATCCCTCCTTACACGTATGTTCACTTATAGAAACAGTTGCGAGCTTTCAACAGGGAGTTCTCCCTAATCATTACTGAAGAACAGAAAGGTTAATCTGGTTCTCCTTTTCTCTTTCCCTCAAGCAATTTCTGGCTCTGTCTCTGCAGAAATTTTATTAAAAATGGATGTAACTACCAGCATTTACAAAAAATAAAAAAAAAAAGCCCAACCCCAAAAACCAATAGCAAGTTCATTCCCAAATTTCTAGCTGTTCCTGCTTCCAGTCCCATACACAATCCCATCACCTTGATATCTGGAGACCTCTGTGATAACAGTTCTGTAAATATAGGTAAGGTTCACCTTTGGACTAACTATTTTCTTTGCAGCACAGACTGGAATGTATTAATTAAGAAAAAGGAAACCAAACAAAAAAACACAAGTTGTCTCTATGTGAAAGTTTACACTGGAATGGAAATTGAATCTTTGTGACCTAATACTGTGTTTAAGTGACAGGAGATTCAGTTACTCTGGATCATTCTGAATTACTCTGATTATTCTGAAATGATCAAAAACTATTGAAGTGAATTGCAGCATTAAAAGTGGATCTGTGCCCAGGCATTAGACTATATTTAAAGGTTTTGTGGTTTGGGTTTTTTTGGGGTTTTTTTGCAGGCTGAAGAATGGAATATTAGACAGCAGACAATAGAAGATAATTTACTGAATATTAAGAGTAAGAATGGAAAGAGAGTATCCAATTTTACTTCATCCAGTCTTAGGTTTGTTTTAAAGTAATTCAATCATGAATTCCCCATGTAATATAAATAATAACTGTTTCCAATGCTTATCTCATGTTCTCTATGAAAATAAAAGAATATAAAATTACTATCATTATCTCCTGATGTTTTTGGCTCTTGATCAAAGATAGGCCTAATCTGATCTGCCTGTGCCCTGTACTGAGATTTTCTATTGGAAGCTGTACTGCAGCATTCATCATTTGTGAAGTTTCAGGTTGCTCTTTTTGTTCTACTAGGACATAATGCTTTGTCAGAGTTCTAAGATATTTCTATCTAACATAATAGAAAATAAAATATTTGTCCAGCTTCCCCGTTTGAAATAAACATTCCTTTGGCATAAAACAGGTAATCCCAATTTGAAACCTAGATAGGACTTGAAACAATTTTTTTCACTTACTTGAGGAAGCATTGTTTAGTCGTTAGAATATGAGCACAATACTCACACCTGACTATTGACAGAAGGGAAAAACCCCTCAGCTCCATCCTAAGACTTGGCAACGACCGTGGGTGAGACGAACACAATGCTTTCTGTTCTTGCTTTAAACTAAGAGTACGGTCACAAAAACTGTGGGAGTAGATATGGTTTTGAAGTGCTTCAAGACGACACACAATAGAAGTAATGAAAGAACATTTGTGGTGTTCTGCAGTGTCACGTTGCTTCCACTTCACACAGTGGTTTTCTTTCAAGTTCCAACAAAGCTTTTCTGTCATGCTGCCTAAGTTCTGCTAGTACCTTAATTCAAAAGTTTAGATAAAGAATCAAGCTTAAAAAGTTCAGAAAAAAGTCAAGAGATGATGGCTACAGCTGTCACAATGCTCAAAACAATTTTCAGACTCCAAAATTCTCCAAGAGTAATGCTAATTCAGTGACTGAAAGAGTTGATTTTTCAGGTACAATCCACTAAGCAGTACAAAACCTGGATGGTCTCCATGATCTCTATTGCAATCTTTGGTGGTGATTTCCAGGAATAAATAAAATCACAACTATTAGTAACAGGCTGGGTCTCTGATGTGCAGGTTGTTTATACGTTTGGGACACACTACACTGCTACTTGATGAAGTGATGACTTACAAGACACAATAATGCTACCTGTAATGCTTTAAATGGATCCTGGTCCAGAAAATTTTTAAGATTCAATATTTTTTTTATTTAAACCTAGGATATCAAGAAATTTAAAGGATAAAAAACCTAGACTCTTCTAATTTTCATTTTTCAAGGTCTTAGTGCAGCCCTATATTTAAAAGAGTATGTTCTTTTTTTCCTAACATGTATATGTAGCTTTGTCATATGGTGGAAAATACGCCAAAGAGAAGGGGGATACTTTAAGTTTGTTGTTTCTTGTGCTGTAATAAAAAGTGCTGGTTGAAGGCATTCCTGGAAAATACTATTGCTTAACAATTCTGCTTAGTGCTTTGAAGTGGCAGCCCTGGACCTTATTCCGTTAGCCCTCATATGTGCGATTCTTACTCCTGCAAGTGCTACAACTGAAGAGAGAAATAGACCACGACTTACCATATATTTCCATTACATAGGGCTGATACACTTTCTTTTACCTACTTATGCCTCTTCCTTCCTAAAGGCTTTGAGATGACAAGTGCAGTCTTTAAAAGTTCCATTCCAAAAGGTGCCACAAAATGCAGGATAACTTTTATGTGCAAGCATAACTGCTGTGAACTGCTATGATCTTTTCCAGGTAGGGGTCCCATCACAGTTATTCCATCTGATGGGATCTAAGCACACTGAAGGGGCAGGTTATCTGTAAGGGCTGAATAAACAGCTTCCCATTAGGCCTAGCCTAGGGCAACAGATAAATACCACAAATTATCCAATGCACATAGGTAAAAAGGTTAATTTTTTTTTTTAACACATCACTTTTCTTTTACTTTCACAACATCTTGAATTAACTATAATCCCAATGGTTTCTGCACTGCACAAGTGCAGTATAAAATATGTGAATTCATTATGAATGTCTTAAACCAAAACTGCCAGTGAAATCCATCTTTAAAAGTCTCAAAGCAAAGGTCTTCTACAATGTGTGAAAGACATGAGTGTCAGATATGGAGGTGACTCAGCCTGGTTGCTGAGGAATTGAGTTAAGGAACCCAATAAACCTTATTAAAGTCAATTGATCTCCTTGCAGAATCACTGAATCATAGAATAATTGGAAAATACCTCTAAGATCATTGAGTCCAACTGTTAACCCAGCACTGTTAAGTCTACCACTTAACCATACAATCCCTGAGTACTCCATCTACATGACTTTTAAATACTTCCAGAGTTGGTGACTCAACCACTTCACTGGGCATCTTATTCCAGTGCTTGACAAACCTTTCCGTGAAAAATTTTTTCCTAATATCCAATCTACACTTTTTCTGGTGCAACTTGAGGCCATTTTCTCTTGCCCTATTGCTTGCTACATGGGAGACAATACCATCCTCCAGCTCGCTGAAATCTTGGGACATCTTCCACGAGACCACATTACTTAAATACCCATCCAACCTGGCCTTGAACACTTCCAGGAATATGGCACCCACAATTTCTCTGGGCAACATCTTCCAGTTGCTCTTCCAGAGCGGTGTGTCAGCTCTGTGCGGCCACCTCAGACTTTAGGGGCACCTCCCTCTCTGTGCTGATGGGAGGTTTTTTGCCTCTTTGACCTCTGGGTCCACCTCAGTCTGGGCTTGGAACCAGATACCTCTATCCTTCTGAGTCTCCCTTATGTTGTGCAGCCTTTGCACCATTTCCTGCAGCTCAGCCAACAACCTCGAAAGCACAGGGTACAGAAGCTGAAATGTACCACTAAAAATAGATTATAAAAACTGGATTGTACTTTGGAAGAGTTTACAATCAGAACAGAAAAATGCAGAGTGATATTAGTTCTGATTCTCTAAACATAACCCACAGTATTTATGGAAAGATTTAATTTAGTGACTCTGGATTGATTTTTTTTTGTTAAAAAAACTTTTGAAAGTCTCTCATTGAATATCATATCTGTATTCCCTGAGTTCTTCAGTGTATTTCAGAACTATAAATACATTTCACATCTAAAGATACCTTAAAGACTGAAGTATGCAGAGTTGAGCCAGATGTCTCCTGCTATATTCTGAGGCCCAAAGCAGAACAGAAAATGCAGTCCTTTCGAAGAATTGACTTCAGATTTCACCTACAGAGGCAGGTTTCTATGGGATAATGTTAAGTAATTCACTATAGGCTCATTTAATCCTGAGGTCTCTTGCAAACAAAGCCGCCAAATTGCAAAGGTGCTTTGTGAAATAACCTATTGTACATCAGACACCGAACTGAGACTCCAGTGTTCATCCTCTGCCAAGTCCCCAGACATGAACAGCTCATGTTTAACCTCACTAAAGATCCTTTTCTTTTGACAGCAAAATGAGAGCTGCAACCGAGTGCTGGTTGCCACTGAAAGTAAGAGGTTTACAAAACTTGTTTTAGACGTTAATGCTAGCCTGGGGGTCTTCAGCTCTTGGGTGACATGAAAAAAATACAGTAAGTACACAAAACCATTTTATGTAATGACAGTCCCATATCTTGTAAGCAGTCATTCTGCTAAAGGGCAAGTTCCTGCTCCCATTTAAATGAACAGCATGATTTCCATGAACAAAATTGAGGCCTTTACACAGCTTTTATTTACCTTTTCTCTTATATTTTCTGTGCTAATTTTTATTCTTTCCTCTCCCTCTCTCTTCTATATTTTTTTTTCAAATTAATGGAGTAAAAATATAAGTCCTGAAATACTTTTAAATTACAGTAAAACAACACCTTTCACCAATTAAATTATAAATCATCAAAATAAGCAGCCCTTTACTTCAGTGACGCAAATTGTAATGCTCAGAGAGCTCAACAAGACCATGGATCTTGATGTTCTCCAGACAAGAAGTTGATAAATAACTAATGGGCCCACCAAACATCTGCCACAGAAACATCTTAAAACGTATTAGAATGAGGAATTTATGAAACATGGCAATTACCATCTTTTCACATGAAGTTTGAAAGCAAAAAATGCATTAGGATGCTCAAAATAAATGTAATTATATAATTCAAAAATCAAAGTAGTTGAATAAGTTTATTTTAACTCACAAGGAAAGAATACTGTCTCAGAAGGAAAAACTATGAGTCTTCGAGAGACACTAATTTTTGTTCTTTAAAGTAGACACCAGCTTATTTTTTGTCTCTTACAACTCAGTAACTAGATATAATAAGTCATTCCAGAAATTCAAATTCCTACTGAAACACTGTTGCATGAATCGTAAATGCTAGCAGAAAGACAGGCTATATTTTTCATCTATTTTCACCACAGATTTGTAGGCTTCTAGTTTTTAAATGAAATAAAAAGGCGAATGAAATGGAGAAACAAAGAATGAAATAAAGATCAAATGCATAATATCCTAATGCCAGAATTTCTTGTACCACACACCAATGGTTGTAAGGCATTTACATAAACTTTAAATATTCACTGGAGCTGTTTCTCCAACAGGGGCCAGTTTTTCTAGTGAAGCAACAATCATGGTGTTAAGTGCAGCAAAAGTAAAATGGACCACTCACTATGCAAATACCTCTTTGTAGTAATAAGGCTGGTGTTTTCCCCTATGTCTGCCATCATGTGGATGATCCAGAGAGACAGGAGCTTGGATTATACAGAAGAATGCTCTGTTATTGCTATGCAAGATCTCCTGACAGAAAAGCTGTGAATGCTGGCTGTATATTCAATAAATCTGAGCTATTGAGGGCATATAGGATTGCTGGGGCTTCAATGGCCATCCCTTGCCAGGGACCTCCTGAAGGCTTATTACATAGTTGAAGGTGAATAGTGCATGTTCAGGAAGTCTGGGATGTCCTGACAGCATCAGAATTCCTGCGCACAGGTAAAAAGCAGCATGCACATGCCTGAGTAGTGATTGCTGGAAATCCCAGAGATGTTTAGTTTTCTGGATGAAGAGTAACCAAATTAAAAGCACGTGAGCTATTAGAATTACCATCTGGAAATTCTGGGCACTCTTTTACTGCCTTTAAAATTTGTAAAATCCAGAAGAAGATTCACCTCAGAAAACCTGGGTGTATGGAAGCTTTTTATTGCAAACTTATCAGGGCTAACTAAGACTGTGAAAAATATACCATAATGATGAATGCTGATGAACTTCAGTAAGCCAGAATCAAGGGACCACAGTAGGTCTCCTGAGCTCATCTCTCCTATGAAATCCACTTGAGCAGAACGGACAAGGCTACTAGAAAACATTCTTATAACCTGATTGTGTTATTAGTATACAAACAAAATTCAGATGAAAAGCTGGGTAAAAACTAGTACTATAGTTTGCTCATCAGTAAGAAATTCCACTTAAACTAATAAGGCGTTTTTTTTCAGAAATGGATAAATGCTATCCACTGTCTACTAGAGTATCAGTATCTTGTGAAAAGTGTTAATTTAAAACTGAAGATCCATCAATGGAAATGGACCCCTGCTCACACAAAATAACTATTAAAAAAAATAAAAAATTCCCCAGTCAAACTTTATTCTGTGATTGAAACTTCGCCACTGTAAATTCCTCCTTATATAAGAACTAAGCAATAGAAAGTAACATTCTGGATGGGTGTCCTTGTAGAAATTAAACTCCATTGCTTCTCAGGAGAGGTTCATTATGATAACAGTTTAAATCAAGAGAAATCATCTAAAAATTTGAACAAATCAGAAACACAACTCTTTCCATATTGTTTATTACTTGGATAATTATAATCCCCAGGACTTCATTTCACAGGCTGCTATTCAAACCTTCAGGCTTCTGGATTTTAGCTACAACCAATGAGAAAGCACAGAAAAAAGAAGCACTCTTCTGGCGTTTGGCATTTTGGCATTTGGCACGTTCTTAAGCCATCAAAAATCAGTGGTTGGAAATCAGCTCTTTTCTAAGGCATCACAGTACTTACTGCCATTTCTTGATTGTTCTGAAAACCTCGGCATCCAAAAATCTTCCGGTCCTTCTCTAACATGTTGGGGAACCTGGTGCTGTATTCCACAGGACTTGGCAGCATCTCTCCTGGTCCCTTCTGCTGTTTAACTGCATGCTGCCCTGCGGTTTCCAACACACATCAGGCTTCGTGGCATGCCTCCAGTGGAGAAGCCTATGACCAATTCAAATTTTCTGTAGTGTGTGGTTAACAAACCACAGAAAACCTTCAGCACTCTGAGGCTGAAATAATGCTTGCGGGGATGAGTTCTTAATAGTTTCCTAATGCCTGTAGGACCAACCAGGCAACAGCAGCCACATGCTTCACTGAAGAAAACCTCCCTTATATGAACTAATGCAACACTGCCATGTTGCTGGAGGTGTACAAAAAAGAAAAATGAAATATTTCTCCCTTCCTTCTCCAATTATTATTAATTTGTAGTGCAACAATGTAGAATTCAGTAATCAGAGTGATAACTCATGCAAACACTGAAAAATCTCATAGCACGGTACACAGCTATTTTCCACAAACTCTGTGGGGGGATTTTAACTTTGGGATTTGCAAAATTACACAAAAATTATTACTGTGTAAGGAAGTTGGCTCACTAGTGCTGTGACTAAATTATAGCTGGTCTGTTGATTAAAGACAAAGGTATGCAGAAATGACTGGATCTGAGGAGCACAAAAATCCAGCCACCACAGCTGCACCAGAATGGGCCAAACTTTGACCATTATTCTTTAGTAATAAGTGTCCTGGTTAATGACCTGTGAATGTCAACAGCTGGGATCAGATGGAACACAAGCAAAGGCAAGCCATGGGCATGAGGAAGCAAAGATAGAATGTTGCAAGGATACTACAATGATCAAAACTGGACTGACCGCAAAACCCAAACCAGGCTGTAAGAACAAAAGAGCATTTTAATGGGTGGAAATGATTTGTAATATATTATTCTCCTCACATAATAAAGAGGAAACCTCTTTCTTCCCTTTTGCTGTTGTCTTATATACTAGATTGAAACACTTCCTTCTGGTCCTCTCTGCCAAATCTTGGTATCAGAGGAAATATCAGCTCACTATTGTTAGTATATAAATTAGCTGAACTTCATCTAACACCAATCTGTGGAACTACTGTGCCAACAAAAAAAAATTAGTATTCTCTTAACGTACTACATCTCTATTTTAAATAAACCTGTGAAGAAAATGGTAATCATTTGGAGAATGTAAAGGACTATAAAGAGCTAAATAAGGCAGTACATGGAAAGCAACTTCTGCAGGTATCTTAGTTTCACACAGGCCAGACTGTCTTACCAAATATTACCTTATTCTGCACTACATAGAGCTGTGTCTGTAATTAATTTTCTGGGTCAGCAGCAAAACAAATACTGGAAGCAAAAAGTGGCTGTTTCTTTGGTCCCTGCCCTGGACTGGGAAAAGTACAAATTTGACCTGAGAGTCTACTTTTCCAGGAGAGAGTGAACCTTCAGGCTCTAGGACAACTAAGCAGGTGAGCAAACATGACCGTCAATGTTAAAGCTGTTTCAGCAGCAGTGTGAGTGTCAAGGCCATGTGCTGCAGAGGACTCTGCGGACCAAGGCTCAGGGATGGCAGAGCCCATCCCCTCTGGCTGGCTGGGCCCAAGAGATGCCATAGGTGGCGCAAGGGACTAACTCCGCTACTGTGGTTTACTGAGGAAAAGGTCAGAGGAAGAATTGCTTTCTACCCTCATAAGGGAAAGACACAAAGCACAGAGAAGGCCGAAAAAGAAGAGCCTGCTCCAGATTTCCTCCAACTTCTTCCTCAGAGACACTGTCCTTTTGTAGAGGGAGGTGTGGTCTCCAAAACTCTCATGCTGAGATTAAAACCAAATTCCATAATCCCTGAGTGAATGGGTAAAAGAGGGGTGACATGATTAGATTTTATCTCCAGGCTACTTTTTCCTCACCTCAAATACTGCTGTTCTACTAAAAGGTGGGAATGATTTCAGGATCAAAACTCCATTTGTGATAAATCTGCAGTGACTAAAAATGTTACCCAACTCTATTGATTAAATTGCAGGATAAAGCCAGTCTGATCCTTCCATTAAGCTCAAGATTATGCCAGCATTTTCTCAGTACTTTACGGAGCTTTACAGCAGCCAATTAATCTGCCTAGACAGGCCAGAGCCAAAATCACGAATGAGTAATGCCAAAAAAATCACAGTGAAGTTGTTAAACAAATGCTACAACATTTTTCAGGGTATGGCACAGAATAGAGGCACTTGATTGCCTTCAGCAAGGATGAGGGTATTGAGTATGAAATCCAGGATAACTGTTAAGCTAATTGTGAGCTGAAACAACATAGCAAGAAATTATTTCAGCCTCTTGCTAAGATTGCCAGAATTCTGTCATCTGACAAACCTCTTAGAAGACAGGAATATTTGTTTTTCTAGATCTCAGACAGCTTTGTATCTGCAAAGCTACATAAACAAATGAAACACATGAAATCCATGACGAACCTTCAAATCACACTCTGCCTATTTCTAACTTCCCTTTCTGGCAGTTCAAATTCAGGAGACATCAGTCAGTTGCTTGAATAGATTTATGTTGCTGTAACGCTTCCAAATTTTAGCTCTAATAATTACTGATCAATGCTGATCAACAGAAGGCTACAGCAGGCTTATTTTGTCTTCAAATCTCAAAATACAGTTTTTCTCCAAGTGTATACATATAATAGGGATTCCCAGCTACCTTTGAATTCTCATAATATTTTTTAATGTTTCTTCCACATCAAAGTTGTTAAGTTGTTCTCTGAACTTTACTGTTGAACGTGTTAGTCTTAAATCTCAACAATTGATATCTGCACTGTTCTTTCTTTAGCAAATTATTTATTTTGGTTTTCATCAAAACAATGAAATTTCCCTCTCTGTCCTGCCCTATTCCTCACCCCCCCTCCTCATTTTTCAATTACTTCTTCTGGCACTGCAGGCAGCAGCTGCTTCTGCAAATTTCCCAGTAACTGCTATGCACTATGGAATAAAAAAAACCCAAACCAAAACAAAAAACACAAACAAAAAAACCCCCCAGAAGACAATGTGAAGGGCTTTGTTTGAAGACAATGTGAAAGACTTTGTTGGCTTCATCTGATTAGCCGAATCTGAGCTGAAGTGTTAGGTAACTCCTTTGGGAACATGTAATATTAAATATTCAATTCTGAAACCATAATACTGAATATTCATATTGGAAACACAATCCCAGGAGCTTTGCTTAACATATAAGGAACATCAACATAGTTGTTAAACTAAAGTATGCTCTAAGCTGCAATACTTCATATATGCTTAATTAGAATGGGTATACTTAGGCATATTAAACATCAGCTTTTCAAGGCTCAGACTTGGCCTAAATGCAAATTCCTCTCTCCTAAAATTAGAATTCTATTTGTGGTCACTTTTAACACAAATTAGAAATACAACCTGCTTTCTGATGAGACAGGATGACCCTGGTTTTAGTTTTACACTTTGTAACCAAGAAAATGATTGTATTAGTCACTTCATCATAACTCTCACCACTTTAATTACAGTTTGTTCAATCTTGAACAGCCTAAACAAAACAATGTTGGTGTGTTCAGCACACATTCATCACAGGAGTTTTTACAGACGTTTGAGTTGTATGTTGAATCTCCATGTGCCAGCCTGGGTCCTGACAGCTCTGGGGAATTCATCATGCAAGAGGCCAAGCTGCTCGGCCTCAGTGCTTTTCCCCAGATGAAGGTTTCTTCATTTCAGTTACAGTAAGGCATCCACACACTTCCTGATAGGAGAGGGGGAAGAATGTTTTTCTAAGGGAGCAGGCAGGGAGGATGAGTCAACTTCAGGTGTGAGACCTCAGAGCTACCCTTGCCTGATCAGGTGTTGTGATTCGTCTGACCCTGATGGTGGCAAAGAAGTGACTCCTGCAGGCTCCCTTTAGTGGACCCTCTCTCCTTGTTGACCTTATCACTGCAGATGTTGTGGCAAATTTTTCTGATGTAACCTATTCAAGGTTTCTCATCCTGTCCTCCCCTTGCCATCCCAACAGGCTTTCCAGCATGGCTTGGATTAGTTCTTGTGGTTTCTTGTTTCACATTTTGGTCTGACCATTTGTCATCCTGGTTCTGTTTCTCTTCTCTCTGTTCTTAGAATGACAGAACACAGGATCACCTCTCTGGATAAGATTATAAATGCTTTGCTGTTGAATTGCCAGTAATGAGCATCTGCCAAATTTATACTCTAAAATTCCCCAAGCAGCAATTTAATCACATTATTTTGGATACAGCACCATAGCAGCTGCATTCATTTGATGAGGATTCATTATGGTTTATGGTGAAAACAATGGCAAATTAGCCCTGATGTGTTCTGGAATTTGTTCTTTATATAGTTTAGAATAGCCGTGTTTTAGTGAGCATGACTCCCAAGCCCATTTGATCCTGCAGTCTGTGAGAAAATGGGAAGGCTCTGACAGGAGTTTTTAAAAATCAGATAATATCTACACCTGTTGTAGCTCAGTTATTGAACTCCTGCTGGTTTGTGGCTAAAAGGGAATTACCAGACCAATCCATTCTATTATATTTCAAGGAATACTGCAGGACTATGTCCAGTCATGTGTATAAATCAAAATAAATACACAAATAAATCCTCAGTTTTGCTCATATTTTTCATGGAAGAACTTGGTTCCCAAAGCAGAAAAGACTATATTCCTACAAAAATTCTAGTAGGGATTCTCATTGAAATCTAAAACAAATTACTTCTGAAACTACCTCCAAGTTCAAACTTAAGCCAGATTTGTGAAATACTTGTTCAATTTTTTTTTTAACTGTCTGGAGTAAGTTAGGGGGTGACATGAAGCCTAATCATAGGGCAAAATCTAAAGCTGATTTATTGTCAAAAATACTTTTTAGCCACTTAACAGCACAAGGAAAAAGAAAGCTTTCTGTTTCCAGCTTTCTTCAAATTCTTAAAGGTGGACTCAATGTCACGAGTCACATTTGTACATATGAACCAGTCTTTGGTGACAAAGAGAACAACCCTTAACAGAGCTGGGCATAAGTTGCTGTATCCCCTTTTTATAGACAATTAAAGGGCTGCAGGTGGAAGTGCAATTGCTTCTCCTTCCTTAGGATAATATTTAAAGTCCATTCAATCACTTTCCTTCCTGTTCTAATCTGTCAGACTCTTGTCTTTACTTTGTGCGAGAACCAGACTAAGTCTGACCCATCACTGCATAATTTCAACTTGATAGACATCCAGAAATTATTCACTTACTGCGCAGAGTTGTTTTTTACTACGCAGAGCTGGTTTTCCTAGTGCTCTTGAGAGCTGGCATAGCTGGGACTGAACAGGCACAGCACAAATGCTGAGAAGAAGGTAGGGATGCCTACAGGAAGGGGAAAATGGTGGATGTACAGAAACCAGCCATTAAATTGTATTAGCTGCTGAGAAATTGTCTTTCAAGCACCTGATACGTGTATCTACTATCAGCATCTAGGGCAGGAGTCTTCCTAGAGTACGCTTTCGTAACCAATGAAGACAGCTGGGTGCCTAAAGAGGGAGGAAATGGAGTAGACTCAGTGGTCCCACCTCAGGTGTGCCTGGCACCACTGCATTGTTGGGGTTGCTCGTAGCCAGCAGAAAATGCAGGGAGTCAGTTCACAAAAGGGCCACACAACTACCAAAGCTGCTGCAGTGGGACCATAGTAACACACAGAAAAGACAGCGAGAGTAATAGAAAGAACCATTTTTGGCAGCAGCAGGCTTATTAAATAATTCACTCATTCCATAATGTACTCTCTCAGTGCTAAGACTATAAGAAAAATCCCAAATAGTCAATGATAAGTAACTAATAAATAAATGAATAAATAGTAAGTAAGAATAATAAAAAAATTCAACAACATTTGCTGAAGCAATCTGGAATTTTGCTGGTCTGCCTGAGGTCAGAGTTTGGTATATAATGTAAACATAATATAAAGTGAATTTGGTAATAAGAGCAAAAATTCTAAGACTAGACAGAAGAACTTTTACTCACACTACCAAACTGATACTGCTTCACAGCACTAGAAACCAACTACATGGATTCTGAATCTTGAGCAAGAATACTGAAATTATGTATATATTGTATTAGAGAACAAACCCCAAAGCTTCTAAACTCTTCTCTTCTACCTGGCACGCCCAGTTTAAAACAGCTTTCCATTACTGAAGCACTTAGCTCCTCCAGGGTTTCTGACAGATTTTCTCTATGATTTTTTTCTGTAGAAATAATGACTCAGAGAGAGCAGCCTTGAGACAGACAGCTTCCAAGATCGGATATTTGCCTGACCTTGCAGACCTCCTCAGGAAGGAAATGAGTTCCTCCAAGGAAAACACGTGACAGCAGATTCAGAGCCCATTCTGCAAGCAGAAGTCATTCAATGAGGCACTCTGGTCTTGAACTTCAGGGTGAACTGGGGTTCCTACCATGCCTGCATTATGTCAGAAAAAACCCCACAACCAAACTACATAAAAAAACCCAAGCATCCCCCCCCCCTTTACTTTCTATTGATTTCTTTCTTGGACTGACAGATTCATTGCAAACTATAATCAGATTTGTTACAAAATAGGCTCTCCCACATCTGAACTTTTAACTTGTGACAATCATTTACCTGTAATACAACAATTTACTTGTACCCCTATACTGCAAACACCAAACTTCACACACAATAAAAGCAGGAAGTAGACTAAAATAGCTCTCTAATTTATTAAAAATTATTTTGATAATGTACACATTAAATTTTAAAGCCTTTCCTGTTGAAATTAAGCATTATGAGATTTAAGAACAGAACTCCAAAATTCCTAAAGTTGTAGTGTCTTACTTCACAGAAAAATTGCATTGCTTTCAAGTGAGAGTACGCAAAATGATTTAGGCAGAGCAAGAACCCATTTAAAACTGCTCAAAATTTGACTTCATTTAAATGTTTTTCAGATGTTCAGAAAAATGTTTTTTTAGCTTATAACTCTCTTTATCCAGCCTCTCCTAACAAAAGACATTATAAGAAAATTATTAAACTAAAGAGGTAGTATTACTTAGAGTAATTCACTGTATGTTCAGACAAAGGTTTTCAACTTGTATAAATATGAACAAAGCTGGAAGTAATCAAGTAAATTAAGGGGGTAAAAAAAAAGGTTTCTCGGACAACATACTTATTCCAAAAGAATTGCAGTAATTAATAGCATCCTGCCTGCATAAGAATTTCAGTGCACTGAAAGTTCAGGAGCATGTGTCTACCAAATCTGAAATGAAAGCTTATTCAGCAGAGGCAAATAAAATGTAAAAAACACAAAAAGGCTTCATGGTGCAGCTCTGGTGGATTTGACTGGAAAGGTCACTTTTTCCTCAAGAGTGATCATAAGAAATGCTCAAAAGAGGGTGAAAACATTATTATATGGCTAATACAACATCCTTTCCCCTACAAGCTTCAGCATATTTTTGAAGTTGAATGTTGTAATCAAATGCAGGGGAGAGAACAATGCTTGCCCATACTTAAGGAACATGAAAGAAAATATTGTATCATCATATAAATTCACTCAAAGTTTGCATAACCTCAGCAGGCACCTCGTGGATTCTTTTGGTAAGTGGCCACTTTATCACTTCTGCTGAAAAAGGGCCTCAAAGCAGGAGCTCCCTCACATGGCAGATCTTTCAATGTAGAAATTAGTTTTAACCCTCAGTGCCAGCCAACAGCAAGTACTTACTCAAAGAAAAGCAAATGTGGCGCCCTCTGGCCAAATGGAAGAGCACCCCATGCAATGGGAGAGCCCCAACATTGGTAGGGCCATCCTAGAGCAACACATTGCCCCAGGAGACCCCAGCAGCCATCTACACAGGGGAAGCAGGAACCACAGGAAAGACCATATAGTGACCAGGAGGCCCATGGCTATGGGAAGAGCACAGGAGCTTCACTCCCAAGTATTCACTTCTATCAACCTCTTACTCTATCTGCACATGTATTTTTTGCCTTTAATAGTTTACAGAATGTTGTCTGGTTTGTTATATTGGGAAAGGCATTGAAGACATCTATTTTTGGATTGAGATTTTTAAAGTGTTTTGTTTTGTTTTTTTTAATTATGTCAGTCAAATATTATTTACAATATTTTAATAGTTACTTCAATTTGTTTTGAAGAGATTTCTTGCATCCACATGTTCCAAGTCTTTGGAGAAGAGGAGACTGAGGGGAGACCTCCTTGTAGTCTACACCTTCCTTATGAGGGTGAGAGGAGGGGCAAACACTGATCTCTTCTCTGGGGTGACCAGTGACAGAACCTGAGGGAATGGCCTGAAGTTCTGTCAGAGGAGGTTTAGGTTGGATATTAGAAAAAGGTTCTTCACCCAGAGGGTGGTTGGGCACTGGAACAGGCTCCCCAGAGAAGTGGTCACAGCACCAAGCCTGATAAGATTTGAAGAAGTGTTTGGATGATACCCTCAGACACATGATGTGACTTTTGGGGATGGTCCTGTGCAGAGTTAAGAGTTAGACTTGATGATCCCAGTTGGGTCCCTTCCCGCTCAGGATATTCTATGATTCTGTGAACATTTTAAGTACCTATTTAGATGAACCTTCATCCATACACTGATCAGCATATTCCCTTCTCTTTAGTAACTTATTATTAATATAGATATTGCTCAAATTTAGTTTGAATGAGTTATAATCTCTATATGCTGCTGGCTTCATTTGGAAATAAAGTTTGCATGCATTGTCATTAGCTATAGCCTAATGATTCTGCTTATTGCTTCTACCACATGACACATGATGTGAACAGTTGCCCATCTTTAAAGTCTGACTGTATTCTAACAAATAACAAAACTCAGGTGTATAGCCTTGCATTTCAAAATAGCCAGTACATCTCCAGGAGCGCAGAGATGAGTTTTGATGGGGAGGCTACAGTAGCTTAGGAATCTATGAAACTGCAAGCTGGACTTAAGAGTAAAACCCTGGGTGCTTACCAAGAGAACGTTAACCCATATAACCAACACAGCAACATAGGTTCTTCTCTTTTACTTCATCACAGGATGTTTTCATTCTTCTAGTAGCTAATGAAAGATTATGTCTTTCCCTTTTTGCCTTTACTAATTTTAACTATAAGCTAAATTTAGATGCAGAAAATTTCTCTGACATTCAAATGCATTACAAGCTTGAACTAACATTGTTATTCCTAGATAGCATTACATCTCAATAGAAACTACATGGGGCAAACAGGAGGTTTGACAAGTCTTAAGTTTTGGTGCATATGTGTGGATATTTTCAGTACTTTCAGAAAAGAGAGAAGCTGAATTATTTTGACTGGGGAAGCACCTATTTTTCTTCTTTGTCTGCTTTAAATTAACCATTGCCTTCTCCAGCTCAGAAACTCAGAGTGTGCTAAGAAATCTTCCAGTACTATCTGCCATCAGAGATGTTCCAGCTTATTTGTAATCAAATAGTTTATCTTCTGAGGAAAAAAACAGAAGTTTAGTATCTTTAAAGTATGTGTATCTTTAAAATATGTATGTGAATTACTGGTAGAACTACAGTAAACCATACAGAGGAAAATGCTGCAGTGGCTTACAATTTTAGACATACCACTAAACAAGAGCTATATTACCAATTCCATCCTGATAAAAGTCCAGGGATCCAAGAGGTCTCTCCCTCTCTCACTCCATCTCTTCACTCAGCCTACGAGCAGATTGCTGCTCCCATCATCATCTGTCCTGGTTATTAGCAATGATTTATCACACAAAACTGGTGAGCCTACAGTGAGTAATGGTGTAAGAAATGATTCATGCAGTATGGCACTAAGAAGTAATTGCCTGTACATTTTAGCTTTTTAAGAAAAGACTATTCATTTCATTATGATTTATTGTAATAAGCTGATGCGTATGTTACATGAAAGAATTCATTGCACCCTGCTCTTATTTTATTTAGAATATTCTTTGGGAAAAAGCATGCGATATCAAAATAATAATTTCACTAAGAAATATAATAAATAAGTTGGAACACTTATCGGATAGAGGAGAATATTTATCTCAGAAGATATGAGAAATTCTCTCATATTTTGGAATATTTCCTCCCTGCTGCTCCCCCCCAGTCGATAAAGAGTACTCTTACAACAGTGTATTAACATCAGTCTGGACACCATAATAAATTTGTTATTAGACTGGTACATAAGGCAGGATATGCAGAACCAAGAATTGCACTGTGACCTCGTCTCTTAGATGAAGAGCACAACAATTCAGGCTTTTAGTGGTGGTGAGACTATTGTATTTCAAACAAAAAAAATTAGAAGAAATCAAGTAGTAGTGCTTCCCCTGACTAGTGGAACCAGTCAATATTCATTTAAAACTCATTTCTTATTTAATCTTGGCCATTACATGATGCCAACAGCTTACTGGAATATTACCATGACCATATAAAAAAAAAAATCTATGTTCCTGTCATGCTTGCTTTTGTATTTTGTTCTAAGCATAGCGGAATGAATATTCCTTGAAGCTGGGATTACATCTCATGTCCTTGTACATGATCTTATATTACAAGACCTTGTTTGAATTGAGCTTTTGGGGATTATCATAGTAAAAATAAATAAATTAATTAAGAAAAAATTAATTTCTATACTTTACAGACGCAGATGGCAGAGACAATAGTACAGAGGGACTATCACAAGTGCTCACAGAGATTCTCTTTTTCTTTTTTCTTAAAAAAAGCCCTCAACTTTCATAGAGATGCGAAATTGTATTTTATGTATTACTCCACCAAAATATCCTTGCCTTTTCAAATTTTCAGCACTTGGTTTCTGCAGCCACTGTTTTGTGGGCCACTAAAAGGCTATGGGCAAAGATTCTGAGGTAGTTTAGAAGATCATTCTCAAGATCACAACTAATTGAACAGACAAATAACAAAGGAAAAAGCTAACCATAGGCACTCCAGTTACATTTCTCATCTGTGCTGAATTTGATCTCATGCTGTAAAAGGTAATTATAGGATCATACCATTATGTTATTATGGCCAACATACTGTAAGGAATCTAAAATTGCCAAGTCTCAAAATATAAGACTGAGATTATATTCTGACAGGAAATTTTCACTTCTCCAAAAAGGCAAATTTTGTGAGCATGGAAAAAACCTCCAAACCACACCCTGTTACTTTCGACGTCAAACCAGTGCAACTTTGTGCATGTAATAAATCAAAAAATGTAAAAAAATTAAAAAGAAAGTATGCCCCAAAATTCTGGAAGTGCTATGGTGTCATAATTGAGATGAACAGGGCAAAATATTTATACAGAACCATATTCCTGACTATGGACTCGTTACTTGTCTCTTTTTCTACCCATTCCGATTTTCATTGCTCAGAGTCTCGGTGAACTCTTTCAGAGGAGACAAGGTGTATGTGCAATCACACAGGTGCTAGTAGGTGGCACAGAATTTTCTAAATTCCAGCTATGACAAAGACTCACATCTTGGCACCTGACAACAGCTGAAAATGGGTTGGTAAGCTTTAACAGAGGGGATCTGTAAGGTACAGAAGCAAGCCAAAGGTCCAGTCAGTCCCTCAAATACATTTGTCCAAGGCATTAAAATAACCCTGTAGATGCTTCCCTTCCACAGTCATAAGATGAGATATTGCACAGGACCAACATGTCACATAAAGGAGAAATTTGTAAAAAAATATGTTTACTCCAGCCTGTAGAAACGAAAAAGAAAAGGCTACCATAAAAAGCAATCCTGCTACCACCATCGAGGCACATTATCGAGAAAGTCAGTTATATATTACATATTTATTAGCTACTCAAACTGTTCTAAGTATGTTACTGATAAAGACAATGAGCTTTCAATTAAGCATTTCTACTGTAAAAGAGTAAGAATTATTAAGTACACTTTTTCAGAAGGTATAGGAATAACTCAGCATAGTCACACTATGGTAGAATCATTTAATTTTCCATAGTCACACTATGATAAAGTCATTTAATTTTCCATTTTCTTTGCTCCTCCTTCATTTTCCACTTACTTTAGGTAACTGGAAAACAGATTTGTGAGAGGACATTATAAACAAGATGTGAAAGCTGTGAAGGGTAGGATTCCCCTTAACCCAAGTCCCTAATGTGGGTACTTGCTCTCAAGGGCAGCAAGTCCTTCCCAGCAAAAGAAAAGGCTCCTTGCATGGAGGGTCAAGGGATGCCAATGGAGATATGGGTCTGGATGACTGGTTTTGGAGAGAAGTAAATAAATACAAATGGGAGAAAAAGGGAACACACAGGCTTATCACCCATATCAGGCTTTGAACCCAAAGTGTGCTTCAGCAACACAACGCAGCTTTCCAGTCCATGATCTTCTGCAGGAGTTTCTGTCCCTATGGACTATTCAGATTTTCCAAATTAGAAACTGTTTCTGTTTGGTATAAACCCCTATGTACAGATTCACAGTGCTAATGACAGATACAAGTATTGCAATTTTTCTAGCAACTGTACACTTTGCTGAAGAAAGAGAACCAAAATAAAACATAAAGATATACACTTGTAACGCCAAAAATTGAAAGTAGTGTGTTGGAACCATTGCCAAATTTGTGCTTTCAGATCAGACAATAATAAAAAACTAAAAAAGAAGAGGTTATGAAAATTATTCAAAAATTATTCAACATAAGATGAAGAATTAAAATGCTTTAATCATGCTCCTATGATTGTGTGTCATTACTGGGCAGAGTCAAAGTAATTTCTCTTCATGGAGCAATCTAACATATTAAATTAAAGCTTGGAAAAAAATTGAATAATGAGTGCTCTGCAGTGCTTATTTGGGAGATATTTACATCCAGGTTTTGGTTTCATTTTTTCCTATTTGAATCCTATTCTTAACCACCTTCCCATTTGTCTGAAAATAATTTGCTGTCACTTTTTTAAAATATTTGCATTCAAATGAGGTTATGTTTAAAATAAGTTCAAAATATACATACCTGAAGTACAGACATGCATATCTGTACGCCTCCACATACGTCTCAATGCCACTGAAGACTGTAGATTTTAGCCTACTGTCCGTGTTAAGTAGTTTTAGCCTTAAACATCCACCTAGCTTTATCAGGCCCAGTAAAGCACTAAAACAATTAGCTGACTCATTCTATTTATCAGTTAAAAGGGAACGATCTGTTATCTAAGACCCGCAAATATTCTGCGTTTGAGACCACTTTTTTGTTACTTTTCCTGTTACCAATCCTATCTTTGTTACTCTGGTAGGCAGACACTATGTTTCCTACACAAAGAGTCAACCTGTGCCCAATGTTCTAAAACAGCTTGTTTGCCTTTAAACTCACCTATTTCCTTAATTTCTGTGTTTGTCACTTTATTAATCACTGTTTAAACGTAAATTCTCCTTACGAGGAAGTATCTATTGTGTATTTTATTCCACCAACAACTTTCAAGCATTGTATTATCTAAAACCACGTAAGCAACAAAGGGTCAATCAAGAGGTCACTACAATACACCAATTTAGAGCTTGAACATGGACTTAAAGTCTGTTATTTGAACAGTTTGGACCAGAACCACAGAAAATTATGAAAGTACATTTTACTTAATTCCTAATCTGGCTTCCCTGGAAACCAGTCATGAGAACAAAGACAATAATGTTGTGCTATTCCCAATTTTGTTTAATTCTCTTGTTATTCCTGAATAGATTAGGCCTTCGACACCATTTCCACTAAAAATCAAAGGAAATAAGTAGAATGTGAAAGCCTTGCCAGCTGTTAAATTTGTGAAGTTTTAAAGAACTATGAGTTATATTACTTAAAGTAACTTAGGCAGATAAAATAAAACCAATGTCACAGTACGTAGAACTATTGTAAAATCATAGTTCATTACTCACAGTCATATACATGAGGAACTTCAAAATGTTTCAAAAATAAAACCCCCCACACAATTCCCCCCATAAAAGACTAATATTGGTATTCGGCACTAACCCTTTCTATTATCCTTATAAACTCTGACAAAGAAATACCAAAGAGAGGAAACAAAGACATCTGAGGTAACACAAAATTAAAGACAGAATGTTCTGAAGTTTGCCTTCATAATTATATGTCAATGTAATAAAATACGTGTAGCTGGAAAACCACTGTAGTAAAAATAGTTTATTCCTATGTCAATTCTCTTACATTTAACAACTCAATATTTTGCAAATATTGAAGCACAGACAATTATATTTCTGCATCTGTTTCTGGATTAAATAATTAAATAATATCAGATAATATATCAAGTTGCATCTAATCTAGTAATAATGAAAGTCTGTGAGTTCTACATTTTGTCAGGTTGGATGTAGTGTTTTAATGATACGTTAAACTTGCATAACTGGCACTATAGAAAGTAACACTCTCAATCTTTTAAGTGCAATGTAAAGTGCCACTTATGCAAATGTTTAACAACATGTTTCACAATAACATGGACCTACTATGTCTTTACATATCAGGTGGATTTTTTTTTAAAAAAGCTTCCATTAAATATAAAGTTAGTAAAGTTAAGGGTATGCAGCGGAACTATAAATTTAGATGTGAATACATTCAACTACTAAAAAGGATATATTCATGGAATATTAAAAATAGATAACAAAGACTGTAATTAATGTCTACTTTTATATATGTTTATGATCAACTATACTTTTACTGACCTACACATACACATGAAACTGTACATATTTACCTGAAACATAGGCATGTGTGTATTTCCTCAAATTCAATATTTGGATATTCGTGAACTTAGACATTACTAAAAATTACCTGTATTTCTACACTAGACAAACAACTCTACACACACATAAATACTAACATATTGTATCATGCAATATTAGTATTGCCTTTATACACCAATACAAACACTGTAAATAGGCATAAAATGAGTAAAATGTAAATGTATATAGACACATATTTATACATATGTATATATTTATACGTAAGTCCAGAAATCACAGTTCCCAGATTGTCAACCCTACTATTTGTAGGAGTACAGATTTGTAAGAGCTGGATTCTTAGAGTATCTGTGCTGGTTTAAGGGTAAACCAGCAGGAGAAATGGACTCACCACGAGAGAGATTATGAGTCAGAGTTACAATTTAATGNCAGGATATCAATTAATGATCAAGCTGCCATTACAAAATAATGCCAAAAAAATCAGTTGGAAAGCTTCAACACATATTTTGCCAGTATATCTGCAAAGGCATTTAAATATGAAAAGTCTTTTTATTTGTAAGATATGTAGCAGGGACATAGGCATATTTTTGTGTTCTGTTGTTATGGCTGTGGACTTGAAAAAGTCTCCTACCATTGCACAGTCAAAGCAGGTTTATAAGAGTTGAATGCAATCCACCCTATGTGGAAACAATTTATGACTGCCCTCCAACAAAAAATTATTTGCGAGTAGTTGAATTGACACACCATAAAAAATGGAATCCTTGCATCCTGAATCAACAGTGTAGGAAAAATACATGTGAATGGATTCTGCCCCTAAAACTAGGTGAAAACCAACCAAACAAGAAGCTGCCTTTTGTTTCTGGAATTGCTCAGTACTATTCAGAGGGCTGCTTTGAGTTCATAAATATGCCCAAAACAAGTCAGTACTAATAAATTTCAAACAAAAATATGAAGAACCAAAGCTAACCTACAGCAGTTCAATTCAAAAAAAGATCTTTCCCGACTAAGCAGTATGAAATTGTGCCAAAATTAATTTTGTGGCAAGAGGATGTGTGTCAGAGACCAAATTATCAGCAAATATGAAGAGGGGTAAAAAAATTAGTTCAATGGTGTTATGATGGCTTTATACCATTTAAAAATACATTTCACCATTTATCTTTCTCTTTTGTTACACCTCTTCATGCCTCTTTGCTAATATTAGATGAGCTGTATCTTTCCATCCACATCTTGTTAGTTTGTTCTCCCTCAAATATTCTCTATTGTTCAAAATAAATCTTATCTTTTGGGGTGTTTTTCCACTTTCATGAGTCTAAATATATCTACAGAACAATGGCAATTTTATAAATTTCCCCTGGAAAAAAAAGATGGTACTTTTAAATTGCTTTTTTCTTTTTCATTGCAAAAAGACAAAAAGGAAAAAAAACTGTAACAAAAGTAATTAACCATAAACATTTTCTTGTAGGCAATATGGTGCAGTAAGCATAGACATTTTTTCTTTTGATATTTAAAACCCTCATTGTTTTTTAAGCTAAAAATTATTTTTAATTTATATCACAATTTTGACTATCATCTCATAAATTCAGTGTATCACCAGGATGCTTCCTGTTCTCTGTTTTGGTCATGGCTTATTGTTTTCTCCATTATTAATATGCATATGTCTTTGATCCACTTTAAAAAAAAAAACCCAACAAAAACCCAACAAACCCAAAAATCTAAAGCACATCTATAATCACTAAACCAAAATGAACATGAAGGTATATCCTGTGATTGTGCAGCTAGGAAAGGAAGAATTGCTCCTGGAAGAACACAAGTGCCCTCAATCCCCTCCATCCCAGCAGAAGTTGAGAAATAAAAGGAACTCTCAGGACTGGAGATGTAGTTGCCAACAGAAAACACTTCCTCATTTTGTGATGTCCACAATTGCTGTTACATTGACTGTTAAACACACTTCAGCCTCTGTTGCACAAGTGCACAGAACCCCTAATTAAGGAGTTTCATCTTTGCCACAAAAGGAGCGAGATTGTAATGGCGTCTTTTGTCCTATGTTTAATGAAGGGTGAGATATTGTTTAAACAATTAGCAACACTGCTTCAAGAGGATGTAAGTAATTAACATAGCTTAACACTGAGAGCAACACCAGTTGCTGCTGTTAATATCAACAGTGTCTCAACTTAAAAAGAAAAATCACAACAGTCACTTGAAGTGGTTCAGCTTTTCTTTTTGAAAGATAAAGTTAACCACGCAATTTTTAATCATTCATTATACTATTGGCTACCTCATTCTCATTCTTTCCAAATTTTTTCAAAAGATTTGGATAGCCTATATATCAAACCCAATGTATATTAAAAAGCCTCTGCAGCAATATAGCAAACAACAACCCGTTTTCTCAAGTAGGAATTTTCTAATCTATTTGAATATTTAATTTGCCAATGATGTGTGCACATTACAAGTAAGTTAACAAAGACCCTCTGCAAGCTCATACCTGATATTACGTTGGCAGAAAGACCAGTGACTCAAGAGGTCATATCACCATTTATGAAGGAAGAGGAGGTCTGAAAGTGAAAATAACCCTAAAATTCTTGCCTGTCTGCTACCAACACTGGTGTGATCTAGTATCATTCCTTTACTTCTGAGGGATAAATGCTAATCTATGGAATTGAAAATCTCATTTTCTGAGACCGATTTATAAATCAGAACAAGTTGCTGAGATGGAAGAGGTAATGAGGAAAGGGAGTTTCAGATTACCTTCTTATGAACAGAGAATGGATGTTGGATCTGGATGGAACACACCTAGCCTACTGTTCCTGGATTCACAGCATGTATCATAATCGCTGCCATAATTGTCATGACTGATTTCATCACTGGCATTAGCAATGTGAAATACAGAGACATGACAGAATTCATGACAGAGACAATAGGCACAGGATTTCACATAGACTAACAACTGTCTGTATAATCTTCTTTTATATAGTTTGGGTAAAAAGACAGTACATATCTCAAAAAAAATCATATACAGATATTATAAATAATGCTAGGAGTTGTCAATATGAGGCAAGAGTTATTTGGCTTAGGTGTACGCTAATGATTAAATTAGCACTTTAATTAATCTTCAAGGAGGCTGGTGGAAAGTACTTTATTAGGCTTCTGCCAGGTTAGCCAAACTGAGTAACATCCAAAGCAAAGATGCTTTTTTGAACAGGTGTCTGCACAGAAAAGCCACAGATCATGCAAAAATACCCTCATTTTCTTCACAGCTATCTGCAAAATTGAGTCAAAGATCTCAAGAGAGAAGACATGCCTTTTAAAGTCTTCTTTCAGGACTTGCATTATCTACTTAGATAAACACTAAGAAATGTATACTATTTTTGTTACAACCACAAAAATACATTTATCCAGTATTTAATGTTAAAGGTGTTGCATGTTAAGTAGTGTATTCCTACTGGTATAAAGTTGATAAACAATACACTGTTATCTTACTAAATAGTAGCACCTGTTAAGGATGTAAACCACTGGATTACTAAAAAGCACTGTAAATTCATGCATCTTCTACTCACGTTTATAGTCCAAGCTCAACATTATCAATGGCTAAATTATTAAAACAACAGATTAATTCATAAAAAGAAGGCGGCAAAAATAACAATTCCTCCTTAATCTTTAAGAGATGAAAGAAAGCTACCGGGTCCAGGTAAAGAAGTATCTTTCATTATGTTAATATAATCACATAATATGATCTGCATGTTTGCATATTCATAGAGGCACAAAACCCGCACAGAATGCATATGTAGATTTCACCTGCAATCACCTAAAGCTATCATACGTATGTGTGCAGCCATACATTTTTATCTGAAAGCATTTAAGTGAGTTAAACCTATTCATTCAGTTTCTTTTCCACTTTCAACATTGTCTGTAAGAAAGCCAGAAGATAAGCTTTGCTTTCCACGCTTGTGACTTCTTGATTGCAGTCTATATTTAAAAAATTCTCCGACAGTGGCACGCAGGCACACGCAGACCGCCTGGAGGGCGTGGGTGCAGGAAAGTGTGGGATGCCTAATTCCTGCCGTGGTTCTGCAGCAGCACAGGAATCTGCATGAGAGAAGTGTATGCCCAGGTGGATGGGAGGCCACCTGCCCTGGCCTCAATATTCAGCAGGAGCTCTGCCTCCGCCGGCAGCCTGGAGAGCCTCCAATGAACCCTGAGACCTGGATGCCCACTGCCACCTCATCCAGGGCATGCTGCGCAGGGTCAGGCTGCCAGAGACTCCCAGCTATCTAGCAGGAGATGTGCCGGAAGCTTGCCAAACTGTGGAAATGCCATAAACTCAGGAACAATTCTGATTTTGTTGTCAGGACTGCCCTGCCTGTGAGGACAGTGGGAGGCAGCGTAGGAAGAGTAGAGCCAACATTTGGTTTCCCTGGCTGGCAGCTGGCATCCCTGAAGCCAGCGCAGATAAATATCTCTCCTATTAGCAGTGATGTGAAGGGCTTTTCACAATGCAAGCAAAATTATGAAAAATAATCAACAGCAAAGCATATGCAAAGAATGCCTTCAATCAATGCCAGTGTATGTGCAGTCAGCACTATACCTTGCCAGCTGTCAGGAATAAAGCTGCAGGTAGATAAGGAAATTCACTAAAAACCACGTATGTGCTACATACTCCCTAATATAACTTTAGATAAATCAAAACACAGCTAAATCTGACACATTTTAAATGGTGATGAGAAAATCCATGCACAGACGTGTACATGTATCTCCTCCCGCACATCTACCTTTTCCGATCCCTGCCTGAACAAGGAATTTAGCATGCAACCAAAGGGTACTTTCCTTCCCAACCACACACTGCTTGGCCAGAAAAGCTGATAGGGAACACTGACCTTTAGCTTGTCATAACGGTCACTTAAAGCTGCCACCTGATGGTCACGGTGCCGTCCGACCAGTTTACACAAGGCACAAATTAACTGGTCATCAGTCACGCAGTACATGTTAACTTTCTCGTCCTCATGCTCCAAGCACATTAATCCCCTGATGTGGGAGTCCGGGATGGGCTCGATGAGACGGTGGCCGGTGAACGGCTTCTTATTGGGGTGAGTGGCTTTCAGGCACTCCTCACAGTAAGACACCTCGCAGGTAACGCAGGTTTTCACTGCCTCTTGGGCAGGGTCCTGGTCGCAGAACTGGCAGAGGACCTTCTCGCAGGACGACATGCTGTTGTTATCAAATGCCCGCTCCCGGCGGGTCTCGCTGGGGGAATTGGGCCCACTGACCGAGGCTTTCTGAAACCTGTCGATGATGTTCTGCAGGGTGACGTTGCGCTTGAGCCCGTCTAGACCGCGCTGGCTGAGGGTGATGACATAGCGGCAGGTCGGGCACTGGAAGGCGGTGATAGACTCCACTGGCTCGTTGGTGGCGCAGTGGGAGACCAGGATGCGGTGCGCACAGCTGAAGCAGAGGCTGTGAGCGCAAGGCAGCAGCAGCGGGTCTTCAAACAGCTCCAGACAGATAGGGCAGGTCAGTTCTGACTCCAGTGTTTCCATCTTCAGGCAAAGCTTTCCTGTGGCGTCAGCGAAATCCAGGGAAGCTGATCAGCTATCTGGAAACACACGTAAAATTCGATTAGGCAAGAGAAAACATGAGGGGTTAGCAGTGGGGGGTTGTCAACTTTCGCCACTGCTCCCTGGTCTATCAACACACCATACCAGGCGGGAGAGCAAACAAAAGTTTTGAACCTGCACATGCACTCATCAAGGTATTTAAAACTGAACTGTTTTATTTCCCCCTCTCTCTTTTCACTTAAGAACAAAAAAATCCCAAACCTCCTTCACTTTTTCTTCTTTCCCTTTCTCATGCAATCAAGGAAAACAGCAGATGTCCCTGTGCATTATTAAACCCCAAAATTATGATCTTCAAACAGCCTATTAAGCAAAACTAGATTTCTTCTGCAGATGCTGTTTTTGGCTTTACTCACCTATTAGCAAAACTTTTTAAAAAAACCTTCACCTTTGTATAGCACTGTACAAGGATTAGTCTAAAGTATTATAATTGATAAATTTGCAATCTGTACCACTATTAACAGAGTTATTTTATCAGATTGAAATTTTCATTCGCTACTATAGCAATAGTATGGCATTTAGAGTACTTGTCTGTGTTTACTTGTGTAAATATATATATATGAATACACAAGGCATAATGTTTCTAGGGAAGCATATGATAGTTTACACATAATACGTATATATGATATATATCATATACTAATATACTCCTATATATTTCAAGAACATATATAGCTGTGCCTGTACTTTTGTGCACATATACCTGTATACATATGCTAGTAAGATAAACATAGCCAGGGGAGAGCACAGTGTCATGACTGAAATGCCTAAAGGAAGGTGAGTTAAGTAGATGGCAAACAGTAGTTTAGCCCAAATTTCTGATGATTTTAACCTCCAGTACAAGAAGAGCCTCTAAAAAGTAAGATAGTAAAATATAGTGTGATAGTACAATGTGTGATTTGCCTAGGAGGAGTTTGTGTAAGCATCACTTTTGTAGGAATACTCTACTGCTAAAACATATGAACTACCCCTTGCTTTAGTGAACTTACTAAACACCTGAAGTGGATTTGGATTAGCATCAATGATTTTTAAATGGAGGGCACGGGATTTTCTGGGGACGGTAGCAGAACAACCCCACCAGAGATCGACTAAAAGTTCATTTTGCTTGCCTTCCTGCATTCAGTGTTACAGAGAGTGGTTTTCAAAGAGTCGCCCTACACAGCTTTCCCTGCCTAAGCTCCCGTCAAAGGCCCGTCACTGCTGCAAGCAGACAGGTCAGTGAAGCAGAAGCAAAAGCTATGCTTCACACTCACAGAGCTGTACCTCTTCACAGTACAATGTATTTAAGCTTTGTTGCTTATAACTGAGTACGGCTTAAGATGGCACAGCTGCATCGTCTTTACACTGTAAAGTCATTGTTCAGTTGTGTGAACTCCTGACTCCTCCCCTGACCAGGGAAAAGGACAGGAGGACAAGAATCCCCCACAAACAAACCTTGATTCATTAAGGGTGAGAAGACCTCAGAGCTCATTAGCAGCCTTGGGAACCAAGCGTGCTTGAACCTTCTGTACTTCATGACAATTAGTGTGGGGAGCACGGTGGCAGTGACAGGAATGCTACCTATAACCCCAATACAAACCACAGCAAAAAGGAAAGTTCAGCAGAGGCAAAGTTCAGACTGCCCGTCGGTATTTAGTCCTCCTTGCTGTGTGGGAAGAGCAGCAAGGCGTCTATTCCAGAGGTATGCTTAGAAATTAGGATACGTCGCCTCTTTGTGCTAATGTGTCCTTTTATTCTGCCAAGAAACCTGAGCATTTAAATATGTGCTGACTCTGTCACAAAATTTGCTTTCCTGTATCTTCTGTGATGCTGATCTTACTTGAAATAAACTTGTTTGCCAAAGACTAATTCATTTATAACTATCCATCAGCTGCCATAATTGCACGGTGCATCTGGTCAAAATTAAATGTCTGGCAATTTAATATAAGCAGGAAGACAACTCCCCTCTCAGCCATAGCCACACAGCAAAGAAGAGATGAAAGCCTTTTCTGAAAATGAAGACCAGTTTGTCTTTCCTCCTCTTCACTCTTTGTCTCACAGAAGTCCCAGAAGATCAAAATCTCATTCACATTGTTTGAAACCCTTCCACACCACAACTGTCTACCTCATCATTCACTTATCCTGCAGTCTGAATGCTGCACTGGAAATGGGAGAAGGGAATTTGGGACTGGCAAGAGACAGTGCTCAAAAAGGCAAACTACTCATTGTTCTTCTATTAGCATCCCTGTGAAAACCTGCAAGCCTTTCAGGTTTGTTTCTTAGGACCATGTTCAGAGTACGGGCTTTCTTGCATGCTGATCCTTCTGTACAATATTCCTCCTGCTTCTTTGTGTGCCAAACAGTTTCATGGATTCAGCTTCCTTAAAGCATTTTTTTCAACCGAAGGGTTTTTTATGGTACTCATATAAAAGAGAAGTAGAGATAAACAGCTAAAAGCAGCAGAAAAATATTTACATCACTGCCTCATGGAAAGATGTTTGAATCACCATCAGAGCTCTACATAAATACCACTGTCTCAACTGACGACTAATTCTGATCTATCTGACCTGAATGAGCAGCAGCTCAGCCCTAACTAATGCTATTCAGTATGAGCAAGGGTGCCAAAATCTGATCTCAGACTGTAAATGTCTTGAAATAAGAGCCTATCTTCCAAGGTAATGAAAGCTGAGCACACTCATAGAAACCAAAAAATTACGTTTCCCTGTTTTCTTTTGCAGTTGCAAGTAAGTCAAAACACGCTACATCTGTGACTGAATAATGAATCCTTTGAGAGTTCATTGAAGAGGGGCTGCATTTTCTGGACAATCCGATGATTACTCTTCAAAGCCACTGCAATTCTGCGTTCTTTTAGATTGGTGCCTAAAGTACCGAGCAGTGTGCTGATGATCCCGCTACAAAATCTTTCAAATTCATTGGTCCTTGCCTTAAGGTTTCATATTGAAGTGGGTTTTTGTTTTATTTTTTTTCCCCCTGAGAATGGTACAGAACCCATAGCTACAGAAAACTGGAAAACCAGGCGGAAACAAAATATGCATGGTTTATATATGCATGTGGTAGTATTCTATATTCAACACAGCTCAAAAGTTGAAAGCAACACAGACAGCCTCCAGACACAGAAAGATGGAATTTTGAGTACATAATTTCCTATTTGCAAAAATATGGGATTACTGGCAGAAAATTATACTATTACCAAAATGTCATTGAATCGACAAATACTATTTTTCTACCCATAGAAGGTACCTTTAAGAACAGATACCAAATAAAAGTGATTGTTGAAACAAGTGTTACTTAAAAATCAAAAATATACTCAGGTAACTTCAAATTTGTGACACTTCCCCAGGCACATAATGATTAGTTATGCAGTATGTTGTAAACATGCAGTAAATGAAATCCCACTATCAGTGTATTTCATAGCAAGACTTCTAACACAAGTGGAAATAGCAACTCAGTACCTCTGGTTATAAGCACAATATATTTTGCAGATGGCATTAAATGCTTTCATTTGCACAGAAGCGCACACAAAAGTTTTCAGAAGTAAAGAAACGGGAGAGAAAACTAAAGCTGAATTACAGGAATTTCAATATGCTAAGTACCAATAGAGCTGAATAGACAAAAAAGCCATTTCACAACTTGAAGCAATACTATTCTGCAAAAATTTTGTATTACACCTTCCATTTATTTTCTACTTGAAAAATTATGGCTCAGATACTACCGAAACTCCAGAAGACTGTTAGCATGGATATCAATGAGACACGAGTAATCAAAAACCAAAACCACATTTCCTGAGGAAGATATCATCCTGAGGTTAATCATTCTTTGAAACCTTCCTATTTATAACAAAATTTGGCAATTAGGTGGCACTGACATCAGCCCATGGCTTACTGAAGGCTGACTCCTGAGTTTTCATTGCTGGGAGTGCCAATGCTGTGGATGATCTCTATGTTTTAAGCACAGAAAGCAGTACATAGAAGCAGCAGGATAAAAATGCTGGGAAGTGCTGGCGAGGGGAGACTTCCATGAACCAGAATTAGAAGCACTTCCTTACAGGAAGCAACATACTTCTATATTCTGAAGAAATCACCTAACCTTGGAAAGGTACTGTAAAGAACACTTTGTCATACAGAGTTGTTCTCATAAAAAATACCTATACGTGGCTCCTGTACACTGTGTAGCACTCTTTCTGTACTTAAATGGCAACCGGAAAATTACAATTTATGTCCAAAACAATTACCCTGCTAACCTCCTTAGGAAAAAAACAAACATCCTGCAGTAATACAATATGACCTGGTAATATCATAGCAATAAAATACTTTAAGACAACTAACATCATTCTTTAAAGTTGGATGTGGATAGGAAAATTTAACCTAACTAGTAATACTCACTAGAGAGGTGACTAGAGACTTGACATGGTCTTTTCATTTATCTGTTTTTCAGTGGTGTTAACTAGATGATCAATAATGGTGATAATTCTTCACATTTCTTTTATTAACAAAGTAATAGCAATGTGAGATTGCCAAAGAACATTCTTTGCCTTAAGTCAGCACAGTTAATCTGGAACATGGTATTTCTGAAGTGTCAACATAATGTCTGAGGTAAAATCCCTAAAATATTGTATTGGGTTTGTGTGGAAAAGTTTTGGTATCTGGGGGTCTAGAGAGATGTCTTATGTGAGAATCTGTGAGAAGGTTCCCTGGTACCTGTCAGAGCCAACACCAGCCATCTACAAGAGCAACCCATCACTGGCTGCTTCTGGGATAAGAGATTTAGGAAAAGTAGTTATTGTGCAGAAGCAGTTGCAGCCAGAGAAGAGGGGAGTGAGGATAAGTGAGAGAAACAGCTCTGCAGACAACAAGGACAGTGAATGAGGAGACTTTTTTGGATAGAAAAGCAAAATTTATTAAACTGCCATTATATGAATATGAAAAGAAGTTTAATAGAAAATATAAACATGTAAATATGAAATGCAATAAAATGTGTTATGTGTGTATATGTTTGTCCATACATGTATGTATCCTAGGTTTATAGTACAAGGGGACTTATATTCAACACACATACTATTCCTCAATAAACTATGTGCTTAGGCAGGTTACTATCTTAATACACAACTCTAGTTTTTGAAATGGCAACATTTTTCTGTTAAGTGCATTACAAATGGAAAATTTTAGATTTACATTCTTGTCATAAAACCTGCAGTGGGCTATTTTAAAAAACCAAACCAGCTTTCAATTTCTTCTGTTAACTGAAAAAAATCAAAGAAGAAGAAAATACTGTTCTTTTTGCCATTTTCTATGCTGTTCAAGGATACACGCAAAATTGTCTTGGAAAAAACTTTTCCTTCCAGCAAATGAATGTAATTGTTTGATATCCCATTTAATAAACATTTCAAAAGTGATTAAACCAGTGAACTGCTTCATACCCCAGGCTGTCCCAAGTCCATTACAGAATTTACTTTCTGCGGCACAGACATTGAAGTCTGGGAGTACTCATGATGTAATTGTCAGCAGTGTCATTTGCATTAGTGGTGTGAAAGAACTAATAATCAAACCTCAGATTTTTTTCTTAGAAATGTTTGATGAAAACTTCTATAACATTAAAGAACACAAGCTGCACACACCCTGAAGCAAACAAATACTTGTTTTCCCACTGTTTTTATTAAAGCAGTGCAAATTAATAAATATTCAAAAGATAGTGTCTGTTCAACAGCTCCTGATATGCAAAAACAAATGTTCAGCATGAAAGAAAATTACTAGTTCATCCTATTCATACATTTCCATTGACAGAGGAATGATTATCTGCCTTGTCCAGAAATAAGTTACATGCTGTGTTTCCATGATGTTGAGATAGTTGTTTGCAACATTTAAATATATCAATACAGCAAAAGCACATCTGCTATGCTGTCTGCAGTGATATAAAGTCTCGACAATATCCCTTTCTGGTTGAAACATATGCTAGTAGAAGATATATTTTCAAATATATATTTTCAAAAAGCTGAATCCTATTATGTTATTCAGTGAGACAAGAACATCTCACAGAGTTAAGGTCTTTGGCACATCATCACATACTCCCTCTCATGGGAGCTAAAACAATAACTAAAGCTCAAAAGCTAACAGACTAGGAAAAAAAAAGATCATGTTCTGTAAATCCCAAAGCAATCAATAAATTGCTGATTTAATATTATCTATAATAATATATTAAGTACAATATTACACATGTGCACATAAACCTGTATATACGTATACACTTGGAACACTTTTGACCTTGCTTATTTTATGTTCTTGCAACTCCCGTAGCTTTACATTCTTTAGATACAAGATTTAATATTTCCTCAAAATTCTTCAGGGGAAGAAAAGCAATGGATTGTTTAATCTTTAGCACATGTGATTCAGCATAGATCTACTGGCATCAGCAGTGACCTCCTATTAAATTTATGGCTAAAGGTCTGTTCCAAAAACCTCTTCAACTAAATTCACGCTCTTCATTTGAGAAACTGGTATTTATTCTGGGGTATGTCATAGTTATGTAACAAAAATTGTTGAGGAATTGGGTTCACATCTTCGTCTGGATACTGACAGCATGGGAAACAACCTCAAAAGCTTACCAAAGGGGGCAAATTGCTATATACCACACTTCTTTTTTTTCTCCTCACTCATTTCAAGCTAAGAGGCTCCTAGATGATAGATGCCACTCTGCAACAAAATGCAGGTAAAATAATTTTACCCACCCAAACCCACCAGTTTTCATAGGGCTTTGGTTGCATATTAGAGCTGGAAATCTCTTATATTTCCCCAGCTGGGAATTTTACTTTTGTAAGATTCCTTAGGTGACATGGTACACCCTGATCTTTAGCACAGATGACACAGCAACAGAAATACCCAGAAACTGTGTATTCCACCACATTCCTTCTAGTCACATGTGTTCACATACACAGATACATAATTTGGTGCAGCTTGGAAAACACTGGGGCCATTAAGCTACACCAAGTTTTCAGGAGATCTTAGGGTGGCTGAAAGAAATGACTGCATTCTCTTTCTCCCAAGAAGTTCTATGAATTCCTTCCCAACAGCTAACTAAAGGGAATTGTGAATATTACTTAAATTCATAATCATTGTCCTCACCTAGATAACGGCATTATAAGTTCTCAAGGAAGAACAGCAGGGTCTGCTTTCTTATCAAAGAGAGCATTTAAAATAACAGCAAGAAATGACCCAGGAATGGCTACAGGCATGAAAGTGTGACCTCACCCACCACACAGGCCTCTTAACCTGAACTACCTGCAAGATGTATTTTTGATGAACTAAAGTTCTTTGTATTTATAATCACATTACAAGACATAGAGTGTTAACCTCTCACTGTCCTCAGGTCCTTACATGTGATCATTAAAAGGCCTATTAAAGATTTTTTACCTTTTTAAAAGAACAAACACATATTCTCAGAGTTATATTCTGCAGATTTGCAGAGAATATAAAGAGATTCTGGCAGTAGCAAAAAAAAAAAACAAAAAAACCCACTGTTTAACACTGAAGAGCTCCTAATTTATGCCTGCTGTACTCTGAGTAAACTGAACTCCCTAAGATCAATGGTATATTTAAAAATCAAGATTTTAATCACGTCATTAGAAGGGGAAATTAGCTGTGAACTCTGGGAAGGTGGAGGATGAGGAACAAATCATATCTGTGCTCTGAAGGTTATCTATTTTAGACCTCTGACACAAACCTCTGTCACTTTTATAGGAAACACTCAGTCCAGGCTTCCTGGGCCCAGGAATAATAAATTGGGAGCCAGCAGGACTACTCCATTTGCAAACAGAATCCTCACACAGGCCTTGAGGCCCATTCTGAAAGGAGTGGGGATGTTTCCCATCCTACTACTGGTGTCACTGGGGAGACACAAAGAACTTTGAATTGAGTTGCACAAGAATGATCCCAAAGCAATCTGTTTCCAGCTGGCACCACTGAGCAGAGATTTTCCTGGATTTGTCTGGTCCCTGCTGCAGGTGAAAGGCACGTGGACAGTTCCTGAGAACCAGATGCAACAGAATCTGCAGTAAGTCTTAAGACCAGCCCGCTTGACATGACAAACCTAACTTCAACTTCTGTATTTTATTCGTAGGGTTTTTTTTACAAAGTAATAGTTTGCCTTCCTTCTTCCTTCATGCAGATCATGAACCAGGTGCAAGACTCTTTTCTTTCCAGCTGTTAGTCCTTGTCTGTCCTGTCATCCTGCAACTCTCTAACAAGCTTCAAAGGGTTAAGTTTCTCCCATTCACAGTACCAAGGACAGTAGTAACCACTTTACTAGTCCTCTCAGGTTTTTTGGCATTACCAAAAGGCAGCATTAACCCAAATAACCCAAAATGGTTAGGGCATGTGTAAAATAGTGCATGATTAAAAATTCTGACTCTGACACAAGAGAACACAAAATGAAAACTGCAAAATCAACAGAGAAGGGAAAAAAGTACATAAAAAAGCTGTGGTTGTTCTGCCCCTAAGACACTGAAGGGTTTGGTATCCCAACCCAGCCTGTGCAGTGATACACCACCCCTTCCTTATTCATGAGGAGGCGCAAAGTCTTAGTCTTTATTCTTTGCTAACAAAATCAAATACTAAGAAGTTGACAAATTTCCACTTAACCTCTCTTGAGGACTTTATAAGTCATATCAGTTGGCGCTTTTAGGAAAAAGCCAGTAATGCTTTATTACTTACCAGGGGAATGCCCAAGTGTATTTTATTTCTTGAGAAAGTGTTATTTAGCAGAAACATACCACAATAAACTCTGGTGATCTCAAATATTTTCATCTACGCATTTATATAATTTGTTATCCTTTAAAGGGTTTTTAAAGACCTGAAACAAGACCAATCACTATCCACAACCATGTAATCATGCCTCACAGGTTTTTAGTAACCACACTGGCAAAACTTCATTACTTCAAGCTAAGAAAGTGAGAGCAGCAAAGGGCTGCATTGTATCAGCAATGTAATTTGCAGCCTGTACTGTTGCTGTACAACAATGAGAAGATCCAGTATCAAATTTAAGCTCACTCTGGTGAGTAAAAAGTTGTCTTTCTGAGCTGTCACTATACAGTGTCTTTGCTCCTTAAGAGTCCCAGTTCCTTCCAGCCCTGAGATATGGACAGTGTTTGATTTGTACAGCTCTTCTGTGTTCAGTAAGCTCCTGATCCTGGGAAAGGCCATGTTGAGTAGCCTCATGAAATTAAGGGAAAATGCTCTTTGACTACCCAGCTACTGCCATGCTCTAGCAACACACACACACATGCACTAACACACTTGCACATGAAAAGGATCCAGGACTACTTACTAGTTTGTTTGGACTACTTACTAGTTTACTTGACATACTCAAAGTAATTGTTCTGTGGATAATCTTCAGAACATCCCAAAAGGGAATAGGAAAAAGCAACTAAAATGAGCCATTGCTTCTGAATAACTGTATCAATACCTCAAATAGGCCTCTCAAGTAAAAGGTTCTCAATGTCACTCACAAAATAGCTTAGTAGCTTTTAAGATAGCATGGAAACAGAAAACAATAGCTTAATTACATCCCTCTGAGACACTCTTCATCAATTACATAAAAAGTCTCACAGTTTATCTCAAAAAAAAAAATTAGAATAAATTGTACATTTCCTGTCAGCTGGCAAACAGGTCAGTGTTACTGCAATAACTAGAGTGACACTTGTGAAAGAGTTACTGGTATGCATCTGCAGAGTCTCCAGATTTTTCTTCCAGCAGCTTCTTAAATATCTACTTGAAAACTTCACTGAATATCAGCTTATCCTGTTCTCATGCAATTGCTCATCTTGAAATATTTTACTGGGAAAATCACATTATAAATTCTGTACCTGTGGACTATACATGGTGATTATCCTAAACAAACATTGAATTTTGTGGGCTTTTGTGGATATAGAACTTGCATATAAAATAACTGTAGTGACCAGAACATCACTCAGAGCATACTGGTGCCAAAAGTACATCCTTTGAAAAAATATCATCTCTTGGTCATCATACTTGAAGCATGTCACCACCTTAGGTTATGTAACTTGATCAGTTACAAATAAATAAATGGGATTTGAAAGACTTTGTACAAGGAGCAAAGCAGGCTTCAGGGAATGACTGTATTTTTTTCATTTTTCTCATGTAAACATGTATCTCAGCCTTCATCTGTTATTTTAAAACAGAATTACAATGCTCCAGATGTTGTTAACAGTATGCAGATGCTAATGCCCCTTTATCTCTCTTAGTGGTTTTACAACAACTAACAAGGCAATAACTCCTTGTCTGAAAATAAGATGAAAAACACTCTTTGCTAAAAATGTTCCATTTTTTCCCAGACTTTTCAGTACCAAAAAGATCATCACAGCAACAGAGGAAACCTCAACTCCTCCCTATGACTGCTAAACACATTATAAAGTACTTCCTAAATTACTTGAAATGACAAGCCTACACATATGCATCAGCTCCAGTCTCACAAAGCCACCCAACCGCATACCCACCGCTGGATCCTGCCCTACATCTTCTGGCTGAAACATTGCTGCGAAGACAGGAACCACGCTGACCCTCCCAGAAATCACTGGCAGCCCAGCTGGGAAAGGCAGTAGGAGACACAACTGTCCCAGCAATCCTGTGGCAGCACTGACTGTGTCTGCAACTGCGAGACAAGTCACAGCTGAAACACAACAGGAAAATCTCCCCTACAATTGCAGGAAAACCTGCTCCACCTAACTGCCTCCGCCAGGATTTGTGCTCCCGAAGCCAGCCCTTCGTGCTGCGCCCATGGCAAAACACCTCCTCTCTCTCCCAAGGGCCAGCTCTGGTAGGGTGAGAAGGCAGGAAGAAATGGATTCTCTTGCAGAGCATCCCAGGAACCCACCCACTGGCTGTGGTGGGACAGTGCTGGCTTGTATCCTGGGTGAAGGTGAGCTCGTCCCTGGTGCAGGCAGCACCCAGCCCTGTAACAGGAGGCTGACTTGGACTGGCCAGAAGGAAGTTGATTCCAGAATGGCAGAACTCTGCATGACATACCTGTGGCAAATAATTACTTTACTTCTTGTTACTGTTTTCCCCAAATACTACTCAAAAATGTAACAGCATAAAGTCCAGCAGGAGTTTGCCAAAAGTGGGGACAGTCTGAGAAAGGGAAAGAATTCTATTTCGACAAACGCCATGGAGACCCCAATTTCTGAAATTCATCAGGTGAAACAAAAGATGACAGCAGTAGTTTAATTTTACTTATTTATTTTAATTTTAAGTAAACTTGCATGTAAGCAGCAAACAGCAACAAAACACTGCAAATGCTATAGCAAAGTGCCTGAGAGGAATCCTGACTGAAGTTGTACCAGACATTTGGTCTTCCACAAAGGTGTTAAAAAAATCACACAAAGTGGAAACAGCAGGAAAGAATTGCTTCCTTGTGTTCTCTGTTTTTCATGTTGCAATGGCCCCTTTTATTCAATGGTAACACAACAACATGAAACAAAACATAGCTCAGACACTTAAGCATAAGGTTGCAGATCCACACTTGTCTTTGGTTTTTCTTCAGTGGAAGAACCTGCACTTTGTTCTTTTCAAAGCAATAAACAACCACTGTGATTATTTAATTTCCTATTCATTTCATTTCTTTGAAACAATAGACCAGAGCCCTCATACAAATTCACATTCTTCATACGGCTTTTAAAGGTTTCTGCTGGCAACGTCTGTTATCTTGTATATAGAAGAGCAGCTCCTTATAGGTGAACTGAGCATGCAGAAAGCAAGACAGATGTGCCGAGGCATTACAATTAGTGGAACTCTTTTCCATGATATTAAATGTCCATGGAAAATTTATAGACAACTCAAGTTATAAGCAGCCCAGTAGGGGCCACAGCACAAGCCCTAGCTGAAAGAATTTTAGATTCCTCAACTCATATCCTGTCCTTGATCTCTCATTAAACAGTATCATAGAGTTTCTTTGGACTGTCCCTCCAGCCATGCTGGCTTGTACTCATCCAGACACATTTGGGATCAACCAGTCCAAACGATTCTCTGATTCTGTGATTAGGAGATGTTGTCTGCTGCTGGTTGTCCACATTATAGCTAGCCTGAGTTTTTCATGCCCTTTGCTTGCAGACAACCAGCCATGGTGTAAAACAGTTTCAATGAACAAACATTTTTTATATTTAAATCCTCTTATCACAAAAGTGATGCAAAACAATTGAAATAATCTTAATTCTACCAATATATCTGCCTTGATTTTTGCATGTGCTTCTTCAGTTTGAAGGTAACATTGCATGTATTACAACAGACAACACTGGAAGGAGCTTCAGAACTTAAAGCTGAGTATGTCTAATGTGATGGTTTGTCAGCAAGGGCTTCAGTGTACTTTTCACTGCTTATACACATGTATGCACATATACACTTGTGCAAATAAATTATGAGTTCAAACCCATGGCCTCAAAAACTTGTATTTGTGCCACTCACTATGCCATCTTGTTTATCATTCAAAAATCTCAGCCTAAGATAAAGAATGCATCCAACAAATACCTCGACCTCACTAATCTCCCTTCTTTCACTTTCTGAACTCATGTGTGACGTATAAAATAGATGCATTCCAGTCTTCCTCCTCTGCAATACCTATTCAAATTCATGAAAGCCCCAACAGAAAGGTCTCTGGACATGGAATTAGATTCTCATACAGCAGAAGGACTGAGATATATGACTGAATAGAATCAAATTATCACTGTTTAACAAGATACCATCTTTAGAGTTCAAAGCCAACACGGTTGTGTGTTTGCATATTTATGATACCCACCAAGAGCTTTGGTAAATCTTACTAAGGAAACAAAAGATAGCTCCCTTCTGCTGAAAGTTACCACCTTCTCCCCAGAACCAGTAGATGACGTACTAAACCACAGCTTGTGTGTTTCTTTGCACGGTACAAACTACAACTTACTTAAGGTGTATATGGTAGCAGTAAGTTACAGCAGGGAAAAGAAGCAGATAGCTAGTAACAGTAATTTCTTAAACTATGTCCAAAAGATTCAGTAGATTTCAACTGGCAATGTCTCTAGCTCAAACAGGCCAGAACGAAATTCTGTCAAAGACTGTGAGCTCATATATTACTAGAGAAATATGTTACTGTATCTAAATTTAATATAGCTTAAGGCTCAGATACTTAACCAGTACCCATCTATTGAGCCACTATAAAGTTATTCTTTATGTGTGAGTTCAGAAATTATGTATTTCTTATGTCAGTCTCCAGAATATACCTATTTGCTGTGCAGCCACTGTTTCTGTTGAATTCGGCGTCAGCTCTGCATAGTATTTGGTCAGTATGATCCTGTTGTTTCAGGAAGTGTCAAGTATCATGCTTCTTATTCGGTGCCCCTCACAGCTGTGCTGTATAGCAACATAGTGTTATTCTCCTTACAATGCTCCTTGCAATCAAGAAACAGCACCTTAGGAGCTGAAGCAGATCAACAGCAGGAGAGAAACAAGCAGGTGCCCAATTAGGTTACAAGAAATCCTATTTCCACAAAACATCCAAAGTTCTAGAAAAAGATAATACCAGGACTGACTGGAAGAAGCAACTTAGATGGGGCACAAAGCCGCAGTCCAGTGTCACTCCTGAAATTCACTGACTCACAAGCATCCAGTAGAGATTTTTATTAGGTTCAGTTGTGTCACTAATAATTCAAGCGTAATACCTTGGAAAAAACAGTTGGACTTGAAAATTGGTCCAGATGTAATTTAAGAAAGCTAGAAAGTAAGACTTTTTTCTTGCTGGTTTGGAAATTCTAATATGCAGTTTCCAAAATCTCATTTTTACTGCTTTGCCATCTGCTCACAGAAGAGAATTCTCTATGCCACTTATTCAATGTACAGAGCAGAAATACAGGAATACAATCTTTTAAAATTAATTACTTGTGGAATTTATTCTATCTTATTTTGATGTCCAGGGGGCATACATTTTTAGACAGACAGGTGCTGCTGCCAGGCACATACTGCAAACAATCAGTCCACAGTCTATGGAAAGCAGATGCCATAGTGTAGTATGATGAGATCATAGTGGAGCTGTAATATTAACGAATGGAACATATATGCTAATATGTCTGCAGTTTGTAACTTTCTCACAGGCAAGCACAATCACATAAATTACTTATTCTGTACAGCTAATCATAGGACTTTACAATGAATAAAACCAACAACAGTGGATTGTTTAAAAATAGTATCTCTCCACTCTTCTCTTGCCATATGGTCACTCAGCACAGAAGGGCTGATCCAAATGACATTTGTGACACATTTTGAATGAACAGGGACAGAGTTAGAGCAGCCTCATCACTGTTCTGAGCAGCATGTCAGAGACACAGAGTTTTCCTGCTCTGGGCAAATATCTTCAGTACATTTCTGATTAGTCACATCCTCTGCTCAATGCAAGTAAAACAAGTGGAGAAAATACAGATGCTCCTGCCTTTTAGTCAGCATGTGCACCTTGCAATTCTCTTTGAACACTAAGAACATAAAAGCAAGAAAAAGGCAGTCTGGCTTTTCGGAAAAATTAGGAAATGTCACATCAGCATGAGCAACCCATGTGGTACAACATGAATGGCTTCCTAATACAAATTTTTTTCGTATGAATGCTGAGCACTAATTCTCCCTGAAGTAGTTGTTTAATACTAATTGCTCTTTGATCTAGAACCCCCTCTCTTGTCTCATTGATGGAGCTCTTAATACAATAATGGGTGACTGTATGCAGGTATGCCATTTCCCCTCTAATGCTTCATTTGTGTTTTACAACATTGTTTAAGTATCAATTGAATTTGGCCCAATAAGCCATACTATATATGACCCACCCTTAAGACTCTTTGGAAAAAGGCAAACTGTAATTTCAACAGCAGCATATGATTCTAAAGTATTTTATGCCTTACTGGTCCCCAATTCAGACAAGAGTATCTTTCTAAACCTCAAAGTAGGCCACAAACGAAAAATCCCCTTGTTGACAACGTACAGCAGCTGCTTGTGAACTTGGAGGTAGGTGAGGCGGGGAAAAGGAAAATGAAAAGCCCACTTCTCTGCTACACAGAACTTTTAACAATTCCCTGCCATCAATGAAGCCTTTTACTCAGTGCTGCATTTTGGGTTTTGGATAGAGAAAGAGAAGATTAATTACTCTGTTCTAAATTGTTAGGTTAACAATACAACACTGAACTAATCTGACCCCTTGAAGGACAATGAGGAAATGATCAGAGCAGGAGTACAAAAACACCAGTAGGACCAACTCTTCAAATAAGATTTGAAGTGTACAAGGATATGCCTAAAAACAGGGGGGAAAACATAAAACCAACACAGCCAAAAGCAAAGGAACTTGATCCTTTTTATGTCTTCTCCTGCAGCGTATCCTAAAGGATTGTTTGCCTTTTCAAACTCATCATACGGAAGAGGTTTTGTACTGAAAACTTAAGAAAATTGTTTTCTTGTCCTTTATTGTTAACTGGTTTTTACCAGTACGATGCCAAAACAAACTTGGGCTGACACTTAATAAACACTAAGCTTGAACTTTTTAAAGACATCTTCTGAACTCACAGTCTCTGCTGCAGTACTTGAATAAGCAATTAATTATAAATGGTGAAGAGGACATTAAGATCTAAAATCTAGAAAGCCTAGATTTTGGAAGGTTTAGAGTTTAGTCTTAATTCTGAGATTCCTGGCTACATCTAAATAACCTACTGTTTTATATTAAAGAATTTTTTTTTCTTTTTACCATAACAGGCAGATGAGTCTGTATCTGGAGATGCTTTACAAAGAGGATGTCTGATTATGCTTTACCTCCGTGTGATCTGATTCAGAAAACTGGGATGTAAATATCACTTTAACAAACTTCAGAAACACTGCCTGAATCTGGCCATGTCTTTATACAGTGACCACAAGGAACTGTATTAGAAAAGCTGTTTAAATTTAATTTAAATTTATTTTCTTAAGCATTGAAATATAACCCTTAGTCTCACAGAAAGATTATGTGGTATTCATGAGTAATAGTATGAATCTACAATTCCAGTAATTACAAGAGTATTTTAGCCTCATGCCCAGCTCTCAGTTTTGCTGAAGACAACAGTGATGGTTCAATGTTAAAAATCAAAAAACAAGCTGCCCGAAGAGCTCTGCAAGCACTGTCTCAATGCTCAGTAACGAACAATCAGTACTCTCATGCCCAAATGTCTTGATAAGTACCAAATTGCCTTTAGTCTTTGCTGTTAAGCCACTCCCCTTGCTGAAAAAGATGCAAGTTTGAGTCATATAAGGAATACAGAATCAGGTAAAGGTTTCTTCTAAAAAATTGTATTTTGTTCAAAATTCCTGAAAAGATACAGAAAAGTGATCAAGACCAGTAGATACAAAACATCCTTATTAAACTTGATGTTAACACATAATATGTTATCTTTACTGACTCAGAGACTGTAAGTACAAGCAAGTGCAACTACATTTCTCTTTGCCATATATAGTTCCTGTAGGTTATGCTTTGTCTTATAGAAATTGATGTATTCCCAAGCAACTACACAATTAATTTGGAAGAATATAGCTTGCTCTATTACCAAACTATTACTGTAATTACAAACTTAGGACTGCATACCAGAATCTAGCATTTTCATGTTAATAAAATGTTGTTACAAAGGATTTGCACAATCATGTAATAATATTCTTTCTCATTTGCACACCCAAGTGTGAATTGCAGCTGAAACTTCAGTTCTGTTTCTGACTAAAGCCATAGTTCAACAGCTTTCTTATAAAGGGAATACCTTCTCACAGCAAACAGTAGTGGCAGTTGCTCTGCAGACACTAAGAGACAGCACCAGATACATGAATTTCTTCAGAACACTAAAAAACATTAAGTATATAGACAAATACTTAGAGCATTAGAACCAAAGCAAGTGTATGCTAATGAAACAATCTTTACTCTTGAGGGTATGTCTTGTTTTCCAGTGATATTCCTATATTCACTCTACGAGTATATTTTAAAAGGAATGAGGACCATTAGCAAGTTGAAACAGTCTTGAAATTTATTAGTAAAGGAAAGATGTTCCTTTTAGTAAAGGACATTAACTCATGAAAAACAAAGCAATGCATCAGAGAACACAAATCCTTTCTTCTCAGCACAGGGCCTGTGAAGTGAATTAAGGGACCTTTACATATGCCAAGACTGCAGGATAGAGACCCTTGATGTGTATAGAAACATATACACCCTTATGTGAAGAGATACAACTATTTACAAATGCAAGTGTGTAAAATAGAAGGATTATGGATATTCAGTGTTCTCAATGGAAAGAAAATTGCTTAAACATAAACATTATATACTTAGGCTACACTTAGTTCAAAGACTGAAGACTGATTCCTGTAACCTCACATAAGATGAATTTAAACACAGACCTCCAGAGACTGCTAAAGAAAACATCTCCACAAAGGCAGGCCTTGCTGATTATGTTTGATTTATGTGTTGATTCGCGATTTTTTACTCCAAAAAAATATAAATCACTATAATGCATTACGTATTATTTTTATATGCACTACTGACCTGTTCATCTGATTTCTCCTCCATTCAAAAACAAAAGAGAGAATTCATAAACCAATATGAATTGCATAGAGTTTCTTACAAAGTTCAAGTTTTAATTAATGAGTTACTAGACCTAGGAGCACTTGCTAAACATAGAGATCTAATTAATTCCATCAATCACTCTTCCTCTAAGTACTCATGATTTGCAAGAAATTAAATAAGCACCAATCTTGGACAACAGAGCAACCATTTTTTCCTATTTATTATTAAATCTCTAATTATCTGGCAACTTTCCTCTTGTGTCATACTCTACTCTTTATTTGCTTATCAGTGTCTTCATTAGGATGGTGCACCTGCATCTAGGCAGAAAAAACACAGCTCGTTGCCAAATTTCAGATTAAGTACTCATGCAAGTATTCTCTCCCACCAGCCTGAAAGAAGTGCCTGTCACTCAAGTTGTAGGTTCTCCAGAGCCCTTGCAGTTATCAGTATCACTATCACTGCAGTCTATGTAAAAGAGTTTTTCCCAAAAGTAATACTGGCAAATAGACAAAGAAAGAACTACAATACAGTTGCCTTTCTGTTCTTCCTCAAAAGAATCTCCTGCTACTGTACCCTCCCACAAAATACAACACAACTAAAAGCATGATAGGAAACAGTGCACTTGTCCTCAAGCAAGAGAAAAGGAAAAAGCTTAAATAACAACAAAGTCTAGCAGAAAACCAAAGAAGAAAAACTCAAGTAGTGACTTCCGGGTCTCCAGCATGAAGTTTTTCAGGCTGAAAGAAATGACAAAGTTCTCTAACTGGTAGAGGTGTTAAACCTCTAGATGAGAGGAAAAGGCCATCACACAGTCAATTGTATGTTTCAAAAGCTCATATAAGACTGGTAATATACCACAGAGAATACCAATGGAGAACAATACATATTGCAGCTATTAATTTTAATCTCCTTGAACCTCAGATTTTTAATGCAGACATATTGTTTCATAAGAAACTGTGACATTAGATTAACCCAACATTTCCCGTCACAGTTGCCATGGCCCATAGAAAATGGGTGAGCTAAAAGAAAACTAACAAACAAACCAGTTACTGACTGAACCTCTCCCAGGAATACTCACTCTGCTACTGGTGATAGGCAGCCAGGCAGCCATCCATTTGACCATCTTACATCAGTTACTCCTTTGAGAGCGTTTTAATACTTTGGCCTTTCATAATATACCATTGCCATGAGATACACAGTTAAGATTTGGAACTGCTGAACAATAATTTCACAAAAAGAAAAAAAAAATACCATGCCTAGTAGTCCTTTACAGACTGAAGCTTCACAGAATCAGGATCTTGATTCTATGATATTATTACTTGCAAATTCAATTCTCCATTTCAGGTAACATTTCTTTGCCACAGCTATCGTCAGTTTATGCTACCCAGTTCTCTTTAGATCAAACGTACAAAGCACAAGTCCCTTGAAAACAGAAAGTCACTGGGCTGCAAAGAATGGGTTGCAAAGGTCGGGTTATTCTTTAGCCACGTTTGTTGATTTAGCTCAATTTTCAGTTGCCAGTAGAGACAGCCGCTATGCTGTGCAATTTTCCTCTCCACTTGTCAGTCCTGTATATATTATCAGCTAAGGAATGCAATAACTTCTTTTCTTCTCTTTTTCTTTCCTACCTTCTTAATCTAATTAATGCCAACCAGAATAAATGTGTCTTTGTGAACTACTCAGACATAGTACCGGCTGCTCTGGGTAGCTGCTCCAGGTGGTAGTTTGTGCCCCTCCATATTTCACAAAGCAACCAAACAGGTTCAGCAACATCTGACATCTGAGTGTGACTTGGGGGGGCAGGAAAAAAAAAGGGCAGGCAAGACAGGCCAAACAACCCACCTCTGGATTACTTTGCACTAACTTCTATGAATCTAAATTCAAGATCATGATAATTTTTGTTTAACAAAGAGAGATTAATTACTTCTTTTTTTTTTTCAGTTAAAAAACGAAAAGGAATCTGCTCAAAGCTTTAATAAGTGCACTGTGGCCATAATTCAACAGCAGCCAGCCTACAGGGACTTCTTTTCTGGGAAACCAATCTGGCTGGCAGATAACTTCCCCTGACAGAAGACTTACTGTGTTAGTCTTAAAACCACAGACTCTTATAGTAGATGTAAGAATATAAATGTCACATTTTCTTACTACCTTTGTTTTCTGCTGGATCAATCTAATATTATCTTCTGCTTGCATTTATCCTAGATGAGAAAATCCCTCTAGCAGAACACAAACACTCATCACTTCCCTTCCAGCCACAAGAAATGATGAAAAGGTATTGTATTCACCTGAGATGCTGGAGAAAAGAAGTAGCTACAGTATGCCACAAAGAACACGTTGCTGTCACTGGAAGTTAGAATAAATCAGTTATATCCTGTGAGACTAATGTGTTAACAGCTCTGCTTCTCCACTGTGCTTTACAGTTGTTTTCTGCTCCTTCCAAGTTCCTCATCAGCACAGGGACCCACACCCAAAATAGCATCAGAATCATCATCTGCCATGTAGTCACACCTGAAATATAAATCCATGCTTTGATCCATTCACTTCTTGATTATTATATTTCTTGCAGCTTCTTTTACCATTTTCAGTTAGGAAAAGTCAACTTCAGTCATCTCTAATGCCACAGACAGGATGAACCAAATAGCATGGGGCTGACTATATTGTTAAGAAACCAGTCTGAGAAAGGGCAAAAGGGACAACGGGCTGACTAAATGGGGTAGGCAGGTTTCCTGTGTCAAAGAACTAATGGATAAGTTCCTCTAGATATGACTGAAAATAAAGCTTTATTTTCAGCCATTGAAAAGCTAGACAAAATTGTAGCCAGCTGGTTAAGGCTGTATCTAGAAAATAAGGGAAACAGGCACCCTAGGATGGGATAAATCTTCCTCTGGAGACAGATGTCTAAAATAGGTAGCATGAATGTAGTTAACTATCCCTTCCACTACTAATTCAGAGAAAACAAGTACAGCCAGGATGCTCTGAGTTCCTGACCTTCAGATAGCTAAATCAGTCCTCTCTGGAAGAGAGGAGAGTGTGTAACTGCAGGGAACAGACAGTTTATATCCAGTTTATATCCAATTTATATCACTTCCTTCAAAGCCTGCTCAGATTCCTGGATTGCCATCCATAAAGCATGACCCAGCACTTCCTCAAGACTTTCACAAAGGCCAGACCTCCCCAAGCCAAGGAGAAATAGGTAGGGCTTGTTGCAATGCACGTATCTGCTTTTCACTAACCATGCAAATGCATTTGAAAGACTTCACGATGCAGTGGTGAGGGGACATACCATCTTAATGACATAAAAATACCTACACAAGTCAAGGGAAAAAAGTCTGTTTTCAGTAGCTTGCTTTACCCAATTTTGAACAGCATCTAAAATCTAAAAGCTGCTCTAATTTACAGCTCATAAGAACCAAGCCTTGAAAAACAACACATAGAAGCTTCTACTACTTTTTTTTTTCTTGTCTTTCAATTCAATCAGCAGCAATGCATCTGTGAAAGGCACATGTACAGGCACCTACTCCGTAAATACTACTTTTATGATATTTTCTGCAGTGCTTTCCTTTCCCTAAACTATCTGCATCTCTAGAAAATAAAGACTAGTATAAATCCCTGACAAGAAGATGGCAGAGCTCCTGTTCAAAAGACATAAATAAGCAAGATATGAAAAATGAGATTGCAGCAGACCTTGTCAGAGCTTCCAGCTCATCTTGAGGAGTCTATAATTCAGCAATGAACAAACACAATTCTTATAGCAGGAGGAAGACCGGATTCAGAAGTATTATTCTGAGAAAGACTCTGTATAAAAAATTAATTTTTATATTCCTAAATGTGTAGGATACCCCACAACCGTTGTGAAGTCCACTTTTCAGGCAGCAATATCAAATGAAAAATAGTATTGAAAAAAAATGATGAAAAGAACAAAATAAGTGGATCTGTGGGGAACAAAACTGATAGGATTAATTTTTCTCATCTCTGTTTCCAAATGTAACTTTCTACCATATTCAAATTACCTTCTTTGTTGACAGTTTAGGCTTTCTACTTCACAAGACCAGAACTTTTCTCCTTTCTTTCAAAGAAAATGAATCTAAGGGATAGAAAGAAGTAATTTATGACGTTGTTCTGTTATACTAAAAATGTATGGTTCTTAAGGACTCCATCTGAAGTAAACTTATTGGACTAAAACCATCACCAGTATGTTATAGAATCACAGAATTGTGTATGTTGGAAAAGACCTCTGAGATCATCTAGTCAAACCACTAAACCAGCACAGCCAAATCCACCAACAAACCATGTCCTTTAAGTGCTGCATGTCTTTTAAATACCTCCATAAACAGTGAATCAACCGCTTCCACAGCCAGCCTGTTCCAGTGCTTGACAACTCCTTCTATGAAGAAATTTTTCCTAATATACAATCTAAACCTCCCCTAGTGCAACTTGAAGCCATTTTCTCTTGCCTTTATCAGTTGGAAGAAGAGACCAACCCCAGCTCACTATAGCCTCCTTTCAGGTAGTTATAGAAAACATTAAGGCTCCCACTAAGACTTGTTTTCTCCAGGCTAAACATCCCCAGCTCCCTCAGTTGCCTCTCCTAAGGCTTGAGCACTAGACCATTCACCAGGTCCATGCCAGGATGCCATTGTCTTTCTTGGCCACCTGGATCCACTACTGGTTCATATTCAGTGGCTGTTGATCAGCACTCCCAGGTCCTTTTCTGCCAGGCAGGTTTTCAACTACTCTTCCCCAATTCTGCAACGATACATGGGGTTGTTGTGGCCAAAGTGCAGGACTTGGCACTTCGTCTTGTACAACTGGCCTCACCTATCGATCCAGCCTCTCCAGATCCCACCACAGAACCTCCCTATCCTCCAGTAGATTAACACTCCTGCCCAACTTGGTGCCATCCGCAAACTGACTGAGGGTGCCCCTCATCCCCTCGTTCAGATCATTGATAAAGATATCAGAACTGTTCCCAATAGTGAGCCCTGGGAAACCCCACTGGTGATTGGCCTCCAGCTGGATGTAACTCCATTCACCCCCACTCTCTGGCTTAGTCACCCAGACAGGTTTTTACCCAGAGATGATTTCATGCCATGGGCAGCCAGGTTCTCCAGGAGAAAGCTGTGGGAAACAGTGTCAAAGGCTTGTTAAAGTCCAGGTAGACAACATTCCCAATGTTTCCCTCATCCACTAGGTGGGTCACCTTGTCATAGGAGATCAGATTGGTCAAGCAGGACCTGCCTTTCCTAAACCCATGCTGGCTGGGCCAGATCCCCTGATTGTCCTATATGTGCCACATGATGGCACTAGAGATGATCTGCTCCACTTGATCACTTCACTGGCACCAAGGTCACACTGACATTACCCTCTCTGCTAAAGGAGCTGCACGTACTAGCCACTCAAAGATATACTCTCTGAAAAAGATGAGAAACCAAAACACTTTCCTCACATTAGTATGGAAGAGATGTGCAAGAAAGTCTGAGTGATGAAATATTTTAGCAGCCATGCATGAATTCAAAAGGCCATGAGTTACTTAAATGTTTAATGCTGAAGATTTAATGCTATCTTCAGTGAATCTTTCTTCAATTAACAGGAAAACAAATGTATTTTCTGCACATTGATTTTTTAAAGTCATTTAGGAGTAACTGGTTACAAATAAGCAAACAATATAGCAATATATATCAGAATTAGCAAACATAAAAAATTAGAACTATCAGGAGATGCAGAAAAATATTTTTTCCTCCATATTCACCTTCAAGAATATGTTATTCTGTCACCAATGCTAATCTGCTTTGACATAAAGAACCTGCTTTCAAAATGACACTCAGCAACTGAGAAGACAGATTAAAAAGTCCACCAAGTGGTTCATCAGGAGCCCTGCTATCACTGCTAAGATTATTATTTCAGGATATACCCTGTCTCATTTACAAGCTCACTTTTTTTTTTTTTCTTCAATGCTGACTTTTGATTTCACAATCTTGCTTTCTCTTTAGAGCAGTGATAGTGGGGTAACTCTCTTGTGAGGAACTCAGAAATTATGACCATGAGACTGGCTGAGTTTACTGAAGGAAGCTTTGTTCTTTCTCTTTCCTCCCTCCTGGGGCAAGTCGAGTTTTTCCCTCTCCCATTCCTTCTTTTTGAAATTCAGCAGCTCAAACATCAATCATATATTCATAAACCCTCCTCTTCTCCACCCCCTTAACTCCCACAACCTGGCACATCAATATCCAGAAGCAATTGCCTGAATGGGTGATTTTTAATCATTATCTTGACTGGCAGCATAGGGATTAAGATATGGTCCATTCGAGGTAGCTTTAAGGCACATTAGCCTGCTGAAGTGCTAAACTCTAAACTTTTTGTTCTGCTATGTCTAGTCTGTATCTAGCAAAAACCTTTACTGATGGGTGCATTGCACAGGTTTTGATCCATACTTGGTTACAGAAATGGAATTAACTGGCACAGCAATTTTTAAAAACTACAACTGAACTTTCTTTTCAGAATGTAATAATGCAGGATGAGAAAATTCTTTTTAATAAAGAAACTCTTTTTTGCTGCCTTTATTACTATAAGGCAACATTTTTGCTTATTCCTAGGTCAGCTAATTGTAATTAATCAATTTATTCTTGCAGATTTTTTTACTGCCCTAACATCTCTATGACAACTTTGGGATGAATCAGATGAAAATAGATGATTGAAGATGTTGATCAAAGTCAGCATCACTTTAATCTAGCACAGTTTCTGACTTCATGGCTACACCTTAATATGTACCATCTGGCCATATTCTGCTACACCGGTATCTTTATTAAGACAATGTGCATCACTTTTACCATAATGCAGGTCCTCCTGCTGAAGATTTCTTTTTCAGCAGTACAAAAGCTTTGTTATTTGTAATGCAGAATAGTCTATCATTTCTGAGAATAAAGGTATCCCATCCAGTGGGGAGGGTTAAACTTTGAAAAATTTCAGTAAATGTGCTGCTTAAAAGGAAGGCATTTGCTAGGTATTTTGTTTTCAGGCCAAGTTTCTACTCCATGCCTCTTTTACTCCAGTTGTGCCAATGTGCCTCAAAAGGAGTTCATGCTCAGCACTGTGTTAAGGGTCTGACCATGATTTCATAAACAAGAAACTAAAATGTCACCAATGAGCTCTTTCAATTGTGATCTAAATCAGATTACAACCTAGGCTTTTTAAAGGTGAATAGGATACTGTAGACTAAACATCCAGCATCACTTACATTAAATCCCACAGGAGCAAAACGTTTTGAACTCTTTAGGAAGCAAAGCAAGTTAATACTTCATTTTGCTTTGCATTAATGCTGGGATTTTATCAAATACCCAGAGCACAGAGTGTCTTTAGCAGAGAAACATTGCTCCCTTCACCACTTATATTATTGTAAATGATTTTGAAATGTTGGAAGTGCTTCTACTCAAATAAAAAAAATATATCCTTAAGATCTATCATTTTGTATTATATATGTAATTGGGTCATGAAGTCATAAGAATTAGCATTTCCTGGAAATGAAAGCATGAAATCATGATTCTTGTGATACACAGTCTTTGTTTTCCTGAGTGCTTTATTATGAAGTCAAACTTAGTAATTGGCTCTAGGTGCAAGCTGGGCTGGAACGTTTGTATACAATCAAAATGTGGTCAAAGTGGTTTATATCTATAAACCATGTAAATAACTACAAGGTATTATCAGCCTTTCTTTAGATGATACTTCTCTCACTTGTATGGAAAACTCAATATACCATGTGCATACAAGAAAAAAGCAATAGAAAACCAAAACAATTGTTCTGTGGGAGTTCCTTGAAATGACTCAACTATACAGTGAAAAATTTCAAAATCAAGTGACAGACCACAATACCTAGAATGATTTTCACTTCCTGAAGTAAATAGTAAATTATATTATTCAGGTCCTATACCCAAGTAACAGGGAAAAAAGTGTCTGACAATATTATGAACAGAATTATTCATGTCTATGCCACCACTAATGGTCTGAACAGTAAAAATCAGACATTTGAAACCTGAGACATCAATGAGTGAGTGATGTAAATTTTTCAGCCACATTTGTGTAACACCCCTCCCTTAAAATAGTCAGACAAAAAAGCTTCATGTCACATACCTTCACGTTGCATTGGGAACATGGATATGCCATGATCGTATTTCAGATGCAGAGCAAAAGAGAGTTTAAAATAATATATAGGAGAGAGAGGAGAATATAAACAATTCAAAGCATAATACTTCACCATCCACTTGAGATTCTCAGATAATTATCTTTCTTTACTTTGAGTCAGACCAGTACTCAAAAGGCCACAAGGGCTTAAAAATATTTCTTCTATCTAGTTTGAAGATAAATATAACCCTATTGTACCAGATGAAGTTCTTGGAATGGATTTCTTGTTTGGTACAGACCTCTAGTACATTGAGTAGTGCTTGCTCTTAGGACAAAACATCTTGAGCACACAAACTTTTACAGCATTTTCGCATATATATTTTTATTCTGCTACTTCATATATGAAAGAACGAGGGCCACAAGCCTGCTCTCCACTTCAATATTCCAGAAGCAGATGTTTGTTCATATTGAAAAAAAAGAACATTTTAAAAATATGTAGTTTAGATATAGAGGGAAAGGTTGTCTTTTATAGTTGGTGTTATCAAGCCTCCCTTCAGCTTCCCATCTGCTTTTCTCAGATGCTTGGGGAGTGGAAAGGAATTCTGTGACAATACATAGCACCTGGAACAGGCTGACTTTTCCGGGACAACCAGTTTGTGAATTGGTTAGCACAGTGCTGTTACAGAGAACGGATCCAATAATCGCCTCTTCCCATCGCAGTCCACGACAGCACAAGAACCATAGGCAAGCAAGAGCCTATCATTGCTACCCTCATAAGCACACAGGTCAGGAACAGGATCTGAAAAAAATTACTTAAAAGCTATTATTTTATTACATTTTACATAAAATAAATTGACAACTCTTTCAGTGTGCTTCCTGGACTTAAAATGGTTCAGGTTTCTGCCCTGCCACAAGAGTTCAACTCTTCTGTGTGAAAACTGAGCCAGTGAAAGTGACACGAAAGAGTGACATGAGTGAGCGTTCACCTCAGTGAGGGTGGAAGTCATCATGCCTACACCTTTACCAGATTGCAAACTACATGTCCAGAGGTCAAATTCACATTAAGTCTCTCCAATCTACAGCCTGGGGCTACGGCACAGCCTGTGACCGCACTGTTGTTCGAGTTGCTGTTCCTTTGGCTAAGAAAAGATAGCAAAAGAAACCTCAAAGGATGCAAAGGGGAGAATTCCCTCACATTTTGCCAATCTAGTGTTTGACAACACTATTCTTTCACCACCCTTTGAAGATACTTCTCTGTCTGCCAAGCTGGACACGGACACACACCTCTACAGTCCACACCACTACAGGCAGAAATCTGAACTAAGGCTTTATTGGTGGGTTTGACCTGATGTATTTTAAGTTAGAAGCATGTCTAACAGTTAAACTAATAGTAAGGTTGGATCCCCAACTGGTGAGTTGTGGATAAGTTGCCACAAGTCACAGTCTTCCTTATAGAAGAAAAAATGGACACAGAGACCTATCTGAGCTCTCAATTGGGACCTTTGCTTTTCTGACACAGCAGCCTGAACGTATCTTGACATGGTTTTGGTTATGATACTGGTTTATAATACAGATGGGAAAATTGAAGGCAAGTTTTTTCCCCTTTCTTACTGTTATGACTTTTATTTTTCAAAAGTGAACATGACAATATATGTTTTTATATATCCACCTTGTGTCTGATTTTTTTGAGGAGTAAATTCTCAGTACTCTTTTAAAAACAGATCCATTTAATACATTTTCTAGTGGTCATTGAAAATATAGGGTGTTCTTTCTGCCCATCATCTCCAGTAAGCAAAAATGATGCTGTAGTCACATAGTCAAAATATGCACTTGCAAATGCCCAAGTGTGTCATTTCCAGTGCTCAGTATGCTCCCATCTCCTTCCTGAATCAAAGTTCTCTCCCTTTCATCTCCAAAATACTCAGTTAAAAATCAGAATTTGATGGATGTAATTCTGCTAAATGATAGCCCAATTCTTTGAAGTTTTATTTTCTTCCTTACCAGAGCTGCACAACAGACTCCATTTTTTTCTGCAACATAAATTTGCTTAAATTCTAAAATAAAAAGACTACAATGGAACATAAAATGATTGCATCACTGTAGATAGCTCTTTGCTGCCAGCCATTCCTTGGAGTCTTTGCCATGCACAGTTCATTACACAGGAAACAGTTCCAGTTTCCTTGTGCCCTAGCCCCAGCTTCTAAGTGCTATTCCTTCATGGATCATAACATCTGCCTTTTTATTTGCAAATTTTAAAACATCAAACTGCTAAACACATTTTACTATTTCTTGGAATTATGGGCATTTAATCACTACATTCAAACAGCCAAGCAGACGAGATGATATATGATGGTTGGTTGAACAGGAATACTTTTCTCATCTTCTTCTCAGTGTTATGAATGCAGGAAAAACACAGGGTGTCATTTTGGAGCCTATAAAGAAAACAGCATTCAAGCATAACTTCAAAAAGAGTTTTAGCCATTGAAACCCAACAGCCGAGGGCAACAAAAATTTCCCATGGATTTAAAATTCATAGAACTGGCAAACCTTTTGTAGAGACAAGGGCTAAAGTTCATGCATTTCATAGCTTCACAAACTCCAAGAAACAACAGTGCCTTTATGTATTCCTGAGCTTTTCTATAGAGGAGATCCTTCCATGGTTAGCAGAGATAAGAAATAATGCAACACAGATACAATACTCCCATACTTCTGAGCAGTATAACATCCTAAGCACATGCATATGCTTGGTCAGCAGAGACTCTGCAACTCTGGTTGAATTGCAATGTTTTAGCAGTAAAGAGCTGTCTCCCACCTTGAAGAAACACTAGCTGTCTTTTGCAGTTCAGCTTCTTGTTAACTATGGCAAGAGGCAGCTCTGCTTGAAACGGATGCCTGGGAAGACAGAGAGGTCTGAATAATTAGGCCCCCAATAAGGGGTCTGGCAACAATGCTCAGAGAGAAAGTAAAAAGGATTAGCACTATAACACTGTTTAGCATTAGCATCCTGTCTCACAATCTGACCCAAAACCATCTTCCACCTACCAAGCCTGCCCTTCATCATTTTTACCATGCTCAGAATACCCAAATTTGTTCATGTATACTGTAACCTCCTCACTCAAGGGAGTCACATTGTGTCTAGTGAGCCTGAGTGTGGCTTGCTCATTAGCTGTATCTGCATTGCTAACACCCTCACTCCAGATGAGCCTGGCTTGGAAAGCAGTATTAGGGAAATGAGCAGTACAAATGCTAATTCAAGTGTATCTGTGCCCTTGCAATGCAGAAGCCGCTGTACTTGCTGTATGTCTTCCTTTTAGTGTTTTAGTTCAGGTCACAAGAACATCTTTAAGTAATGTCCCTATCCTCCCCATTAATCAAGCTTGGATTCACATCTCTGACTGATGCTGGAGCACATCAAGTTTCATCCTCTCAGAAGAAATAACACAGATGGATAAGCTCTAGATGAGCACTCAAAGCTACTAATTGGTATCCAGTCCTCAGGCCTTGACTATAAGGAATGCAGTATGGGAGCCAATTGTGCATAGTCTGGGTATTGGATTCTCTGCATCAATCCTTTCATTCTACTGATCTGCTACTAACTGGTCCAGTGACACTTGTTAACATGGACACAGGCACTGAGTATGCCAAAAGTTCATCACCTTCAGAAAAATCTGAAGAATTCAGATGTAGGCAAGTTTGGGAAGTGGGGAAAATGGAGTTTCGGAAACAGAATATATAGGAAAATGTAATGGAGATGAGTGGGAAAAGGCAGGAGATACTCATGACTGGAGTCCTGGTTTATGAAGATAAAAATGTGTGGTATGAAGTAGGCAACATTTCCTGCTAGAGGTAAGGTTCCCACTAGGATTCATCCAGGATGTTATACAGGTCTTAACCATATGGATGGGAGAAATATTTTTGAAGTTAGTGGGTTGTTTTTTTAATAGAATAATCAGTTTGTGTTCTCATTCAGTTCACCATGACTAAATATAATTGAGTAGCACTTAAAATATGCTGTACTGTGAATTCTGGTGAAGAAATCACCCCTGGCTGCTAGGACCACTCTGCTAACCTCTGTTAATCATGTCTTCTATAAAGGCTGAATTTCCTCTCACCTGACTTTAGATCAGAAAAACAACATAAAGCAAAATTTTTCTGCCTGTCTTATACAGACATCTTTGAATGGGCTGTAACAGATGTCAGGAATAACAAAGCTCACTCTAAATGACACTCAATTTTAGTTCATCTGATGAAGTGGATGTGTCCAAAATATAGAAGGCTACAGACGACAAGATTCTACTAATCCTGCAATCATTTTCTACTCAATAAACATTTTAAGAAAGCAATTGATCTGATCACTTTTGGACAGTTTTAGTGCAAAAGAGAATCTTATTCTGGAAGTACCTATATCAACAGACTATAAAAGGTGTCTGCAGCAAAGGGGCTAAGACATAGATAGCCCACTGTCAGTGACTATATTTTCAGAAGTCTTCCATCACAAAAGTGCAGTACATCCAGAATATTTCCAGTTAAATCATTACACTTCCTGGAATGTGGTCACACACGGTTTTATCAAGATTAGAATAGCTAACAGAGGGCATCTCATAATATCGCCTAAAATATGACATAAGCAAAAAGAAAAAAAATCAGAATGGTAGAATGGTTTGGTTGAAAAGACCTTCAAAGATCATGTAGTCCAACACCCCTGCTTCTCATCCCCTCATCAGTATTCCCAAGTCCTTTTCCTCAGGGCTGCTCTCAATCCTTTCATCATTCAGTGCATATTGAGGTTGGGCATTGGCCTGACTTTATTAAGTTCACATTGGTCCACTCCTCAAGCCTGTCAAGCTCCCTCTGGATGAGATCCCTTCCTTCATGTATATCAAATGGGTCACTGAATTTGTTGCAAATGTTTAATTATATGCAAGTGCCTATAAAAGGCTTATTTTAAATCTATGGACTGTTACACATGGATTTCCTGTAGAAGTCCGTTTTAAAAGGTATGTCTCTTATAGGCAGCACACTCTTTTGCTGACTTATTACTATTCCTGTCTTAAAAAACCAAATACTTCCATTTTCATCTTATTAAAAAATGATGAGGGGAGAACAAAGTAAACTAAGAGTACAACTGGATTTAAGGCTAGCATGAGTTTTTTTACTGTTTTCTTTAAAATCCCAAAACTACTGAAGATACCTTTCCTCTACATCATGCTTCATTGTGCTGTCTTAGGCCTTGCTGAAACACTACCACAGCACTCCTTCACTTACTCTGACCTCTTAGAAAACAGCAATGCTCAATATTAATTCCATTATTCCATTGTTCTGCCCAGATCAAACCTACGCTGCAAAATATCTTTCAGCACAACCTAACGCTTTCCTACCACTTTTCTTCCTTAAGTGAAAGCGACCATCCCACATAATACCAGGAGGCTTCAGCTCTGTATGTCAATCCATATATAGTTTGAAGATAGATTACACAGATGATAAAGATTAGTTATGCAAGGGGTATTTTTGGCAAAAGCCTCATTATGCAGGTCCTCCTTTATACATGTCCTCCCTTCCCTGATATAAGTAATAAGCCACAGATTTAGACCCAGACATCTAAAAATCCAGTTAGTAAGGCAGATAAACTTGTATACACTCAAGTATTTACAATTTTCACTCTATTTTTTTTTCCAAGTAATTTTTCAGACTGAAGTTTCTGTGTTTGTACTAAGATTTGTTGGGGCAATTCCTGTGGTTCCTGCAGCTGATCATCTCCATGATGCTCTCTACTTAACTGCAGGAAGAATTCACTGAACTTCTGGGCACTTCGGAGGTAAAATAAAGAGGTACTAGAGAAGCATAAATTGATTTATGTCTCCTCTCCCTGAGGTGAATAAGGGACAGAGAGTGGCTGATGTCAAAGTAGAACTGGAGGTCTCTGTTGTTAGATTGGGAGAGTGGGGCTTACCAGTCAAACAAGATGAGTAATAAACTCCTCAGCTGCAGCATGGACATATGGAGATGTGAAATTGTAACAGAGCCACAGACTGACCCAGGATTTCTGTCTCAGCATATTTGCATTTAAAAGATAAAGATAAACCTGCAAAATATTAAAAATACAGCCATGTACCAAACCTTTGAATTGATGCTTTAAACCACAGCCAAATTGTGGCATGGTAAACATCTGTGAATTATTTCAAAAACTGAAACAAAATGCTCTGAGTCTTTGAAAAATGTGCTCAGTGTATCTTATGTACTCAACGTTAAATTGATAACGCATCTAGAGTCTGGACAGAAATTCCCCGGGTCAGATTGGGGATTTAGATTGTGTTTTATGGTTCAGCCTTTCTTAGTATGAGCACAGTCCACTTCCTATTATCGTTTGCAATTTCCCCCCAAATAATTTCTTGTTAGTGCAAGAAAAATAGGAATTTATCTTCCTCCTTCTGAGTTACTCTGGAGGCTTTTATGACTTTTGATATTTACACCATCTCCCTTAAATATTTTATGAGATACTGTTACTCACTTCATAACTTGTACAATTAGGATTTGGAACATGGATGTTCCCTGTACACTTTGAGCTACTGGAGTTTGTTCAGTTATTCCCATTCTCCTTATCTCTACTTCTGAAACTTCTCCTGCCTGTAAAACAAAGTACTGTAGCATGAATAGTCTCTTAATTTGTACAGGCAGACTTATACCAAGATCCTTCCTATATTTCCCTCTATAAAAACTGTAGTCTTTCAACAACAACAAAATAGAGACAAACCCCCCAATTACTGCAGTTTACCTATGTGCCATTTTGCATCCTGCTCCCGAAACAAGAATTTACAAGGTCAACATATGTGACCAATAACTGCTATTCAAAGTTAAGCTCTGGAAATAGTGACTGATGTGGAGCCGGGCATTCCTTTAGTCAAGGGAATTAGCAACTACAGACCAGCCAAAATAAACTCAGAAATTTCCTCTGGGTGTTAATCACTCTGAGTATCATTCTTTCCCACACACTGGGCAAAGATTCTTGACCTTCTGATTTGGAGCAAAACCACCCCTATTAATTAAATAATTTGTCCATTATCAGCTGAAGACATACATAACCTTTTCACTCTACACAAGAAAGATCACACTAAGTAAACAAACGTCTATTGTAAATATGAGCAAATCCCCAAGCTTGCTTCATTCCTGCAGAGGATATGCCATCCTAATACCGCTTAGTGTAGAACTGCACAGCCTAGCACATGAACATATGTATTTTAAATCTTCAGTGGATGTCTTTGTACAGAACTTTCAAATGAAACAGTCCAAAGCTTGAAAAATTGATCATCAGTCACTTTTCAGCTATAATGGCTGGACTTACGCCTGGCCTGAAGTAAAGCACTGTACATCTGTCCATACCTTCTACCTGTATCTTATCTTTCGTAGTATCTCTTACTGAGACGATATCAAATTTCTTTACCACAAAAACTAGCTTTTTCCATATAACTGCAGTCATGAAATTGTGTGGGAAAAGTTTTGGTTTGGGGACTAAGACTTCTGCAAAATTAAAAAACAACACGAGTTTCTTTTGTTGTCTGTTAGAAGTCAGACTGTCACTTCTGCAGGGTGAGTCTTTGCTCACACCGTAGAAGACCTACAAGCTCATCAGGAGTAAGGTCTTAAAAAAAAAGTCTTATAACTGGAATGAAGCTCTTTTTTAACAGAACCTAATGGTAAAAATTATATTCAGAATTGTTTGCACTGATGCTGTACCATAAGTTCAGCTAACAAATTTCAGAAATGAAGATGGCTGAACCTATTGGTATATTTGACCTTTTAAAGGGTTATGCGTACCTCTAGCCCTCATGTGCAAGGTTTTAGCTTCTGCTAGAAAACATTTATGCACACACAATATGTAATGACCTCAAGACTGAAAAAGGCAGAAGCCTTGCAGCTTGATCAGAAAAATAAGCCTTATATTTTAGCTGCTTTTACCAACACTAAAATACCTAACACCCCAGAATACTGCAGTATCTTTTTTAAATTCATTTGAAAGAAAAGCCTGCCAGGGAAATAGTTTTTCAGAGGATTTATAAAACAAAACTCCATTGATCATCTCATTACACCTTTACACTGCAATGCACAAGGGCCAGTAGAGGAAAAAGTACCACTGGGAATGGTTCTTTCAAGAACAGATAGGCCAGACAGTCTCATGCAGAAAGAATTGGAATTCACAATGGCCGTTGTGTTTAGCCCTCTTTGTAAGCCTTTGGAGGTCTTTATCCTCCTTATCTTTCTTCTTCTGCCTTCCTTCTTTTAGCCTCCAAGCTCCTGAAGTTTATGAACTATTCTTCTTTCTTGCAGTTGTACTTACCAAGGCAAGTTCTGTCTTTGTGCCACTGAAAAGTCCTATTTTCATTCTCAAGGTTTTCAAACAAGGTTGATTCTCTGTTTCTGAGTAAATACTGCTTCCTCTGCTTTTCTAATGCAATTTGAAGAAGAGAGTCATTAAATCTTTTCTTTCTCTGCAGGCTCCTCTTGGTTTCCTCTCTCACATAGTTGTTTTCCCTCTGGGCTTCTCTCTGTCCCTCTTTACTGTACTTTATTTTCTGAGTAACCTAGTCTAGTCTCAGGAATGCACCCTGATATTTTAAAATGTACTGGTCTCAAGAAAAATAGAGCTGCTTTCCCTGCTGTTATGCAGGAAGAGCACGCAAATAGCCAGAGTTGTCCCTCTCTTTTTCTTTCTCTTTCCCTTCCTTTACATCCAAAAAGCAAACCTGTTTAGTCATCCCATGGCACAGCACCAACCAATGGTACAAACATCTGCCACAAGATGTTCAGAAAGACTAAAATATATTTTCAGTCTCAGGATTGCAAAGAAAAATTTGCAATTCTAACTCAATGCTAGAAGGAAGGGAAGAGAGGAAATGAGAGGGGACAAATGCACTATCATTTTTCTTCTTTGTCAAGCTCAAACTTCCAGCTGCACGTTGACAGGGCCAGGAGTCCTAAGTTGGCAAAAACCTCCCTGATGAGGTCAAATGCACATTTGAAAAAGGAGAGGAATTGGGATGGAAGACATGTCCCTTCTTTTTCAATACCCCTCTCTTCTCCTGAGTTTACCCCACAGTTCGGTGAGATACAGTGTTGTCCAGATACCTGGGGAAGGAGCAGGTCAAAAAACAGGGGACAGCAAAGTGAGGAGCAGTAACAGAAAACCTAGAGCAGTGCCATGTGGAGTGCAACAAGGCTTGCTATAAAGAGCCAAAAAAAAAAAAAAATCAGTGGACTAAGAAAATGTACTGGAATTAGCCTGAAAGCTCATGGGAACATTAGGCAAAAAATCAGCACCATTGGTTATTAGTCTCTGTTGATGCATACCTACATCATCAGCTCAAGACAAACTGGGAAATAAAGTGCATTTCTCCACAAATCTGTTTGCTCCAGTAACAGTTTCCAGATTTTCTAGACTAAAACAACACAATCTGTCATCCTAAAGCTAACTCTTCTACAATATTTACATCTATAAATTCACAGAAACAGACAATAGAAAAAGTCAAGGAAATCGACAAATTAGACAAGATCTATAAACTAATACCCGAGGATTTCTGGCCCAGAAACAACCTGCTTTAGAAACAAGCCTTTTGTGGGCAATCACGCAATGAGATGAAGTTAAACAGGGAAAGGTTCGGGCTTTGTTTTTGTTTTGTTATGTTGGCCAGGAAGCCCCTCTTGAAGGCTGTAAAGTAACTTTATCAACCCAGCCATAATGTGAGCTTTAACAAAGATAAATGTAATGTCCTGCACTTGGAAAGAAATAATCCCAAGCAGGAGCACAAGCTGGGGACCGATGGCCTGGAGGAGCAGCTCTGCTTCAAGGGACTTGAGGCAGTGAACCGAATAGGAGCTAAAGGTGTGTCCTGACAGGAAAGGTGGCCAGCAGCCTCCTGGGCTGCACCAGCAAGAGTATAGTCAGTAACTCCAGAACTGTGACTATTTCAGTCTACTTGGCATTTACAAGACCACACCTGGAAGAATGTGACCAGTTGTGGTCCCATCAGTTGGAGAAGTTGACAAGGGTCCAGCAGAGGCCACTGGGATTATTAGCGGGTTGGTGCATTTGACACAAGGAGAAAGGTTAAAGGAAGGAGGTTTGCTAAGCATGGAAAACAAAAGTCTCAAAGGGGATCTAACAACAATTCCTGAATATCTAAAAAGTTAGATATAAAGGAAATAGAGATACTCTCTTGACAAGGATGCCTGCTGACAGAACAAGAGGCAATGGGCATGAGCTGCTTTGAGGCAAATAAGAAAAAATACAAGGAAAAAAAAAATCTTCCCCATTAAGAGAAACTGGAGATTGGAAGAAGCTGCCCAGGGAAGCAGTGGACTTTCATGTGCTGGAAATGCTCAAGATTTTTTGAGCAAGTTGCTGTAGCGACCTGTATTGAAGAGAAAGTTGGACCAGATAATCTCCAGAGTACAATTAGAACTTTCTGTGGATCCCTATCCATGCACAGTCTTGCCAGCTATGTGAATCATGTTGTCAGCCCACAATCACCTTGTCCCTCAAGCATGAGGCTTCTACTACTCTGGGGATACGTGATATTTATTTCCAGTCATTGCTAATCTTTCATAAGCAGTTTACACTTTAGTTCTCTTTAAAGGGAGGAGGCATATGGGAGGCAATCCCCTGATAGTTTCTTTTGCAGTCAAGACATTCAAGGAGAGTTATATTGTGGGGGGATTTTTTAACCTTCTGTAACAAGGCTTAATTAGGGATCAAGAGCAAATGTTATAGCACAGAAGAGGCACCTCTGAACACTCATTCATATTGGGCTTTTGTTCCAATTAAGCTGGTTAACAAGGGATGTAAGAGTATTTGCATCTGAAGCATACTCAAAGTCTTCAGATAGCTATTACAATTTTAAATTTTACTTGAGCTGAAAAATCTGAGTAAGCAAGACCTTTTGAAGATGAGATGTATTTGTGAAGAAATGGTGAAGAAGTTCTACAGCTCTTACTTAGCTCATTAAAATCTTCCAACCCTGTGAGGAACAAGCTGATGCTGAAACTCAAGAACAAATTTCTTAGTATTCAAGTAAATAGGAATTAAATATTATTACAAAAACTAATCAGGAAAGAAAGCCTGGTTTTGCTTTCACACCATCACCTGATCTGTTCAGCATTTGCCGCAAAGGTGCAAATTTACTCAGAGATGTACTTGAACAACTACAATAACCTCCCCAATAGCACTGACTGTAGCAGAAGCAAAATCAGGATTCAGAGCTGCCCATTTTGGATTAAGAAAGGCTGAGAAGTAAAAGCTGCAACTTTTCAATAACCCTACACTGGTTAAACACAAGTCAGGAGCATAGCTGTGAGAGGGTAAGTAAAGCTAAGGAAGAGACGAAGCTTTCCTTTGCTAGCACTTACCAAATTACTGTAACAGCAATAGATTACTTTTCAATTAGAGCAAAGAACAGTAACATTTCATCCTCTGGTTTTTCCCTGATGCACAACAATTTGAGTCCTGGCAAACACAGTCTCAAGTCCAGATGGTAGCAGAGGAAAAAAACCAGTGTAAACATAAATATGAAGGAAAGCCTCTGTGATTTTGTCAAAAACTAAAGAAACCACCTCAATTTTTCTAAGAGAAATACTGATGAAACTTACTTTTCAGGACAGTATATGGCATGATTCCTTTAAGCCATTCTATTTTACAAAAGAATCTAGGTAAAGTTAAAAATGCTGCTTTGTAGCAATTAAAAACCTCTACCAGAAAGGTGCACATGTCTGTATGAATTACCCCAGGCATTCTGTAGTCATGAGCTTTAATGTCCTTTACATGCAAAACAGACAAAATATTTCTCAGAATTTGTAGCTTAATTTTGCTGTAACTAAATTTACTCCTTTTTGTTGCACAGAGGACATATATAAAAAGGAAGCCTGTTACAGCAGGTTTTTGTTTTGTATCAGTTTTTCCCAGATATCTAGAATTAGCCTGAAGGATCCTCTTAGAGCGCAAGTAAATATATATAAAATATTAGGACAACACTGCAAAGCAAAAAGGATGTTAAATTGCTCATCCAAGGAGATGACATAACAAATACTGACATAATTTCCAAGCAGCAAAGCAAAACTAGGTCAAATCACATTGACCTATCTAACATAATAAGCCCTTTTTTTCAAATTTTTACAATGTAGACTGTGTCTGCAGGCATTAATGTCCCCTGTTATCAATGTATAGTGTTGTCATTCTGCTTTAATGTCTTATCACTATGTTGTGTTAATTAGACCAAAACAATACAGTGCACTTTTGAACTGCTTAACTCCCAGTTTGAAATCTCTGCCTAAACTATAATTCTGAGATTTTCCACTTAGAAATTAAGTGATTAACCCTTTATTTCAGTAGGTGCGACCAAGGCTGGTGGGATAGCATAAATTTTCATACAGGTCAAAACCTAAGTTTCCTAAGTTGCTCAAAACCAAGGTCCACATAGCTGACATCTCTCAGCAAGCAAAATGCACACTGATTTCAATGGCATTTAACACAAGGTATAACCCAGGAATGTACACTCTCCTGAGTATCACATGGACAAATCCCGTCTGTGCTTGGCCATCGTGTGTCCCTGCCCAAGAGCTTTATCCACATGTAGTGCCCTGAAAGGAACAGTCCTTTTCCTTGCTTAGGGCAGCTCTCCCTTTCCCTACTCTTTGTTCCTCTGCACATCAGACTTAGAGCACAGGTATTTTTCAGTGACAGAGTTGCGTAGGTTTCTGCCTACAGGCTCTTGTGACTCCCAGAAGAACAGAAACATGAGAAGTAAAGGAGATACGTGCATGGATCCCTCCCTTCAGAGCTCAGGTGGCACTGGAGACAGGCTATGGGCTTAAGGCCTCACTACACAGGGAGCTGGAGCTGGTTGCAAAGGAGGAAAAATGCTGAGGCAGAAGACAGGTACAGACCTCAGTGGTCAGGAAAGAAGTTGTCAACAGAGTTTACATCTTTCTTTAAAATACATAGATTTTGAAATAAGGATGTAACCTTAGGGAGAGAAAACCCAATACGATCCAAAGATAAAACCAAAACACTCCCCAACACTTTTGAAGCTTGCTTTGTGATGAAGAGCTCCTTGAAACAGGGATACTGGCTGTTCTTATGATGGAGTGGCTGGATGTGGCAACTGCAATTCTAAATATACATATATAGGTAGGGAAGTGAGTAGTGTTTCTGTTTTGTTTTCTTCTTTTTTTTTTATGTCTCAAATTACCTCTCAGGAAAAAAAAATCCCCAAACTAATACACAAAACAAATTAAAAGGAAAAAAACAAAACCCAAACAAAACCCCAAAATACCAAATCAAAACAAAATAACAAACAAGAGGGATCATGTTTCCATATGGGACAACCACTGAAAATAATAATAGAATTTTTTTGAGAATAATTTTACCATAAAATACCGATTTCTCAGTATTTTTTGGAAGAAAGCATCAGTCTCAAAATAAAGGTTATAATAAAATAATAAAAAAAAGACCACAAACAGAAAGAAAGACCCCAGAGACGGTCAGAGGGTCTCATCTAAGCAGGTCCTTTCTTCACCTGAGTCTACAAAGTGCATCAGCTTGCCAGTAACACATGAGAGTCCTTCCTACGGTTCTGGTAGTGGGAGGTGTCTCTCTGAGCTCCTGCTGCAGCTGTTCAGTAATTAAATACCTTGCAGACCCAAAGAGCCAAGTTAATGCAATTAGTCTTGGGCACCTGCTCAGGATGCAGGGGTGCCAAAGGGAGGCCCACAGGTGCACGGGCAGCACAAGGTGGTCTGGGTGAGGCATGACGGGAAGATGTTGTTGCCACCAAAGGCATAGGAAATATGTCAACCTCCTTGTTCCAAAATGCAGAGTGACTGTCAAAGTGTGTTTCTGGGGCCACGAAATATTCCTCCATAAACATTTTCCTTACAGTCTATCACATTACAATGAAAAATCCTATCAGCCCCATGGATCTCCTCATTTACTGTCCTACTAAGCCAGGGATAAAAGCCTGGACTTTCTTTTATTTGTTTTACTCTCTTAAAATTGCACCCAGCTATCTCAACACTTATGCTATCAACAAAGTTTTATCATACATTAGGGCCAAACAAACATTGCCTCTTTGCCAGCTTTTTTGTCCTCCTACATCCCGCTTGGAAGATAAAAATAATAATGATGGACAACCATGACACGACAGTAAAGAATTTTAAAGAATTAAGAACTATTTTTACTGTTTAGAAAAGAGATCAAAATCAACTTCCTACCCTTTAGCGTCTTTCCCAGCTTTCAGACAGGGTGAATTCTACACTTCAAGACAGGGATCTCAGGGATATACAGTAATTCCTTACAGCTTGCTAAAGCATTACAAGCTCTAAGCTGCACAACTGTAATAAAACTTTGAACCAAGAAGAGGCTAAAGAATGAAGTAGCCTAAAAAGTCTGAAATTCAGTTCAAACAAACTCCAGCACACATTCAAAAGGGTATTCACAGGGCTGTATGTGAATACTGGTCTGCTCCTTTCTCTCAGCTCCGTCTTCACCCACAGCCAAATCAAACTGTTCCTCCAAATCCTGAAGCATTTATTTGAGCTTCAGCATATTCCCTGAGCATTTACCACTGCGAGCTCCTTGTTCCCAGCATTTCCTTTTGCTTGACCCCAGGTGCCAGCAGACCCCTTACCTCTGGTGCTACTCTGTGGAGGGACTCTGAGGTCTGACAACTTTTTGCAGAGCTCAGAAGCTGTTGAAGCCCTCTGTGGCACTGCCTGCTTCCCTGTCCCTCTCCAGTGGGGAAGCCCAGGGACCAGGCAGCAGTGGGAAGCCAGCAACCAGCACAGCAGAGGGCTGGGCAAGCAGGAGGGAGGGAGCCAGAGACAGATCTCATCAAAGGTAGGAGGCCTAGTGGGGATCAGAGAGACAGAGATACACATCTAAATAATTCAGGCACTAATAAAAGCTTTAGGTTGGGTTCTGTTCAAGATGTGAGACGAAGCTGAATTTAGATGTATTTCAGGCATCCATCAATGCAGAATGTGGCGATACTTAATAATCCAACACTGACAAACCAATATTATTTTAAAAGTATTTTACATAAAGTTAATGAGGAAAGTGGATATGCCTGGCTTTGTAATTGTATAGATTTAAGTTGAAATTCTATCATGGGAAGATTTTGAGAGCTTCAAGTCTGACCTCTACCGGAAAGCTGCTGAAATAGGTACAGTGTCTTGGCATTGCAAATTGTACACTGAACTTTTAGAAATCAGAGAAAGGCAATGGATCAGATGCACCAAGTAACGTCATTATCGTCATTGCCTCCTGAAGCCATGTTTTTAAAAACACCACTTTTGGTAGCGTCATCTGTGGCAATTTGGTTCCTACAAATGAGTTTTTGCAAACTGCATAGATAGTGCAGTAACACAAGAAATAGCATGAACATTTTTACATTCAAAAGTGTAAACAGGTTTCGCTTCTGCTTTTTATTATCCCTCCCCCTTCCTTCCCAATCTTCCCTATGATCTACTCTTGCAGAGCTATGGAAACAAGCGTTACTTTGAAAGTGATAACATCCATTTGTGTTTTGCAAAACTGATGTTTTTAAATGCCCTGATTGGTGCCACCTTTTTCTAATCAGAACCAACCACTCTAACAAACTACCCTTTGTCCAGGGATCCCATCCCCTCTGTTCCCACCAACCTACAGCACATGTTGCTATAGCTACCCTGCATGTCTGTTTACCACACAAGTGATCAAAGGAAGCAGACAACACACATACACACACACACACAAAATCCTCCCCAGGCTTCCTACTGAGCAATGTCCAGCCACTAATTAACTGATACACTCCCAGCCTGTGGACACTGTACACTTGTTTTCTTTATTTTGCAAGGTACGCACACAAAAAGCATCAGCATTCTCCAAGATGCTCATTCTTCCCTTACAGACAAAACAAACAACAAAACATACCAGGATGAACTTCAAAAGAGAATTTCCTAACACAAGGCTAAGGATTACAGCACTTCAGGATAAGAATACAGCTTTTCTACAGAGGAACACATGAAGAATTTTAAAAGGTATGCAAAAGAAAATAGGAAATAAGAAACACATGCTAAGAACATAAACAGCTGAAAGGAAAGGGGGTGATTTTGAATTTTGCATATGTTTTGCACTGAAATTGTAGGCAGCCTTTATTCACTTGGTGAATTATATGCACACTAAAAGCCATATGACTTCAGTCAAGATAAGTCATTGTAATGGCTTTATGTGCCTTCAAAGCACAATTTTTCATTTTTAGCTGGCCTGTCAGTTAACAGTTGTTTAGTTGAACCTCTTTATGTGACAAAGGGCTCAAGTCTTCCTCGATCAAAGTCAATAGTACTTCAATAGGAAGAGACCAAAATAGAGTTGCATTTCTTGTCAATGACACTCCATACTTCATGGATATGCTGTGGTTGAAAGTGAGTGAAAATGCAGTACTAAAATTCATCAAACATTTGATTTTCTGTGAAGTAGACTCAGGAAACTTAAAACAGAGCCCACAGTGCCCTCTCCAGTTCTGCAGCATACTCAGGGAATCCAGCCATGTAACTGTGTCCAGCAACACAAAAACTCCACTCTACCACATGAAGGCTGAGCATCTTCTCAGAAGTTTCCACTGCTTTCAAGCTTCCTTACTTAAGATTTCTTTTTTTTGTCAGTAACAAACTGAACGGAATACTCTGCAAAGCAAAAGAATGTGTTACCTATTGTTTTGCAACCATGTTAGACACCTATAAAAGTTGTACTTATGCTTCCTAAACCTAGTGTTACAGCATGCTAGCATGCCCAAATGGATATATTTCCTGTGAATAGTTAAACTTTCATAGGTACACAGTGATCGGTATACTTTCCCACATAGGATAGAAATTGTCTTACTTTGGTTACTGGAGCTTATTTTAAGATCCTTCTAGGAGACAGCAAGAAGACACTTTTTGCTGAGGTGTTCAATTATCACCTAAAAATGACTGTTTCTTTATACTCAACACAACATTTACACCAATCCCTCTGACCTGCTAGAGACTATTGGACTAGCACAGCAGTAAGATAGGGTGAATCTTATCAACTCAACAGGCTGCCTATTAAATTTCTAGAGTAATTACTTTCATTGGGGAAATTAGTGCATTTGTCTTGCTACGTGCTATTGTTTGCTATCTGCCTTTGGGTCAGATCATCATCAGCATAGTGCATGGTTTCATTCCAACACCTGCAGTACACTGACTGCTTGATGGTTAACTCTGCAACACCAAATTAAGCTATAGCCCCAGCAAGAGCCTTTCAAAGTGGGGACACTCACTCCCAGAGCCTGAGAGTCCTTGCCTTATAACCAGCTGGTACAGGGATAAGGAGGGGAGCACCAGGGAAGGGCAGGGAAAGCAGCAGGACGGAAGAGGTTTGTAAGGTGGAAGGGTAGATAAAAAAGAGCTCTCTGTTGCTTTGAATAGGAGGGCCACAAAAGGGCCGTGGAAAAGTCATTCTCTGTATATTCCTCTTTCCCTGTAACAATTTCCAACTAGAAGCAGGAGTGAAGGCTCCAGCTGCACATGACTTGCCTGTTTCTAAGCGTCTGCTGTAATGGATTTCCTAAACGGTTTATACGGTTAGTTTACAGCCCATCACAACCTTCAGTTCCCACTAAAACAAGACTTCTACCGCTGGAGGCTGATGCACACAGTAGCTCAGCACCCCCTTGGCATCCAGCTCCCTGGATTCTGCCCCTCGGGCACGAGCAGCGCCCACAGACTTCCCCTGCCAAACTGAAAATATTTGTGCACAGCAAACCAACTCAACCAAGAGAAACACTCTCAAATTGTTCCCTTGGCACTGGAGAGAGAAACCGCACTCACAGGCAGGTGTTCAAACAAACCCTGGCCGCGCCCCAGCCGGGCGCTCCCCGCCCCAGATCTCTCCCCCCGGAGGAGGCACGGGGGGCCCCCTCGGCAGCGCGGCCCCCTCCCTGCGCTGGAGCGGGAGGGGAGGCAAGCACCTACTGGGATGGGATGGGACGGGCCCGGCAAGAATGAGCCCGCCTGTGCCTGCACCTCTCTTTAGGATGGAATGTCTTCCCCTCCCTCCTCCTCCTTTGGAGGGGAAGGGAAGGGTGCGTGTGTGCCTTAACATTTCGGCCCTCTCTATTCCGACTTACTTGCCTTGCTCTTTTAACCCACCATCTATGAATCTTCATTACCCATGAAGCCTTACTCTTTAGGTAGAAATATTTCAGGAGAATAAAGTGTACGATTCACAGAGCACTTTACACGTTATTACTGCCATCCTGTAACATTTCTGCTTCTTTGGCTTTCCTCATTGGCAACCCCCTGTGCCAAAGTACCCTCTTGTGGTGATAATGATTTCTGATGACTACGTGCATCCAGCTGACCGACCTGAGTATAGAAAATGCCCTTCATTGTGCTTTGCAAGGACAAGAATTTCCCTCGTTCTTTAAAGAGCTACAAAAAGGTGGTGGTTTTGCTAGTGGGAGCAAGAAATACCTTTCCTCTTCCCATTACCTATGGGATCTGTCTTTCTTCACCCTTCCTCACCTCCTGAAACTTATAGAAAACTGGTGTAAGGAAACTGGGATTTCCCACCATAGTTTCAGAAAGTGAGTGGAAAACAAATGCTCCACTTGCACTACAGGTGCAAAATCCTCACACATGCATTCGCTGGACATGTACTATAAAAGTCCCACTGAGAGCTGAATGAATAACACCCACAACAGAAAAGAAACTAGAAAACTTTTCTCATTTCCTCATATTTAGCCATTGACTACCTAGAAAGTAACATATTAACAGCAAGTTTCTGAAGTTGACTGGCAAGGGTTTTTAAACTCGGACAGATCCTTGATTCAGTCTTAAAGCCAGTTTTTCGTGCTCCCACAAGGCTCTTCTAAGCATACATTGTTGCTGTAAAACTATGAACAACGAGAATCGAAAACATTTTGTCACTGTGCCTTTTAACTGCGAGAACGAGAATAAAAGCTCCTTTTGTCTCCTCAGGTGAATAGAAGTCTTTAAAAAAAATCTCATTTGAATAATCTTGGAAAAAGAATCCCTAGAAAACCCATCTTAAAGTACTTTTGTGAAGCTGCAAGACAGCTTGAAACTGCTACATTTTAAAACAATCAGAAGATTAAAGCACTGGCAGGCAGGGAACTCATGCAGAGCTGTTTAATAAATTATCCCTGGGCTGAATTATTGGCATATTTAGGCTTATAACACAGCAAGTTCTTTCCTTTCGCATGTCACAAACAGGGCTGTGAGACAGCCAACACAATGCACTTAAACCATGGCAAACTGGAATTGATTTACATACCTTGCAAACCACTTCCATGCTCTCTACAAACCCAAAACGCACCATGACCTGCATGGCATCCCTGCCTACTGGGAAGATTAAGCAAAAAAAAAATTCAAATCGGTTCTATTTTTTTTTCCCTCACCCCAGAAACTTTGTTTAGACGGTGCCAAGAAAGAAAGAGGAGTTAAAAAAAGCAGCCAAGCTCCGCAGGGGTTGGAACCGGTAGTACCCGGAGCCGGCGGACAGAGGCTCCTTACCTGCCTCATGGTGAGATTCCCATCATCCATCCAGCCGGCAAGGGGCTGCTCACACTGCGCTGCTGTCGGCAGGGCAGAAATCCATCAAGTTTCCCACCGTAAGCAAGTTTCCCTCCCTCCTCTTCCCTGTCTATTATTTTTCCCCCCTATTTATTCTTTGCTGGGGGGAGTCTTAAGACAATGTCAAGTTTCCCAACCTTCTCTCCCCAGCCTATGAAAAGTCGGGAGCGGGTAAGCAACTGTCCGCCTAGCTCTGATTTCAAACCGCAGCCAAGGGATGGAGTAGTTGGCTGAGCCGGGCCACGGAATAGCCTCGCCAATCAGGAGGAAGGGGAGGGAGGCAGAGCACATAAAGGCTGCTGCCTACACGAGGATTAGGAAAGCTTTCAGGGATTTAAAAGACTGAAAGCAGCTGGAAACAGTGTCTCGGGCTACAAAGAGGGAAGTCAATTTGCGGTGTGAGAGATTATTCCCATTCTCATGTAACTGCTCTGGGTCTGCTCGAAGCTGAACGGATTCCCAGGACTACGGCAAGGCTATGGAGATGTCCAGTTGAAATTGCAGCATTAGAGCGATGTAGGAACGCTCGACAGCCGTCTGGTAAAGGGGACACATCCCGGCGAGCTGGAGCCACACACGCTCCCGAAGCACCGATATCCTCATGTCAGATTAAAAAGTAAATTGCTTAATGTCATGAGCAGGAAGTAAAATATAGTCTATCATTTACACTAAGGCCAAGTCTGCAGGAAGGAACAGAGGGGTGTGTGGGAATCCATAGGCTTTGAAAATGTTTTGTTGCAAAGCTTTATTTGTTTTGGTGGCAAATGTTTAATCATCCCTAGCCTCAGCGCATTGTCTGCTTTCACTTCTTTAGAAGGGTGATTTCCTCATTTCTGAAGCCCAGCTCCTGGTGCAAGATAACACTGGAACCCAAATGCTTTTTTTTTTTCTTTTAACAAGATTAGCTACTATCTGCTGCCCCTCAGTGGCTTTCATTAAAATAAACAAACAAAAGGCAAAATCAAAAATCTCAAATCTGAAGTGCCATTGCTCTTTGAGTTACACCTTTCATAGAATCACAGAATGGTGGATGGGACTTCAAAGATCAAGTACCAAATTCTTGACTTAAAAAAAAAAAGAGAAATACAAACCTGCAAATTCATAGCACCAAATCTTGTCCAGAGTGAAGAAGGCCTCTAACTTAATATCAGTTCAGAAGCCTGTTAGTTTCTCTGTTCCGCTCTTAATGGAAATCTGTCTTCTGATCTCAGAGCGCAATCAGGCAGATCTGATGCCTGAAGAAAAGTCCCAATTTGCTTCTGCAAGGGCTTTATCTACCAATGCAAAAATTAGTCACTATTCAGAAAAACTCTTTATCAGTACAAGAAATCTTATTGAACTAAGCTACAGGGAAAAAAAAAAAGTTACAATGATGTGCTGCCAGAATTTTAATTAAAGGTTTCCAATAATATATTTCTGTTTAACTTATGATAAGCTCCATCACTGGGTATGTCACAGGGAAAGGAAGAAAAGATCTGCAAAATGTATTCTTTGTTTTCCCATTTAAAGACAATAATATTTTTTCTCACGAGTGCAGCAAAGAAAGGAGCTTACATAATATTGGTACTGTCTAGCTGAGAAGCAAGGCATGGATGGAGGGAAAACTTGATTTCAACCACTACTGCACTTTATCCAGGTTCAGCCGTGCTCTTGCCTGGCCCATGTCCTCAGGTGAAAGAATCCAGTTATATGCTTTAACATACAACACCAACCATCTTCAGGGATCAACACAGCACATTGCATAAGGGTAAGACCAACCATCCTCTCTAGCCAATGTGGAGACAACTTAGTGATGCTTCAGTGATGGTCTAGTCCTGCACACTTGCACAACAGCTTGAAGCAGCTGCAATGCACAGAGCGAGGTGCATTAAGAGCACTTAACAGGAATGTTTGTCCTCTGTTCCCCAAGCATAGCTCAGTGGACACGTGTCACTTGAAATGAGTCAGTGGTATGTGAAGACCTTTTACTGCGGTTAAATCTGGGAGAATCCTCCCCAGGATGCATTGAAAGGAAACATAAAAATGCTTTTCCAAAGTAGTTACAGCCTTAGGGATAAATTTCCCTGGAGAAGGGGATGCAGTAAAAAGTGTAAAACTTACAAAATTAGTATGAAAGGATTATTAGTAGAAAGGATTCCCCCCCAAAGCTTTATATTTGATTTCAGAGCGTCAAGAAGGGGATTCTGGGGACAGTTTCAGAGTTTCACATGGAAACAAAGGCAAAAGATTCTATAAGAACTCAAACATTATGAAACAGTCGCATAACTTTTCTGGAAATGCAGACATCTTTTCATGAACAACATGCACTCCTTATAGGATGGGATGAATACTGCATTTTTCTGAAAATTCAGCAGAATGTGACAACAAAGTGAGTTAGTTCTATAGGATGAAAACTTACTTCTAGTATTAGCAAAAAAATAAAATCATTTAAAAAAATTGCCAATGACTTATGTTTAGGGTGAGGTGCAGACTATTTTTTTTAAGCTGGTGTCACAGACAGCCCCTATTCTATTTATGCCATTAGTTTTTCACTTTTAAGGAATGCAATCAGCAGCAGTATTAAATGCAGTGCACTCAGAAAACTAGGTTCTGCACTTCACAGTCTTCTGAGTGTCATGAGAGGAAAAAGAGGATCTGTATCTGAAGTGGTTTTGAAGGTGTTCAGCATCCAAAGACACTGGTACAGCTAGATGTGAGGAAAAGAAATTGTCATTTGCGATGCAAGAAAAGACAGGTGGTGGTTTTTACACTTTCCTCTGAATATCCAGTTTCCCATCTATAACTCAAGTGTATGTGGGTGCATGAGAAAAACATATGGTCTTTGCGGAAGTAGATTCTGTCCCCAATAGAGGAAAGTTCTACAGCCTGTCCAGTGGAAACCACTGTAGGCAAGGGCAGCTAGAGAGGTGGTGCCAGGTATAAGTTCAGGCATCCCTGGGAGGAAAGATCGATATATAATTCAGACCAAAGTCGTGGTTGGGAGCCTGACAGCTTTACAGGATCCTTATTGAATTAATTCAAGTTAAAGGACAAGTCGCCATAAGTACACCAAAACATTGTCAATTTTATGTTCTGTGAACACTGGTTATCAGTAGTAATGGTCACATTCCCCTTATCAAACCTTGGAGTTACGAGTGACACTAGCAGACACAGAAATACTAAAGTAGCTCTGACCTTGCTGCTCACTGTGGGTCTACCACGGTCCTTATCGCACACCAAGCACCTCCCAGGTAAAAAGGGCAGACACACAAACCCGCCATCCAGCCTCATGTCTCAAGCAGCATGTTTCCCCATTCAATAAAGAAGAATTAAGGCAGGATAACTTTAGTTGGCCTTCCATTATCAGCAACATTGATAAGCAAGAACTGTTCTGCTCCTGGCCTGGCAAAAGTAGTTACCAGGTACTTGTGAGAACTCTCGGTGTTGGATGCTAACTCAAAATCCTGCCTCCTATTACTACTTAAGACAAAGATGTAATACTAGCATGTGTCCTGAGCCAGCCTCTGTAGCCAAAAAGCTTTGAGAATTCCTATAAATGTGCAGCAAAACCCACCACCATGTAATACCAGTAACAAACTGTACATTATGTGCAAATATCACATATTTTCACAGAGACATACTAAACTCAGTGTTGTGTGTTCTTTGTCACCAAATCAACTCTTTCTGGAAAAATTCAGCTAAATTTAGCGGGATGAGGCTTAGTCCAGTGCTCATCAATGCAGTAGACAAGTTTGAAGGTTTTAGGTTGTGACAAGGCAAGGACAACAATTTTGATACCAAAAAAATAGCACTGTTTCACAATATGGAACTTTTTCTTGTTCTGGTTTGTTAACTAAACCTTCCTTAACTACTTTCATTGTCTCTAATAAATTACCAAACACAGGAAGTGTTTTTAACTGGTGGACCAAATGTAAACCAACCTAATGTGGAATTACTTAGTTGCTGGAGGGTTTTTTTTGTGTAATACAAAGTTTATGTAGTCGATACCAAAGTAAGTCTGCACCAGCTGCAGGGGGAGCACAGAACAGGAAGTGAGGAAAAGGATTTTCTCTTATTTAGCTGAATTCCAGCTGCCATGGAAATCCTCCTGGGTCCAGAGAATTTAATATGCGCTGAAGACAGAAGAACCTCTCTGTCTCTTTATAGAACTGTGCCAAACAGAGACAGACCAGACGCCAGGATCTGATTATATCATAGGAGTGTAAGAGCTGCAGTAGGGAAAAATAATGACCTGGCACAGAAGTTAGAAAGAAACAACCCTAGCTTAAAAATCAGCATTCTCAGGTATGAAGTCAATCACAAATAGATAGCCTTTAATTTGCAATACAGATGACTGATAAAGAACATACTTCTCAAAATAAGACAAGCAGCTAGACTGCTGCACTTTTAGAGGAAATGGTAATATTCACACCCAAATTATTAATTGCTAATGGTTTTTATAGTCCCTCCCTTGGCAGTTTTAAATTGGCTAGAAGAGTAGGAGGTTCAGAATACAAAATACTACTTAATAAGCCCGTATAACACTAGAATACGTAACTCAAGGCAACACTGGAATGTAAAACTAACCTCCAGAAGAACCGGCACAAAATATGGGATTGCAAGGTGAAGACAAATTTCTGAGAAGACCATATAAAAAAAGGAAAAAAAAAATCTGAAATACCCTGATTATGAAAAACTGTTCTCAAGATGTGAAAGTATCACACAATGATTTCAAAACGTATAGTTAGTATTTGTGAATGTAAGAATGTACAGAGCTGGATCCCACTAAGCAGTACTTAACTGCTTTTGTCAACGTTGCTGCAGTGAGCGCAATGAAGGTAAACTAGCTAGCCTGGCAGAATGTCTGAGTCATGGCATGTAAACGCATTTTCTAACAGAAGTTTAAAAATAAGACCAGCAACGTCAGAGGTTCTTACATTTATACATACACACTGAAAGCCATAGTGCGCAAAGACGTTCCTTAAGGCAGACCACTGGGGAATTCATCACCTTTCAAGAGAGATTACTCAGCATTTTGGCAAGGTATCAGTAAAACAGGCAGAGATGAGAAAGATCAGCGCACCCTTCAGTCCTCTTTGTAGAGCAATCCTTAGGTGAGCATTTGCCTTTGCTTGCTTATTTACAGAATCACTCAAATTGCTCTGATCTCACTTGAGGCTGCACCAGCCAGAAGCAAGACAGAAGGGAAGATGTCTTCACGAGAGCCCCTTCCTCCATCACTTATGCAACCTATGTAATCCACAGCTCAAACAAAGAGAAAGGTGGTTTAAAAAATGATCCATCTGCACTTGCCTTAATGACTACACTGACTAGAGTTTTTTATTAAGGTCTTTTAATCAAAAGAATAATATCTATTGGACTTCATTTTACTACATCTGCTATGAGGCAGATACTTGATCTGATAAGCTGAATGTTCTGATAGCTGACGCACATTCATGTGTAATAAACTAGTGATCAGAAGACTCTGATAGTCTAGTCCAAAATTATATGAAAGTACAGTAAGCTAAAAAAATGAACCAAGAAGGATGCTATAAGGGTTCAGAGTTTCTAAAACATTTGTTCCCTAATATATATAAATGTTGAATTAAATGGAAATCATAATTAGTTTACTGCTGTTTCTCCATTTTATTTCCTATGGTTTTACAATTAGTTGATACTTCATTGATAATTACACCTCATTACTCTGAAAAGTAGTAGATAATTACTAGATTACACCATTTTTTTTCCTAGTAGTTCATTCCTAAGAAGCCTCCACGAAAACAAGAATGATAAAGTAAAAAGGCAAGAATTGCCTTATGTATCTATAACCACTATTAGCATAGCAAAAAAAAGAGTGACTTTAGTCCATTGCATTTTGTACCAACTGCTTATTTAGTGACCAGTTGCAAAAATCGGTCACGCAGTGACTCATGCTAAGCAAATAAAGATTCGGGCAAATAGAAGTTATGTGATATGTGCCTTTTACAGTCAAACATCAAACAGTAGCTGTCAAAATCAATACTGTTCTGATCTCACAGATTTGATGAAGAGCCACACTTTCACCAAAACAAGTTAAAACCTAAACTGATAAATTGCCACCTGAAGCAAGCAGGCACCTACTCAAATTCCCACTATCTGCATGTTAGCTGAGACCACCAAACCTTCCTTTCAAAATAAAAGTATGTAGCCTCAGGTTTAGCACAAATTAATTAGCACTACTTTTCTCATAATTAAGCCACTCTGCTCTAAACCAGTTTTTCTTCAACCTACATGCAGCAGGTTAGTCAGATCATATGCCATGCAGAATTCTATGCCAGAAGTGTAAAACTCTAACCAATGTTGAGACTATGCCATGTCCAGGAAGAACTATAGAGATTGACTCTGTGCTGCAAAACTTTCCAAAACAGAAGAAATTCTGGTGTTTTAACATCTTTTCAAATTCCCAAGCTGAGACAAGGCATTAACATGAAAAACTGGAATATTTTTGCATCATTTTTAATTCCTCACATTTCTTGTTCCCAGAAGACATTCCATATTTCAAAGTTCTGCTGTATTTCCCTGGAATGACACTATATAGTTTTGGTCATCCTGAGGTAAAAAAGGAAGCTTAGGCATCTATCTACAAATACCATGAAGCCAGCTGCCACTGAAGGGACAACCAACCAGTATTTCAGCAACTTCAAATCAGATATTTCTGCTCAGATCAAAGGAGTCAAAGTTGTCTAAAAGTTTCAGTCAGACTAAATTTTTTTTTTCATTTCTCTAGTGATAAAAATTTGCCAAGTTTGCAGTATCTCATGAAACCTCATTTAATGAGAAAATAATTTTTTTGCAGTTGAACCTCCCAAGAACATTCCTGTCAGGAATCCTCATTTCTCTCTTCCCCTGGCTATCAAGGCCAGATCCCTGCTCCATGGAAAAAGGGCTTCTGGGAAACAGCCAACCTCTTAGGATAGGAGTGCAGAAGTTACCTGTTTGTCAGCTATGCAGCAACAGGGTCACATGGAAAGCTTGTGAAATGGCATGACTCCAGGATCTTAAACACTAGTAATACAAACTGCAACCTGTAAAATGTTTGTGTCTGTTGGGCAAGGCATTTCATCTCCTCCATTGGTATTCTCAAACTGCATATTCATCCTGCCTTTATACTGCTGAAGATAATAAGGGAGATAATAAATCTATAAATGCTAAGACACCTTTAAACATTTTTATAATCAGGGCAGCACAGGCTCCTTTTTCCTAAGCAGGAATGAAGGACACAATCTGTAGATACAAGTTTCAGGGTACATCTAAGTATTCAGAGTGCAGTATTAGACAGTTTATTAATTAAGGCAGTATTAACTGGACAACACAAGTAGATTACTGAAATTATTTCTAGAAAATGTGTGTGTGTGTGTGTGTGTGTGCGTAGATGCCAGTGAATGTGAAACATGTTCACATTTTTCAATTAAAAATAAACATATATGCTTGGACTTCTTCAGTGAAAACTAAGTAAATCTTAAGCTCTTCTTCACTACAACTGAGTGAAATACTTCAGGATACCAATGGAGCGCAGCGTTGGTGGTGAGATGACGTCTGTGGAGGGTGGACTGGGGAATGACAATAAAAACCTTAACCCAAACCTGAAATCCTTAGACTCTGCCCAGGAAAACTGCTTTATGCAACTGAGAATTTGCTAACATATGTGACTCATGATTTGACTCATAAACTTCTGGAGTTCACTGGGGTTATTGTCAAGGTCAGATTACCTATGAAATACCAAATTACTATACCTTCCCATTGCTTCAGTGAAGCCCTTTGTACTGACCGTGTAATGTATTTACGTGGGAAGGTTAACACCAAAAACATCACATTCTTCTAATTTCAAATGAGAAAAACAGGCAAAGAATTTAGAAGAAAATCAAAAGAACCTTATTATGAGAGGATTTTAAAGTAAGTAATTCAAGTATGTGGGCAGATATCATGAAGCATTAGTCACAGCAGTTAAATAGGAGACCTTCAGAGAGTCTTTGCTTATCACATTTATACTTTTTCTCACCAAAAGTATTGCTCAAAATTATTTATGCATACATCAGCTAACGAGGGGTTTGAAATGGTGTGTTTTTAAACAGGCTCACTGGGACTGCCCTGGGAGGACTGGTCTGGTTGGTTCTCACCTTTCTATCTGTGCCAAGTAGCCCTTTCTTAACCTTTAAACTGTTTTCAGATGGTACTTTTCCAAGCCACTGTACCTTGTTCCTTTTAATTACAGACATGTATAGTGTAGGTTCACCAGTCTCCAAAAGAATTTTTACTTTCTCAAGCTCACATTTCCAGATGTGTCGCTTATTCAGTACTCCTTTTTTTTTTTTTTAAATGGCACTGGCAATAAAAGATTGCAAAGATAATGTACTTCTCCAGGTTCCAAGCAAACTGGTTTTATAGTCCAACCCTTTGATTCTGACTTTATAAGCTGCCCTTATAAAAATACTAAAACCAAGAAAACAGACTGGCCCATAAAAACTATATTCTCATAGCTGGTGTTAAAATTTTTCATGAAGATACTCTAAAAACCTGATGAAGTAACCCAGAAAATCTGATTGAGATAAACTCGTGAAAAGTGAAGCCCAGCACAGAAATAAAATGCTCACCAGTAGGGTTTTTTGCATATCTTACTTACGCAGTTTATTATTAGTCTGAATTTGTCACTTCAATGCTGAAATTTACAGATATTGCCCAGAGTGTTTTATTTCATGAGTACAAGTGTTTATTTACATGGAGACTCAACCATTCTAACCCCTGCCTGCAACACATTCTCCAACAACATTATTTTACACAAAAAGGGGGGGGAAAAAGTACAGAAGTAGCTGCTAATGCACATCACCCCAAGGATGAAGATTAATGCATGCCTTCTAAACTATTTCATGCAGATTTTGATCCCTAGGGCCACACTGTCACATATGCTCATACTTTCTCTCCTTCTTGTTTCGACATCTTCCTCAGCTCTTACTCTGCTTGCAATTCACTGTGAAACTGTAATGATATGTAAAAGTCCTAACACTCATTTCATAAAGGCCTTTTCCACATCTCTCGGGCATCAAGAAAGTCCTCTGTCAGTGGGAATGGGGAGTGATGTCCTGATAATCCTGTCAGCTCCAGCAACCCAAGGTTTTGGTGCTCTCAGTTTCCCATCTATCACCTGAAATTAACAACTAATAACTTGGTAATGTGTGATGCTGCAGACCAAAATGAGACAGGAAGATGCCTCAGCACATACAGAGGAATTAGGCTGAGTTGTGCAGCCGTGTTGCTCAATTACCAAGTCACTTGGCAACAGCTGATTTTTCTTTCCTCCTTCTGCATGCACACTCAGGAGTGGAAGCATATATACATGGTGTACTGCACTTCACACTGAAGTGAGAGAGAAAAAAGAATCATACTAAGGACTCAATTAAACCCTCTTGTGATTTAAACACAGCTTCCATAGTTCTTTTATCAAAGGAACACGGAATTCACTGGCATCTTCAGATAACTGATAACTACCTGCCTTTCTACTTTTTAGTAATTAATTGAGTGGAAAAACCAAGTCCACCACAAAAAAGGACAAAGCACAGAGTGCTTTGGAAAAGCAGGGGAGCTCTTCAGGCTATCCCAGCATCCTTAGACCTAAAGGCTGTGGGGTGCAAAAGTAACTCAACAGAAAAACTCACCTGCCATACCTGTAAAGCTCTGACCACTTGCAGCTTTGAAGTTGAAAAGGAAAGGAGAGCACCTGAAATGCAAAGTCTAAAACGAAAGAAGCTATCACTACAGTGTGATTTGAAAGCCTACAAATAAAGTAAATGGCACAACTCACAGTCTTTTTAAATTGATAACTGCTGCAAAGAAGGGATCTGAACTTGCCTTATTTTGTGTGCCTTCCTGTGAGTTCCCACGTTCAACCCTTTTGGGAAACTTTCCCTTTATGTTGTGTCTGTTTGGCCACCACAACACACTAAAGCCTTCAGCATACTGAAGATGGTTATTATGGGCATGCTGTGAGTGAGCAGTGATGTTTGTCCACCACTCTGCTCCCTCCAGTGACTTCTTGAACCCATTAATCTTTTGCTTGTGATAAATCAAACTGATATATAAAATAAAGTGGGAGGGCAAGGAGAAAGCAGGCAGTAGACAGGGGAATCTTGAATCACAAGCATTTTAATGTATTTATCTTTCAGTGTAGCTCTCCCAAGAGATAATATCATCAGCATTTTACAAATATTAGCAGGGCATTTGGTGCACATTTCATGAAGATGTTGCAGTGTCTCAAACAGGTGATAAGGGGTTGCTATGGTTACTATACTCTCTTAAGCTGAATACCAAATAGGTTCACAAAATATATATTCTTACTTGTTATGTAAAATATTAGTTGCCCAGCTGGCATTTGCTTATGAACTCCTTTCATTTTGTCAAGGACTTTCTATTCCTTTATCTATCAAATAAGGTGGATTTTGATACTGTTTAGAGAAAAGAGAGGTCACTAACCATTTTCCTCCTTAAGAAAGGGGAACAAGTTAGGTAGCTCATTATCTAGCCTGTTTATAATTAAATCTAAAAATAACTGCTCCACTGTACTAGAATTGTGCGAACTTTTATTTCAGAGGATTTAATGAGTCATGGAAACATGTTTAAAAGGAAACAAGTCTGCACTACACAAAGAACTAAACATTAGCACAGCAATAGACATACAGCTTCTAATGGTCTGAACCCTTTGTCTCACATTCAGATGCAGACCTGAGATTGTCCCATCATCAACATTTCATTCAGTGTTTCTTTCAGATGGGTTACTTTTTTGATGATGCACCTGAAAGTGATACTTAGAAAGTTTATTATTAGGTATGCAAATTGAGAGAAAAATGTGCCACATCATACCATGACCATTTACTAAGATATTACTCATGGGCAAATGCTTTCATGCACTGCTTCCTTAGAAGGGCAGGTTGAATGGAGTTACTGTAAAGGCATCACATTTCATAATTTTGTACCTGTTTGTCCCCTTTGCAATGCAACTAAAGGGAAATTTTACCGCACTGACTTATTTTAGTTTTATTATGTTTATTTAGATATCTAGAATGTAAATAAATATAAGATTCTCCAATTTTTCAAAACATCACTGTTTGACTTTCTTTAGGCCACTGTGGTCATTATATACCTGGTACCTTATTTTCAGAATTTTCAATGACATCAGCTGCAGTCATAGGATGGAACCTTACTACTATGAAACTCATTTACTTTAATAATGGCCCAGTTTTTGCTGAGCTGAATATGACCACAATTACATCCATATGTTATTGATAACCTGACTGTGGTCCAGGGAAAAAAAATGAATCCTCCAAGCCTGGGTAATAACTTAGTTGGACGTATTTGAACACCTGTTACTATAATAGTGTTAGTAATCAGTTCAATTTTGAGAGAGATGGAGCAAGAGCAAATGTGCTTGCAACTTCCAGATCTGTTTTCACAACTTATACCCAAAGAGATTCCTGGAAAATGAATTAATATTTTGCAGTTCGAGGCACCAAATTTTTATAGGAGGACTAAGTAATGGGGTATAAATTCATGGAAGATAATATGTTGAACAGATCGAAGTACTAAACAGGCACTTTTCTTACGTATTTTGAAGTGCAGAATGTTGCATATTTCTCAAATGAAAAATGGACATAACGTTGTTCTTGCAAGGTGTTACCATGTTCACAACTAGAGAACCTTCTGTAAAAACTATTAATATGTGGCTTATCACTTCATAAAAGCTTGAAATCGCAATGCAAAAACAATAAGCACATGTGGTACATATGAAGTCAATCTGCAAATATAATAACAAACATTCAGCAAGAGGCGTTTTTGTACTGTAGTTAGCAGAGTCGTGTTCTACAATCACCACTTTTGTACCCACAAAATAACACCCCCCACACTCACTCTGTATTTGGGCTTCTTTCTGAAGTGCAAGAATGGCTTTTGTTGCCTTGTTCCTCACCAAACCTGACTTGGGAAGTTTGAAGGTGATGGGACCAGAAGGCTTAGGAATTTTAAGGAAAGCTGTTCCCAAACATACAGCTAACCTTCTGTTTACCAAGGCAGAGATCCTCTATCATAATGGTTTTGTCACTCGTTTCAGTATTTGTATTCATGGCACTTACAAGATAGGTGATGATTGCAGGAATAAGCATGAAGAAGTGGATGCGGTGATAAGTGACGAGACAGAGAAGCAGGAAGAGGAAGAACAGCAAGTCTTCCATGCAAACCACTGAATCATTTAAGTTCGAAAATACCTTTAAGATCGAGTCCAACCATTAACTGCACTGCCACGTCCACCACTAAACCATGTCCCTAAGCATGGTAGGCTTTGTACTTGGAAATACCTCCACGTCTGGTACTTCCACCACTTCCCTGGGCAGGCTGTTGCAATGCTTGACAACCCACACATCTACGTTAAAACAGAATTACAAACTCATGAATACCAAACTCGTGCATACACACAAACTGAAAAAGCAACAGTAAGATCAGGAAGAGAGGCAATGTTCGGGAAAATGCCCCCAAACTGTTCCCATATACAACTAATGGACGGGGGTAAACCTGCGGTGGCACGGAGTTGGTTTGGGATTGAGTTTTCTATGGTTATTTATCGATGGGATGCACTGGCCGTCCCCGGGGAGCAGGGCTGGGCGGGACGCCCGAGGCGAAGCGCTGAGGAGCGGAGCTGATCGGGTCCGCGGCCGCGTCCAGAGCATCCCCTGGCGGCCGCCGCTCCCGCCGCTCCGCTCCGTGGGGCAGCCCCCGTGCTGCCGTACCCAGCGGCTCGGGAAGGAGCAGCAACACCCGCGGGCTCCCTGCGAGGCAGCCGTGACGGTTTCCCGCAGAAACTGCACAAGCTTTCTATTTGCAGGGAAAATCTGAAATTTCTGCCGTTTCGGATCCAAACTTAGCAAGAGTCAAATATATTTTAAAAGCCATATACAGCAGGCAGTTCTATTGATTCTTGCAGATAATGGCATCTATAACATTGTAAGATCCACTTCTTCCTGAGATGACATCAACTCCGCTTATAACGAAACTCTTCTAATGCTTGAAGCTGACTTCTGCACGCAAAGACAGCAGAGGTTCAAACTGGCAACTATTTTTCACCTTGTTTAAATAACTGTAAAGGAAGCTATTCTGTGTACCAAGACTTGCTAACTACATTTTATGCCCCAGCATTACTATCACCATGAAGTCTTCACATTGTAATTCCTCTGTAGTTACAGTCTTATAAGGCCATAAGAGTTTGCATACTTGAAATTTGTGATACATTTTCTTCCCAGCATATGCCTAACCCCTTGGGACAAAAAAATTCTTTCTTAAGGACCAGCTTGTGAAAATACAATGAAACCACTGAACCCTGACCATTAATGCAGACTGCGTTCCATGCTAGCCTATAGCAACAGAATATCCTGACAGGCAGCATAAAGGGGATCCAAACACCAGTGAGTAAACCTTGGGATAACTCAAACCATTCACTTGAAGTATGTGAATATCAATCCATCTTGCTCATTTTCTTATTCCTTCTGTCTTTCTTGATTTAACACATTCTTTTTTGTTTGGTTGGTTTGTTGTTTTTTTCTTTAAAAAAAGGTACCCAGCAAAAGCAAACACTGAATTTTTGTATCAAATAAACAACCAAATTTTGAATGTCATGTCCAGACAGATGAGAAACACATTCAATACCAGGGCAACCATCATATATAATGAATCTGTGGAAACATTATAATTCTGTTAATTACTACATCCTCCAAGGTTCATGTAAAAACCAGGTCTCATAATCAAAAGAACTTTTATCCCTGTCTTCACTCACAGATTTCTGTTGCTCGTTTCTTCCTAGATACAGGAATAGTAAATATTAGGGAATTTTGGCATAAATATCACTATTTCACCCCTTTGTGAATAATCAGTTTCATAATATTTCATAATATGAAACTGATTATTCACATTATTTTGGGGAGTGAACAGGCTGAGTCCTTACCTCTGTGCTCAGAAAACCTGCAAAGCTAATCAATATCCAAGCTTGACCTCTTCTTAGAGACAGATTTTACTGATCTTACAAAAAACAAACAAAAGCAACACAATCCAACCTTCAGATGGAGCTTCTTCTCCAAGTTCATCTATTCACAGTATTTCCTTTTAGGAATTCCCCTATCTTAACTCAGAGAATTCCTCCTCTTACTCACACTGCCTTTATTTGAGGGGTAGTTTTATTTATTGTGCATTTGTCACAATAATTCAGGAGAACTTTAGCAGTTTTGGAGCAAGAGGCTGGGACAACATGAGCATCCTCTAACCCCTATCTGCTTCCAAGAGCAGTGGTGCTTCCAAATGACTAGCTGACATCTTATTGCTCTTCTTTTCAGAACCATAAAAAAGACCTCTCAAAGGACAACAAATTTTATTCAACTGAGGTTTTACTATTTCTCTGTATCTCATCAGACCTAGGATTAATATGATATTGTAGTGATTTAACCTAGGAGTGTGGGAATTGCTAAGGGATGTGCTTATTTTTCTAACAAAAGTTCAGGCATGCTATTATTAGCAATCTCTGGTATGTCATCAATGTCAAAGGCCAAATACTTTCTTGAAATGTTTAGGAATCAAGTGTATTCTGTATCTGAGGGCTCTCTGTTCTCACTCTGCCATTCACATGCACATTCAGGAGTGTGCTGCAGAAAGGCTCCATCTTGCCAGTGTGCTCCTGAACACTCCCAGTTTATATCTGTTTTGAAAGTGCTCAGGTTCTCAGCAGGACAAAGGTGGACTTCAGAGAGCAGACTAACCTGTCAGCCAGTAGTTCACAAACACTGGATCTGGAAGTCTGAACCAAGCCTATTCCAGAGACCAGTTTCCAACACGTCTCTTTGCTTACATAAGTCTATCTGCCAGTTTAGTAGCCCAGTAACACTCAGTCAGCTGCTCAGTCACTAAAAACACAAAAAGAAGACACACAGAGGGTATTGACATAAAATCCCTCAAGCAATTGTGTCAACAGGTAGATCAAGAAGAGTGTTCCTGAGCACTCTCAAAATCTGTGCCCAAAATATAGAAAAAAACACTTATAGAAAACACAAGTGACAGATGCAAGACACTTCACAGAAATGAAGAGGTAAGACAGTGAAAAAATCAAGCCCAAACATTTTCTTTCCCAAGGAAGGGGTTATGTAATATAATTATTTCATTAGAAGCAGTGGCCATCTGTTATGCTTTGTAAATAAGACTGGCAAACAACATTAAAAACATCGATTACATGTAATAGGGAAGAGGAAAACATGTTTATTTAGCAAATGTTAATGTTTCTAAAAGACATTTGATTACAGTCTGGAACTTACCGTTATTTGCTAGAGCTGAGCCTACAAGCCTGGCATCATTAACGCATATTGTCAACAGTCATTAGCAAACAGTTCCATGTCCATGTGAAAAAACAGTGATTAAGCTCTTGCAATCACAATAGTAGGTATATCATCCTCCAAAAAACATGATATATGTTTTTTTACATCCCGTTCCAAGAAATATTTTTTAGCACCTTCCCAATCTCTTAGCAATTTTATTTTCCTGCATAGTATAAAGTTAAAGATCTTTCTTTTTTTTTTTAAGTCTTTAGAAACAGAAAGACAGGAGGCTTTTCCAGGAGAAAGAAGAGGCTTTAAACTTGCACAGGAAAACTTTATGCAAGAAGAAAGAGTAATATGATTATGCATCAGAAGAAAACTGAAATGGTTTGTTCATAAAAAAAGGCAGTATTAACAAGCATGTAGTGCAAGTGCAAAACTGAAAGTAATCCACAATTTCTTTTGTGGTTGTTTACTTCTCAACAAATATATAAATACTTCTAAAAAAAAGGATAGTGGAGCTTGTCTGCTGCTGCTGTGGCTGCCAGATGTCGTCATGGGTATTCTAATGGGAGAAGAGAGAATGTTGCTAAATTGTAAACTAAGATTTCCTGTGAACTTCACTTTGAAGTCAGCCCAACAACAGAAGAAGGAAATACATTTCTTTGTTCAGCCCCTTCATAAGAACAGCTATGCTCCAGTACTGTTTTCTTTGTGCTGCCTCTCAGTGTAGCCCGAATGGTTTACCTTTTGTTATGGTGCTGTTTTGCTGCAACATATCTTAGTGAAAGCAATATCTTTTGTGCTGGAAAAAGGAGGGGAAGAGGGAAAAAGTAGACATAGCTTTGTTAAAAATATATATATATATATATACACACAAAAGACTACTTTTTAATCAAAGAGTAGATGTCCACTGGCTGATCCATTGTCCATGGATAACGCAGTATTTCCCCAAAATCAGAATTTCATGTGTTGGGAGAAGCAAAGCAGAGGGATATTAAGGGTATATATAATGGGAAAAAACGTGCTTCATTCTGTACTCTCACAAGCAAAAAAATATCTTTGAATAAAACTGTATTTTACATATGGTAGGTAAAAGGGCTGAAGCCAAACTCTTCCACTTGACTTAATTTGACATTATGGGGATATAAAAATTTTCAGGACAAAGTTCTCCCAGTATTAGTCTACTTGTTCACGGGCTTGTTTATGAAAGCCTGCAAAGGCAGGCAGCACCTCCAGCATGTTACCACACCACACCTTGAGGCTGCAAATTCATCCTGCACAGGTCCTGACTGAGAGGTCCTTGCTGAGGAATGATACCTTAAAATGGCCATAAGATTTTGTTTTCTACCAGACTTTTAGTGATAACTAAACATAACATATTTGAACGCATTTCAAGAGAATGGGGATACACTGGAGGCCATGGGGAGGGGCAAGTGCTTTCTGAATGAAAAGAGCACATGGAAATGCTTTTATGCCATTAGTACAGGCACAGAGGCTGCTTCAATGCAGTTGTTGGAGAGGAGTGTGCAGGCTGAGATGAGCTCATGGTTGAGACCAAATGGGAAAAGGGTCTTGCTCTCTTTCCAAGGAAGATCACCAAGGGAGAACGAGCTGTTCACTGTGTAGTCCCTCCACCTCTGCTCTTCTCGAAATTTTCTAGTTTAATGCCAAGCAGACACACACAAGCAATTTTGGCCCCATCTGTGGCCATGAGTCATTAACTTTTGCACAGCATCTCGCATCTCTTTACCACTTTTCATGCCCCAGCCATCCAATTTAACTCCATGCAACGCTTGAGTGAGCAGCTATAACAATATAAGAGTCCAGAGCACAAGTGACAATCCCTGACACACACAGTGTAGAAGTGGTACCAGCTGCTGTCACAAGGACTATACATATTCTTGGTCATCTGTCTCAGGAAATATTTAAAGACTACCATAACTGAGATGTTACTCCATGGGACAATGAGGAGTTGCCATTTCTTACAGTTCTGTCACAAGGCTCAGGCTATTTGATCTTTTCTGTGAAGTCGCAGCTCCAGATACCAAGTCATTATGTGAGAACTGAAGATTTATTTTCTTTTTTAAAAGGGATTTAGCCTTTAGACTGTTGCAGAGAGCAAGCTGACAGTCTGACCTGAATATAACCCCTACGATTTGAAAGCCAGAGGCTAGAGAAAAGGAATGCAGAATTGTCTTTAACATGTTATGATTGTTAAGCTAAAATATTATGATTGTGAAAGAGGTGGAGTCTGGCAGGAGGTTAAAGCTCTTTGAAAGCTAGCTCTCTTCTGCAGGTAAGAAAAAACCTCACCTCATGCTCATGCCAGCCTAGGCAGGGAGCATCTGGACGGGAAAATGTGTCCTGCAATAGCCAGAAATGCTGTTGCAAACTCCCTCTGCAGACCAGATGTGGAGGAGGTTGTGCAAAACATGATAACTTTCAGGCTAAATACCTGTTGCTTTAAACAGCCTGCTGACTCCATGGTATCCATCAGCTTTAGCTCAGGTTTTGCAATCTCTTTAAGTGAAAGGGACTAAAAAAATCTTTGTTTCTGAAGATAACTCACAAACTATCCCATTTCCCACACCTGTTTGCTGTTTGGAAGGGCAGATATCAATAAGACACTAACCACATTGCTCACATATACATTACCTTTTGGGAAAAAAAAAATCAATTGCACAGTCAATGTTACCAGTATTTTAAGACATTCATTACCTTGCCCTGTTGACTTACCCCACAGCCAAACACTGACAAACATTTCTGTGTAACCATACGTGTGTGTACACTTCTGGGGGGTACATTTTTCATTTTTTCACCAGTATTGCACAGACCACACAAGCCACGCAAGCCAGCTCTAGGTGCATAAGAGAAACAGCCAGAGGCTGGGGTCAGGAGAGTGGCTTTGGCCTTGCTGCCTGGTTTGCCAAGAGGCACTGGGTGCCAGTGGGTACCCCACAGGAGCAGAGAGGGGCAGCTACACCCTTGCCAGCTGGGTCCCGCACCTCAGCCCTTCCTGCCCTTTCCCTCAGCAGCTGGAACAGCCAGTAAGTCCCTTTTTCCCAGAGGTCGTGCTTTGGCTGTCCTTTGTGACTTTTCTATGTCCCAAGGCTTCCCTGTGAAGGAGCATTCTGACCCTGCTACACTGTGTCCTTCATGAGATGACTTTTGCCTGACTGCTGGCATGATCTGAAAAAGAAAGCACTTGTTCCCTTAACTCTAGCTAAAACACTATAGTTTAGAAGTCTCTGGACTTATTATACATCCTAATTTTTTTTTCTTTTTCAAACCCTACTGCAACACCAAAGTGCAAAATTACAGATTAATAGGGAGCCTTGGGTGAGTTAATGAGGGAACATGTCCCAGTCACTACATGGTTAAAAAACCCAGATCCTGCAGCAGCAGCATTGATATCCCTCATCTCCACCTAAAAAATGGTAACAGTAGGAAGGATATGCTGTAAGAATATCTGTATATCTGTAAGAATAAAGAAAGAATGAAAGCAGTTCAACTAATTAACGTAGAGCTGTTAAAAAATCAGATAAAAGGGTAAATGTAGTACGTGCATGTATGTATGGATGTTTGTCGGTATATAATATCTTATTATTATGATTATTACTTAAGGGCACCTCCCATAATTCTATGTACTGTAAGGCAGAGAATAACCAGCAAGAAAATCTTTGAGTGCATCCAAGTTATTCCACACAGACTGAAAAAGTAGCAAGTTCCTGGCACTACCCAAAGTCAAATGCTACCACTTCCAGTGCAGTAGCAGACAGATACACATGTTGCTGCTTATTTTTATAGTGAAAATACCTAGTGTATAATTCCAGGAGCATTAAATGTTTGAACAAATTAAACAATTAAGCAAATGTAGTGACATAAACCCAGCCTTGATGTCAGTAACACGAAGCGAGACCGTTGCAAACAATGAGAACTGTGCAGTCACTGCAAGAAAGCTTACTCACAAAGTGATTTAGAGGGGAAATTACAGGCACATGTGACTATCGTGTTGCATTAGAACCAGCTAATGAGAAGCCACAAATTCTAAAAATTGTTCAGTTGCTGGAGTCAGAAATACCAGGCTAAACATATTGTCCTCAGGCAATGACTGACCCTTTCCCCTTCAAAACTTAACATTATTTAGGCTTAAGAGACTTACCAACTCTTGCATCCTCCTAGCTACTCCAAATCTTGCAATGAGCTTTGTAGAGGAATTTGCTTGCTCAGCATTTCCCCTGTGATTGGGTTCTGGATGGCAGGTGTTCAATGCACCGTGGTGTTTGACGCACATACCTTGCAGTTTAAGTTACTGAGGACATCAACTAGGGTAGCGCAGTGAAGATTTACCCAGTCCCATATCTTGCAAGTACTCAAAAGTGAGTGCTTTGCTCAAGCTAAATGCAACAAGATTGGTTCTGAATTCAAGCTCGCCACAAGATGTGTCAGCTCAGGTGCTGTACACACCCCTGAGTCATGAGTGAGCAGAGACAGAGCCAGCTCAGAGTCTCTGTTCAGCCAGCACAGGTTGCCCTAAAGAAGCCACGAGAAAACTGCCCACCTTGCTCAGCTGCTTAGGAGTGTCTTTTCTCCAAATGATTGCACATATCCTACTGCATAGCTTATGTGTGATGTCAACACAAGTAGACTAAAGCATTTGACACTGTAGGGCTAAAGCTGAGAAGGCATTTTGTTTTTAAAAACTAACACCCAGGTCTTGCTGAATGCTCAGAAGACAAGGCCTAGGGGAAAAGAAAAAGGTGTTAGTTTTAAGATAGTGGGTTAAATACTCTGAAGTTAAAATTCCGGTGTCATATTTTATGGGTGTAAGAGACAGAAGGAGGAAGTGGAAGCAAAAAAATGTAACATCAGTATTTCTGGCTGCTACTGCTTTTTTTAGTAAATCAAGCTCTACTTTTTGAAACAGTGTGATCTCCTGCTAAGCACCTAATGTCTTGTCAGTCTGCCTACATGCTCCATGTGCTAGCAGTATCTAATTTATTTCCTTGTAAGATGCTTTGAGCCGTGACAAGTATGAAAAGGGCTATACAAAACCCAATTCTATTCTCTCATATCCTAGTTAACTTTCAAAACCCAAATACTGCCCTTGGATGCACACACATAACTTTGGCTGTAGCCATTGGGAGTTTTCTGCCTGTATCTGCAGGGATAATATGAGCCTTTATGCTTTCAAACTGCCCAAATACCTGAGGTGAGGAGGATGGGGGTGGGATCATTTAGCCTTGAAGTAATCTTTTAAAAATGCCTGCATCATACTACATCTGTTTGAAAACCCTAAATGTTCATATCCGTAGTGGTCCTGCAGGTCACCTGCCATGGAAAATAAATTTCCCTGGACAAAAAGGTCTTAAAATATTTTATTACAGAAATATACTTTTCAGGCCTTAAAATAGATTAAATATATGAGAATTCCTAGAAGTCTATATTGTTTCTCTCAGGGGTGCCAGACTTTATTTACAAAGCTTATATATTGCTATAGCATGGAGTTTTCATGGATGAAAAGTGCTCAGGGCATTATGATGGATAGATGGATGGCAGTGAATGGGGAAAAAAAAGACATAGAAACTCCACCTGGCTGAACAGCATTAAGACTTTCCCATGGGAGTCATATTAGAATGCAAGGTTTTCCTCTACTGTTTGCTCTAACAAGACATACATACATACATACATAAATGAAAACACCCACAGCACTCAATAATTTATTTGCTTCATCCTGGCCATGAATGTGATAGAATAATAAACCACCATACGGGCGATAGTACAGTTACTACTAGTGATTCCACACTATTGTAGCTTTGAAATAAGATAGCTTAATCTTTATTTCCTTTGAAAGACCAAAAGCAATGGACACATACAGCCATGCTTTAGAATCATATTTTCTGTTCTATGTATTTCCCAGTATTAGAAAGGGTTGATGAATTCGCCTTTTTTTAACAGCTACAGTCTCAAGGGCAGAAGTAAACCTAGCAGAACAAGGATTCCTAATTCCGAAGATGCTAATGGCAAATACTCACATGTGTGTAAATAATTAATTGCTTTCCTGTTAACAAGTCCAGGTTTTTCATTCTTTGGTTAGTGACCCCAAGGGTTGTTTTTTCTATGAGAAATAGAAACATTTAGGATTGTTTCTTCCTAGCCCATAACTAATTTATAGGCTTTCATGGCATCAGGTGCAAAGATTCAAGATTCAATTTGTCACCCCAGGCAATTCCCACTTTAAAAGATGGTGCAGGTATTCTGCAGAAATAAATGCAGGAAAACATTAATGATGTAAAACCAACAGTAGTATCCCCTGTGGAGGTCATATCTTTCAAATTCATAGAGACACATCAAGATATTGAATGTCTTTTGTACTGGTCTGGAAAGACCATAAAGCCCTCTAATGATCTCCTACAGAAAAAACTAGAGAGAATTAACACCACATTTTTCACACTGAACAGTATCAGCTACAGCTGATTGGGGTTTTTTTGCCTGCTTTTTCTCAATTTTTTTTTCCCCACTTTTAACTTTCTCAGTTTGATCTAGCATTTCCAAACTACAGCTCTATATAAAGATGACAACATAGAAATGGCATAACAGAGTCAGACATCTAACTGATAAAATTGAAATGTAAGCATTTTTTTCTCATTTTCCACTTTTTTTTTTTTTTTACAGCTAGATCACCAGTACATAAATATTTATTTTCTGTGTATATTCAGCTTAATGGATGTGTTCTAATGACTACAATTGTATTCAAACAACCATGTCTTCTTGTCAATAAATCCCCACCTGCTCCCCCTATATGTCTTCCTGGGACTGATTCTCGGAAAACCTCCTCTCATGGGGGAGGAGAGGGTCATCTGTGAAAGATGTCCTTAGCTCTGATCCTGAATGCTAGAGACATACTTAGCTCAGAAATTCCAGAATAATGATCAAAACACTCAACCCCTGTCCTTGTTCTTCTTTCTGTGAAATGGGAGCACTTTGTAAAGATTTCCTTAGACTGAAAAACACTAATGTGTAAATGCAAGTTAATTATAGTGTAACTAGCTGAATATTTCTGGGAGGATGACTGATTATGGGGATGTATCAACATGATGAATTCTGTGTATGATACATAATATTTTTTACATCTTTTGCTCTTTGAAATACATTGTAAGCATTTAAATGGAAAACCATACTACTGTAGAAAAGTTGCTCACTCTTAGGACTGGCATCTTAAGAAAATTTTGCCCACATCACTTCATCATATTTTAGTATTTTGCTTTGCTTCTTGATTGATTTTACTTGAATTCAGTATTTAATCTAAGAACTCAAAACACCCTTAAAAAATAATGTTCTAAGATTTGAAAATAGGCACTACAACTTTTCAGAGAGAAACAGGTTACACAATAATAGACACTTTTTACTGTTAACTGTTAATTTCAGCAATGATTAAATACTTTAGATTTTTCTCCTGTTTATAAACTTCTTTATTTGTGCAGGGATGGTATTCTATGTTCTTTAAATGGCAAGACAGTTCTGCAGACTAACATTATAATCAAACCAAATTTAAGTCATTAAAGGAGAGATTTATCTCACTAAGCTAAGGGTTAAATCTAAGTACGTGAACTTCTGCTATAATGGAGAAAGACACAAACCACCAAAAGGCACATATGAAAAGACTTTTCCTTTAGAATTAACAATGAATCTATCTGTCATTTTGATTCACGGTTAGCAGAGATAAATTCCCATTTTTAATTAGCTATCCAGGATGGATATCAGAAGGAAGGTAACGAAGAATAATATAAAGCATATTAGAAATACGAGTCTAACAAAAAATGGAACAGAGACAAATCACAGTTATCTTCCCTGATGTTCCAGAGGAGATAAGGTTGAAGATATAACCAGCTGTTAGAACAGTTTCCTTCTGGAGTTAGAGGGAACAGAGTTTCCAGAGTTATTGTCCATAGCTAAAAAATACATCCAAATTTCAGATGCCAAAATCACTTCAAGAATGAATGTTTAAAGGTCTCATAAGGTGCTTTCTTTTATGTTTTCCAGCCATTAAAAACTGAGATTTCTAGGTATAGTCATCTCACTCATCCAAACATGCATTTTCAGTTACCACGTGGCAACCACAGACTTCAGTGGCAGCTCAATCAGTAGGTGTTTAGGCTAAAATCAAATTATACCCATCAATTTCTTTGTACTTAGGTCAAGAAATGTTGGTAGCATCCACGTCAATGGTAGCTGCTGAATTTTTTGAATACTTGGCTCCACGAAGATTAAAACTGCTCCTTTTCAGCCTAAGATATTTCAAGTACTGTACGTCAGGGCAATTTCTATCATTCCATATTTCAAGACATGAAATTCTTATTTTATGATGGTAAATATTAGGGCTCCAAAAATCTTAAAAGTTAGCATTTCATAGAGAGATTCAATGCAAAATCTTTCCATTCATCTGAAACTTATGGTATGTTTAGAAATGCAATAAAAATGTTTTTATAATTACGTACGGAGTACTTATTTTGTTCAGTAGCCTGAGGTGAAGAGAGCAGGATGATCTGTACTACAAGCATAAGCATGAAGTTAAGTGAACATTTAATACCAAGAAAATAATCTTCTAAATAAGAGGCCAGACTGCCACTAAAACCTGCAGGAGTGGATTGCACATAATGCAGCCTTTGAGAGGATGTAAGAAATAACAAGACATTGGCAGGCAAATAGACCAAGAAAGTTTCCTGGGTCTTTTCTGCTAATAAATTCTCTCTGTTTTGGCAAGAGATATCTGTAATTTGTAAGTGGTTTTGATCTCAGGGAAACATTCCTGCATTCCTGTAATGAAGGAAGACTTTCCGTATGGGAGGCTGATACCAGTCCTCTTGGGTGGAAGGCCAGGATAGCATATGACACTCATGCAGTGGCTGGTACTGATTTCAAAGATAGTTCTTATCTCTGCCCCTCAGAAACCAAGCAGAAAATCACAATGTTGTGCCTGAAGACAGTAGAAAATGTAAGGTCATAAATCGCTCTCTGTTTTGCTCAATTCTAAACAACACAACAGATGTTTTTCTCCTCGTCACCACCAGCGGCTCTTACACTAACTATCATGAAAGCAAGGACAGAAATTGCACACAGTGTACGTGTTATTTGCACTTGTGCACACATTTCATAGTGGCAACGTGTACTAAGAGAGGTAGAATTTCTGGTTTCATCAATAAAAGAACTTCTTCCCACTAAAATCAAACATTTCATAGCAGAATTTTCCTTTTAAAATTAAAAACAAATATATACCTAACATTTCCATTTACATGTTACTGTGTATATTTTGCAGCAGTGAAAGATGTACAGCAAGAAATCAAATGGGGGAAAATTCTAAACATTTCCTAGTCCCACTGGGAGTTAGTCCTCAGACAGGCTAGCTTTTGAAAACAATATTTGATAGTATTCAAGGAATTTTAAAACATATCTGTATCAAGAAAGTTGATTTTTACTTGTAAAATAAATTAGCTGCAGACAAGCAAGCCTTTAAACAAAATATCAGGAGAGACGTTGTTAGCAGAGATGAAGTCCTGCCCAGCAGGTTACTCAGCTACAAAGGCATACTTAAATTGTGCTTATCCCAATTCCATGTGGGCTCCTGTGGAGAGATTCCTGGGGCTGTGTACATGTGGAACTAATCAGTCAGATAAAACCATCCACAGTTCTTAAAAAAGCATATTCTGTGCTCCCTGTGATTGTGGCACAAATCTGTTATTTAATATCATACCTGATCCACGTTACAAATTGGCCAGGATCTGCCCTCTAATGAAGATGCTATGCTACCACAGGTGTTCTACACATGGCCAAACAGTTTTAAACTTCCCTCATTAGAGCAATTATTAAGATCTTAACTTTAACAATGTTATGGAAAACTGCTATTGAGGAACCTGCACTTGCTTTGTAAAAAATCTCAGGGGTGCAAAGACAGGCACCAACGCCTCACGATGAGCTTCTGGCTAATTAAGATGTTGACTGAGCCTACGTTAATCAAGGTCCATCAAACTATGCTTCATTAACATGTAAATTGGTAAAAGTCTCTTCTGCAATTGCCCAACCATCTGAGCTCTAGTTATGGGCCTCAAAACAGACAATAACTGGACTTGTAATTTATATTGTTCATTTGGGGAAATTATTTTCTGGCATGCACAAAGGAATTGTGAGGTAGAGTGCAAATGTATAGTGTTTCAAAATACACACGAATACATTAGACATACACTGTAGATATGCCTAAATAATGTGGAAGTTTAAAGATATGTCAGCAAAAGGGCTTCATGTAAGTGATGCATAACGGGAAAGCATTTTTCCTCATATCAATTTCTCAGAGGCAATGGTCCCACACAGTTGACAAAGAGAGGTAAGTACATCTAGAAGCCAATTAAAATAATTTGAGAGAAGTTATGCCAAATTAGATGAACAGGATAGAGTGATAGATATCTTGAAAAGAACTGTTGGTTCAATGTTTTTTTAGTCTGAACACGTATTAACAGAACTTAGAATAACCTCATGAAAGTGTGTCATATTCTGATAACCTAAACTACAATGATCATTCCTAATGTTTTCTATCAACTAGTCCTAGATGTTACCAGCTCAGCATCTTACCAAGGGCACCTAAATCATTCCAAGGAGACTGTCTCCCCTTGGCTAGGGAGTTATACAGAATTGGAATCAAGGTAAGCTTTATATATCTCTCGATTGTTTACAAAACAGCTAAGCGTCCTATTTAAGCATTCAAAGTAAATGCCTTCAGAAGATAGAATAAATACAACTTCCTCCTTCCTTCCTGCTTTCCTTTATCTTCCTATTACCACAATGAACACTTATATGTTAAATAAATAACTCAGCTCTTTTACTTCAAATAGTAGTGGCATAATAAAAATAGGTTAAAAAGCAGCAGTTATTCAAGTTGTGGGTAGCTCTCTGCAGACAAGCTAACTGTGACAGTTGGCACTGCAGCCACTGAGGATCTAGTCCACATGAGCAGTGGAATCAGAAGTGCTGCTGAGAGTCCCTGTTCAAGGACCTATATATAGGTGCCTAGCAAAAATTCAGATGCCCTGGCAGAGCTACTTCTCCAGAAAGGCAATGTGTCCACTTGTCCTGTGTTACCTCTCAGTCCCATGTGGATGTCTAAGGTACCTTAATTTATCTCTAATGGCATTAGATCCAAATGTGTGGGCAACAGAATTGAACTATAGGTGTGAGCTGCCATTTGAGCTTAATCACATGTAGACATTTATACACAGATGCCCAAGTTTTAGAATCTTTATCTGGAACTGAATCCCACACAAGTTGTATTGCACAATGTTCCCAGCTTTCACTCTATCATTTCCTCAGCATCTACTGACATTTTGAAACACTGTCTATGCAATTTATGATTTACATGCAAAAGGTGTGAAGTACAGAATTAGTTTTATAAAACAGAATAGCATTCAGTGTAAAGTATAGTATTTGGGAGAGCTGCAGAGGCAATCAAAATTCATTTTTCCTTCCTCTGCCTTCTAAGAATGCCCTGAAAGCCCTTGGAGTTCCAAAGTCTCAGTTTACACCAAGTTCTCCAGCTGTTTGCACTGAGTAAGAAGGACCAGTGCAGGAAAAAAAAAATTCCCACATTTTTGTAATGTAGATGAGTTTTGACTGACAGGTTGACCCTTAGCTTCCTTTATTTAGCACTGAACTCTGATACTCCCGTTCATGGAAGTAAAAATAATCCATTTCTCTATTCTGTCTCTATGCAGTCTAGAAAACTTCAAAAGATCTTCAAAAGTCTCCATAGACGTCAGCTAATAATGTACTGGGCTTGAACTGTACTCAGGTACAGTTGGAAGCTTAAAGTTCTTTGCCCTTAGGAAATCACTGGTGGTCTCTCCCAAAGTGTCAGCCAAAAGACCATTAACATTTCAGTCAGTTTTAATTGGATAAGACCACACGTCTCTAATTTCACTCTGCATCAGCTATGACAGGCAGCATCCTGCCCAGTCTGCCACACCATGTGGGCTGAATTTTAACTTACAATGGGCCACAAGTCAATCTCTTAAAAACTGGAAGTTTATCACGAAAATGAATACTACTTTTCTAGAAAAGACTGAGATTTCAAAGATGAAAGACACTTACATCCAACCAGAAAGTACAACATGCTTGTAAACATTACAGCTTTTCAAAGATAAGGAATATGGCCCTGCATCATTGAAGCACACATTGAAGATAGAAAATAATGGGATATTTGTGAACTTTGCAAACCTCAGCCATATATTGCTACAGTCTTCCACAGATCTTGCATTCAAATTGGCCTGCAGATTATGTCTTACTCAGCAGTTCAATTTCTGCTTGTTTACAATGGATTTAAAAACAAGAGAATCCCAAGCAATGAAACACACTGTGAGTCTAAGGTGCTGGAGAATGTGTGTAACAGAAAGATGAAGCAACAATTGTGCAAATTTTCATCAAAAAGTTTTGAAAGTTACACAGACATATGTAGAAACTATAATTTAACTATATATGACAAAAATACTCAGCCCGTTCTATATTCTATTACTTCGTGAGTAAAAAATGACTGAATTGTTATTTAACTACTTTCACAGCAATTTAAAAAAATATATAAACAAAGATAATTTTGAAGCAGCATTCAAAATCTCTTGTTTTATCAGGCAGTCAAGTGGGAGCTGTGTTCACTGATTCCTATCCTATCCCACCAGACTGGACCTCCTTCTGCTTACTGTTTGTAACACGGCAGATTCCCATGAGAGGCCAGATGTGTTTTCTTCCAGTTAAAAATAAGACAAGTAGAACTTCTTTACAGTGTGTTTTGCCTGACTTACTGTGACATTCACTTTAGGCAGTAATTCCTAGGAAGATGAGTAGCCATGAGGCCTAAGCTTAAGCTTTGTGAATTCTGTGTCATAAGAAACATAGAAAGTGTTTAGTTAACATAGAAGATGTATGATGTTAGCACGAGTCTTTACAGGTCTGTTCAAATATAAATATCTCCCTTACCAACCACATGCAGAGTACAATATCTGTTGTGAGTTCTTTTAAGTTAGATGCCCGTTTTTTTTCCAAAATACAATTCGGAAATTTCAAATTCATGAAAACTAAGAAGTAGCAGCAAATACATCTCTTATCATTGTAAACTGAAGGAGACTGTTGAACAGTTTAGAAACCAAAGTAATTTCTCTACTAGAGAACTTAGGAGCCTTAACTAGCATATCAAGAACCAGAGAATATATCCTGCTTTGCCTGCTTGCAATGGAACCAAGAACGTGAAATAAACACTGCATGCTGGAGATACGATTACCTTTGCCTCTAGACAACCAGGAGAAGCCTAACCAGAAATATCAGTTTACTGTCATTTGCTAGGACTGACAATTATTACTAGGAGTGGGGGTGAGTATGTGATAAAGATCATTCTAAATTAACATTTATTCTCAAGGCGAGGAGCAACTCATAGCTGTGCTGGTATTTCAAGAGTCATGGCCATATCTAGTGGTGCAACACAAAGAGATGAATTAAGCTTCCCTTATTTCTAAAGCTGTGAATAAGCTGGAGAGAACATTTTAATCATTCTTTTTAAAATGCTGCTGCAAGAATCTACCACATTCTTATATGAAATCACTGAATTTTTCTATCCTTGGGCCCCTCTAACAAATCTCATTAGTGGTTGTTTTAATGGAGATTTTTGTTTTTAAGCCAAAGGAGAACCATAGTAACTGTGCCCTTCCTAAACCATTTCATTCATGAATAGGGAATGAGTCTCCAAATCTTTACTCACATGAGTAATCACATTGATATTCTTGGGCCTTCCATTATTAACAGCTAGAACTGTGAGTATAAATTTGCAGGATTTGGATGTGGCACTTCATTACTTCATAAGAGTGAAATCTGTAGCTGAAATCAATAGCTAAGCATATGAGGCATATAAAAGATACACATTCTTTCATGGAGGTCTGATTGCAATGCATCTCTCAATTTTGTTTCTGCATCAACAAATAAGCATATCATTGTAAAGAGATGTACAGACTATAGGCAGTAATTACAAAGACACATTTTAGATAGACATTCTAGCCTCAATAGAGGAATTGGAACTAGTCTGTCAGAAAGAACAGAATAATAGTGAAAAAGGTCAACGCTTCTTGAAAAACTAACGTAGTAAGTCATGAACCAAGTTTTTGGTTCTCTGTCAATCAGTAGTGTAACTGTTGTCAATCATTCCCTCTTACCTTGTTTGTGATTTTTGAATGGACACAAAAGAAACTTTTGTTGGTAATTATGGTCTTTACAATTCATCTGAGTCACAGGCAGGATTTTCATAGCCTGCCTGTGCAATAGACATGGTATACCCCAAGCTGCGCTCACATATGTCCAACCAATTCAAACTAAAGTTTCCCACGATAATATGAAAGGAAATAAAAGATTCTGACCAACACAAGTCACTATTCTAGAAAGAACACAAAGAGGAATAGGATGGCCAGGGTCTTCAGGCTTAACTTTCTTTTTTCTTCTTTTTTTCTCCTCTTTAAAGAGGATAATTGTGATAACTCTTCCTTTGGAAGAGCGCAGTTAGACAGGTTATGCACCTGTGCATCTTGAATCTTCTCACAGAGTATTTATATTCTCTGCCTAAGCACATGCTTCCTATTACACTGATCAGAAGCACTCTGTTAAAAATTACTGCCAAGAATAAATGTTTCTTCATATATTTTTAATTCCAGAGTTCCCCTAGGATTTTCTTTCCCCCAAATAGTTTCACCCTCCACAGATACATTTTTGTTTTGTTTTCTTTTGCTATCAGTTTAAGTGACCTATCTTATCCCTGTTGAAAACACAAAAAGATTTGTGAGTTAAGGTTCTCACATAAAACCCAGTTTTGGAGTTGATCCAGTAGAGTAACAAATCTGATAATATTAAAGGAAGAATATCTGAAAACTGGGATTTAGGCAGAACTGTTTTTTCAACAAATTGCAGCCTCTATAAATTTATCCATTTCTAAGCAGCCAAGTCTGTTTATTTGCTTATTTTCCTAGCTTTGCTGACAGAAAAGCTGGAACAACTTTGGAAAAATAACACCAAAGTTGTTCAGCGGAAACGAGCCCCTCTGCTGTAAATAGTGCCTCTCCCCAAATTGCAGCTGCACAAAGCAGAGACAATGCAGGGGACCCCTCAGCATCATTAACCAACTTCCCTTCCTCGCCAAACAGTCGCTTCGATAAAGCAGTTACAATAGCATCATGGAACAGTAGAACAAGGGAAAAAAAATAACCTTACCAGCTTCTCCTACAGTATATAGCTGAAAGGAAAACAAAACCCCAGCTGCCGTATCACATGCAATTGGTCTCTCAGAATGAATTGACTGAAAGAACTATGAAAGGCTGAAGTCTTTCGACCCCTCTGTTCAGCCTCTCTTCAGCTCCCACTCTCCGAGCTTCCTCACAAAGCCATTCTCCTACTCCCTAATCCTCGCACAGGAAAAAGCAGCACACACCAAATGACTTCAGCAGAAGCGATTCTCCAGGGGGGTGGGGGAAGAGATGCTGCTGCCACTCAGCCCCCCCGCCCTGCCGGCACACAGCATCCTCAGGGAGCGTATCCAAACAAGCCTGCCAGGCACTTGGGTAGTATACCCCGTACACAGACAGCATGTCAGGACAAGGCACGGAAAAGTGCATATCTCCATTCATCACTCTCTCAACCACTGATTTCCGAAATGAGCACAACCCTGGATACTTGCAGGAGTTCCCCACGTGCATCTCAGTTAGCCTGCACTGAAGTACTTAGCTTTTTTTTTTTTTTTCCCTTTTAAAATTAGGTATGCGACTTCCTAAAGTCATTGCTGAGCCTAAGATTTTTCTTTTAAACAAAGAGCCTGTAAATAAAGCTTAAATATTTCAAGCAACAAAGCAACAACAAAGATGTTCCCCCAGAAAACCCATAAGAAAAAGTATAAGGAAAAAAACCCCAAGAGACACAAAATCAATAACATTAGGAGTCACCATATTAAAAAAAAACCAAACACTGGTGCCTCCCTGAAATTATTTTGATAGCTAAAATCAGAACAAGCAACTGCATTTTTTGCAATGAGAAAAGGTTTCTGTCTTCATTCCCAGTCTATGTAAAAAGAGGCAGCATTTTTTTCCTATTATTTGTCTTGAAAGCATGACATACATATTGAGATAACATCCCCTGCATATTCTCTGCTTTTCAAGAAAGCATTAAATCTTTGTTAAATAAATGCTGTTGTCATGTTAGTTTTTAACATGAGTTTTACCTCTCTGTGAGCTGCAAAAACTCAGGAACAGGCAGCTGCCACAAAGTAAATCAAAGACCTAGAAAAGCAGATGGCATAATTTCACATCTTAAATGTTGGCTGTGAGCCTTCCAGTAATAATTTATAAGACTTCCTCCTGCTTGTTCCTCTGCTTGGCAGCATGCTGTTTGAGCCTTTCAAACAAAATAAATAGACTTCAAACCACCAGCTTCACACACACTAACACTTACCAATGCTATTTCAACCTGACACAAGCTGACTTTGTTCCTCTGTGACCCTGGACAGAAAACTGAGGTGACGGTTTGATGGATGTGATCTCTTTTCACAATAAGGGTTGTGACTTCACAGCCCTGTCTCCCCATTATTGCTTAGCTGAAGGAGGAGAATCTTCCACCATACAGAGCCATTTTAACTGTGAAAATGAACTAAACAAGTGCAATAAATGCCTGGAACACATTTTCCTACCTCAAAAATGTGAATTGGGGGAATCCCGTTGCATTTTTCTTGGGGTTGGGGTCTAAAGGAATAAGGAAAAGGCTCCAAGGAGAGGAATTAATCCCAATGGTTTACTAAATTGTATTTTAGATTAAGAAAACGGCAACATCAGCAGGGGAAAAAAGGAAGGAAGGAATTCATGTTGTTTCATTTATGACCAAAGAACACTTGGACTGTGAATTCTGTGAACTGTCTCTTAACTGTGTTATTTCAATTGCTTAACCATGAATCTTGAACAATTCTTTGGTGGACAAAGGTCTCACTGCACTAATCTGAGGCGAACAACTGCAATGAGAGATGCCTTTTATTTATTACCTAAAAGACATCATAAAATATCAGAGGATGCATATATCTTAAATTTGGTGTCTGCAAATTCAGTTTTCAAATGCAGATTCTCTGCTAAAATCCATTCAGAAATCTTTTTACAAATTAACATATTTTACATAAAAAACATGCCAGATTTCACAGAAATTTTCATGAACAAATTGTCCTTCCATGAAAAAGGTTGAAAAAGAAGACGGTGAATGAACTCTGAAATGTAAGGCTCCACACCTCCACAGGCTTGAGCTCATTAACAGACACCCTAATGTCTGAAGTCAGCCTCTAATTTCCTTACAGAGGAGCACAGCTTGCTAATCTATTTAGGTATTTGCTTCTGCTTGTTCTTCTAATCAGATGGACTCATTGTGATAATACTGGTGTCAAATCTCTGATTTTATAGATAGTGGGGCCAAATGACCTGGCTCAAGGAATTCTCTGGCAGGAAGCCAGATCTCTGCTGTTACATACTAGTTCATCCCAGCTCCAGTGACTCTTATGTTCTGAAAGGTGATTTCTGAAAACAGGGACGAGTCTACTCTATATTTGAGATAAAGTTTTTATGTTCTGTATTTGTTGTCACACAAATTATTTTATTATTTTTTTCTAGTTTGGAATTTAATCTTCATAATTCTGTCAAAAAATATACACAAAGTCACTCCAGTAGCAAAAATTTAACATAAGCCTATGGACTCCTGTTCATTCTTTTCAAAAATATTCATTTTGTTTCAAATGACAGCATTTATGTGCTTCCATATTCATGAATATTTTTATTTCTGTAGAATTTCTGTGAGGTAGTATCCAATTTATGATAATACTGAAGGATAATCAAACAGAAGACAGAAATTGATTGATATCCATAGAAGCAAAATCTGACAGACAGAGGAGTACCTGCAGTTATCTTGTTTCATCTAATCAATCCCAATTTTTAATTTCTTTTTTTTTTCCCTAAGAACCACCTTAGAATTACATGAGCACTTTAAATGATCCCATTTAGGGATTTAGAGGGGATTCCAGCATGGTGAAAGTCATGTGGTGTGAATTTCACCCTTTAAAAAGGAGTTTTAAGAGATGTACTTGTGAACTGTTTATTCCAAATTACAGCTTCTAAACTGCCACCACTGCTTTTTTATCTCTATAACAATCTGAGACCATTTCCATTGTAAAGAAGGAAGCACATTAAAAGTTACAGAAACAGTAAGATCGCTACACAGACCACTTGATATAAATTAATAATCACTAAATAAAAAAGTTTATACCATTCAGCAGGTAGTTAACTGTGATATGCACAAAGAAGATGAGCTCTACTGATCAAACAAAAGAATGAAGCATGCAAAGTGTAGCCACCCTTGTAGCTGGAAGCCACTTACACTGACTTTGTGTAGAGGAACAAAAAATTCACAATAAGACAAAAAGAACATGCACTAAAAAAATTGGAAGAGCTCATTTTTCTAATTCTTGTAGCAGAAGGTAACTTGCAGACTCATGATAAGTATCTGAAGGAAGTTTGAGCTTTAGGAAATATCAGCAGGTTTGCACGCTCTGCTCCATGGTTTTTCTTTCACTTGCTCACCACTATGACCTCTTATCTGTATAATCTGTCCAAAACACTTTTTCTTGCATATTTACTCCTTCTCATGTTTCTTGGATTAACAAAAAGCATAAGGCTTTTGGATAAGGCTTTCATTTGGACAACAGCCATACATTTTTAATAGCAATCATAAGAGCATTTCAAAGAATCTTTTCCACAAGCAGACTAGTGCAGGCAATTTCACTGGAACACATTCCAGCAAAACTAAAGGTTACTAAACTCTTTGAGACTCACTGATGTGACTGGTTAGTGCAATCCACTGCAGTTCTTTTTGGTTTTTTCCTTAACTTCTCCTAAAAAGAAACTCCCAGTAATTCTTAAAAGCAGTGTAGAAAATGGAATCATGGAATCCTAGTATCATAGAAACACTTGGGTTGGAAGGGTTCTTAGAGATCACCTAGATCATCTGAAGGCACCGTATCTTTATAAACAGAAGAAAATGCATATTTTAGGTTATACCATCTGACTTTCAAGCATTTGATTGAGAAACATAAGTTCCATAAAGAGTCAGTAGATTTTCCAGAGAAGACACCTTTAAATGGGCTCCTTAACACAGTCGATTAATATTAGCACTTTATAATTCAGTGGTAAGGCTGTTTATTGTCTATACTCAGCCAGTCTATAACATACGTATGTTGAATTTCAAGGATATTCTTTATCTACTTGACAGGATCTTTTTTCTGCAAAAGCAGTGTGGTGACAATTCTGCAAACTGGAAGAGGATGGATCTGGCAAGAAGGAAGGATGACTACCAGCAATGAGAGAAGAACATAGTAAAAAAACATAGCTGGGTGAAAGGGAAAGAAATAAAAAAACACAGATGATTAGAGTCACTCGAGCAAGAATGTTACTGAAGTCTGTTTCAGTTTGTAAAGCGTTTTCTAATAGCATTCTCCTGGGGTTTGTATCCATGGGTTCAGTCTAAATCCACTTTCTTTGCTTTTGTTTCAGAGCTGGATGAAAGCAGCAGTGCAGCTGGGTTTACATTAAGAGTGGATGTGTGAAACTGAGGATATCTAGCTTGGAACTTCAAAACACATCAGCCTGCGCTGGTGCATCTAGACTGCAAACTTCAGCAAGTATGTCAGTCTTCCTAATGTTGGATAGAAGAGCAAAATTAAAACAGCAAATGGAAAGAACAGTATGTGGCTTATACTAAATCTTCATTCCTCCTCCAGCAGTAAGTTATGAGGAGAAAAAATGATTTTGCTCTCCATAAATTGGCAAGACAACACATTCTGAGTACCTTTTCAGAGGCTTTGGCATATATGGCATATTCGTCAGAGAGAAGGACTGGTCAAAGATGAGCCAACACTCTCATTTTGGAGAGTGGAGGTGTTTTGCAGCCAGGAAGAATCCCTGTAATCCAGCCCATATTCAGCAGCCCTCTGCACCAGCCTGGGGATGAGTGGGCAGTCTGGGGTCAGGAGACATCCACACTATGGACAATGACCTTTTTTAAAGATCAGGTATTGTCATCATAACCGTGCTACAAACAGACTGATAGGAGCAGGCATACAAACATAGGCATTGAGAAGACTGGAAGGCCTTTGGAAACCCAATCATCAAGACTTTCTCAACCCCTTTAGTATTTAAAGCAAACATCTGCATAAAAAACTCCTAGGCTTGAAACCTCAGACTGTTAAGTCCTTCAGAGGAGATACATGTATTTTTCTTGTAGTTCAGAGGTTTGCAGCACAGTTAGAATTCCAGCTTTTGAATATTACTACAGGGAAGACATAAACACAGTGATTTACATAGTGGCATTCTTGCCCATTTTTCCAAAACAAAGAGAAATTAATAGAGTTAACTTGGGTATATTTGGGGAGATGGAGGATAAGTAAGAAATAGAGAAATAGAGAAGGCAGGCATATTGACATATGTTATACTGGGAACCACCCTGCAAACTACTGTAAACACAAGCATCATCAATGTCTTCCAGTTAATCAGACTCTATACAAAAAACCTACTTATACAAACGAGAATTTGTAGTACTGAGCTGGAACATAAGCAATGTTGCAGATTTCCTCCCTCATTAAAGATTCCTCCCAGGAGTTATCATCACATTCATATGACAAGTAAAAATAACATATGACTTTGTCTGGACATTGTCCAATAAGGTATGTAAGAAAAGCAGTAGAATATTAGGTGTGAGAAATGCTTGAGTTAATACTATGCACTGCTTTTGCTGTGAGAAAATGTGATTTATTTTTTTTTAATATTTCTGCAGAATAATGTAAGCTAAACCTGTTGCTATCCAGGACAGATTTCAGAGTGTATGTTGAGTGGGCAGAGGATTCAGAAAGCAATAATGTGGGCCAGAATTAGAGCAACAATGGGAGAAATTTGAAAAAGCAGCTTTGCAAGGCTGGAGAAACAGACCAGTCTAAGTGAGACTCCACTTTCCTGTTTGAGTCCACTGTGAGCTCTCATTCCCAACACTGCAAGCGCTATACTTTTCTATGGCATCTCAGCAGCAATCACCACCTCTCTTTCAGAGGGCACTCCTGCCTCAGTGCCCCAGCTCAGACTTACATGATGAGGAAGAGGATGGCAGGCCTGATGGTCAAACATCATAGAAACCTCTGCTCACCGCAAAGAGGAGCCTCAAGCTGAATCACCACACACAACTGACCTGGGAAATAATTTCTCGCCACATATAAACTTTAAGGGTACCTTTCTTTACATCTTTATAAACTTAAATTGCCTACAATTTAATTTAATTTGGGTATTAGGCTTTAATAACACTTCATGTTATTATTCTGCTCAGGCTTCTCTAAACATTCCGTTTTTTCCTCTCTAATGATGTGTTTTCCCCCCCTGCATTTATTTTGTGCTTTGTTTACTTTGACAGATTAATTTATCTCTCTCTTATATCAGCTTATTGATCCAATTCAATATAATCAACATAGTCACATATTTAAATACTCTCACACACGGGTTTACTTCCACTGAAGGAACTCCACTAAAGCACACGTTATATTATGAACTATGTAAACTTCGTGTTAAGGTCAAACCTAACTTGAATTGATGGACAACAACCAAAACACTGACTTGTCCAATATTTATTGCCTGTAACGAAGAGAAAGATGTCACGGAAAAGGCTACAGTACAGCCTCTGCAGCATCAGCTAAACAACAATCTTTGCTGCAGCAGCTGGATGATGCAGTGATACTGGCAGATACTTGTGTGAGCCAGCTATTTTTAAAAAAGACTGAATCCCACCTGCGTACATGTATGATCTTGCACTCTTAAAATCCCTTGGGAGCAGGGCTTGATAGTTTCCGCATAGCTGTTTTTGGGACTAGCAGGCTTTATTCCCATGCAAATGAACCTGCCTGTGAAACTGCACTGGCTCAGCCTCAGAGTTAAAAAAGGAAGCATTTACACTTCCAAAGGCAAACCGGCAGGAATATACCTGCGAAGGCTCACGAGCGCAGCTTCCCGAGTTAACTTGGGAAGAGGAGAGGCTCCCTCCTATGGTTAAACCGTATAAAACTATGAGCACCACCGCCAGCATGGATGTTTCAGAGAGAAAGTCGCTGGAAAGAAGGAAAACTATATAACATATGCAAGACACCTAGAAACTGAAATCCAGAAATCCGTATTTTGCTTACACAGAAAATAAAATAATAATAATGTCATTAATCTTAGTTTTCCAATTAAAGCTTAATGTAAGCCACAAATACACCTCCCCACAGAAATTGGTTTGACAAAACATTTTGTTATGCTTTTGCAATATTTTAACAGGTAAAATAGCACAGCAGTCAGAGAAGGACCACCTTTCTGGAAAAAAATATAAGAGAGAAAAATAGTGAAGATCCGTTGCACAAAATAACCAATGCATTTAACATCATAACAAACCCATTAAGCAAGTACATTTACCAAATTAAGTATAATACCAGAAACTTGTGATCTACTCCTAGCTTTTAAATTTTATTTTCTTACACTGTAAGGCAAAGATTCTGAAACTACAAACTTTGAATTACTGGACTGAACGGTTCAGAAACACAGTTTTACTTATCTTAAAGAAATAGCATGTGCATCCTGAGTCCAATAATGCCACTTGCCTAAAGAGCATAATCATGCCAAGAAAAGGGGGGAAATGTTTAAGACAATATTCAGTTATTCATTTTTGACTTGAAACAGATTGTGGTTTTTAAATTTCCTTTATTACAATTACAGAAAGTAAACTCTTTCACCAACTCTCTCTGGGCAGCTCAGCTTACGTTCAAGCCTACCAGACCTAAAATGAGTTGTCAAGATTTCTTGATTTCCATTGTTTTTAAGGCAACAGTATTTATTGTCTTAAAAAAAAATGGAATAGTCTCTTGGAGAAATAATATTAATTTCTCAAATTTAATCATGCATTATTTTACAGCTGGGGGGGGGGAAGGGGAAGAAGCACAGTGGCTAAAAATGTTTTCCTTTAATTTATTTCCCCATTTTAAGAGGCTCTGATCTTGGTTTTTCATTTGTTCCATTTCAGGCTAAATACCTGGGAGTACAACAGAATATGTGACTAACTACAATAAGCAACCTTTTGACTGCTCAAATTTTATTGTGGTACACTCAGCACCTGCACTAGCATACTTTTCATTAATGGACTACAGTAAATGTTTATATAACTAACAAGAGAGTTTATTAATGTGAAGAAAAATTCTAGCAGATAGATCATCCTTTACAGCAATTAAGTTCTACAATAAAATGCAGTCTGACATATACCCAGTTCTCTGAGCCATGTTAGATTAGTGAAAAGGGGGATATAAAATCAACCCTGACCCTCTGGTAAGAAATCCCATTTGTCCTACATACCACCTTTTTGCAGAGTTTAAACCATTACAGTTTTTATGAGAAACAAAAAGGACAACTTTAATTTTGATATAGTCAGTTCTTCTCCACTAAACTTCATATTTGAGTTTTGACACATCAACAATCATTAGGTTCTCTGAGGGCTTTGAGTGTCTGTTCCAACTCCCCCTGAAGCCAGAAAGATGACATGTGGTTACTTCCATGTCAGCTAAGTTGAATCGTGACCGTGTGACTTAAGGGCTGGTCCCTTCCCTGGGTCACCAGCAGTCAGCAGGTACTGCATCAGGACCCAGACCTGGGCTGGCACATGAAGAGAAAGTTTCGTAAAAGTACCTAACGTACATGTAATATCAGCTGGCTTTGAACCACATTATCTCAGCCTGGCGCTGCCTCAAAAGTTGGCCTGTTTGAAAACTGTGTCAGAGCTCTGTAAAATCAGCCGGGACATCTGGAGAGACCCTCCACAGTAAGGACCACTGCAAGTTTTCAGCCAAACCTGAACAAACCCTAAGTATAAAAAGAGAATGGTTCTCTAGTCACCACTGGTGAGGCTGAAGCTGGAGCACTGAGTCCGCTTCAGGGCTGCCCACTACACAAGAGACAGGGGACTCTTTTACTGAAAATAGTCTAGTGGAGGGCCACAAAGATGATTAAGAGACAGAAACAACTCTCCTATGAGGAAAGGCTGAAAGAACTGAGACTCTTCAACATGGAGCAGAGAAGGCTCAGCGGTATCTTATTAACGTATATAAACAACTGAAGGGAGGGTTCAAAGAAGATGAAGCCAGACTCATTTTAGTGGTGCCCAGTAACAAGACGAGGCAATGGGCACGAGCCAAAGCTCAGGCGGGTTCTTTCTGAATATCAAGAAACACCATTTCACTCTCAGGGTTACCAAGCACTGGTTCAGGTTGCCCAAAGAGGTTGTGGAACCTCCATCTTCTGAAATAATTCAAAATTTGTCTGGACACAATCAATTCTAGGTCATCCTGCTTTACTGGTAGAGTTGGACCAGGTGACTTCCAGAGCTCCCTTCTAACCTCAACCATCCTGTGATTCTATGAGTAAGGAACAAAAAAGTAATAGGAACTGAAACATGAAAGAAACCCTCATGATTTCTTAGCTTTATGCACATTTATTTACATGTGACTAAATACGTTATGAGAATTGTCACAACAAGAGTGGAGCCTTGAAGAACATATAAAAAATAAATAAAAAAATTCTTGAGAGGAATGGGCTTTAAAAAGTAGTTGCCAGAAGCAGCCAGGGCATCTCATATTTCATATGTAGAATGTAAAACAAATTTGCATACCATCCCCATCCATTTACTTGGCTATTGCCCTGTTAAATTATTTTAAAATGCATTCTTCAAGGCTGGATATAAGCCATAATTTTATTACAATAAAGAATAAGATAAATACATAAATCTAGCTAATTGCACTAGACCCTGATACGAAAATATTCACTTATGTCCTTTGCCATTTCCCTACCTCTCCTCTAAGGTGCTACATCTCTTTTTCATCTTGATGAACAAAGATATTCTCCCAGGTCTCTCCACGTGAGTGGAGGTTGAAGAAGATATAGAAAAATTTACACAGAGGTGTTCTAAATCACAGTAATTCCAAGATGTAATCTACTGTATAGAAGCCTTCATATCTGGAATGCACCAGATTTCAAGGTCTTTCAGTCCTTCTTCCACACCCTCTCTTATTCAAGGATGTGGAGGACAAATGAATCTAATCCTCAAACTGTAAGTCTCCTCCAAGTGAAATTCAGTCTGAACCCTGAAGGGTTAAGTATCCTGCATACTGTAACAGTAAGAAGTAACAACATTGTAAGTATTGTATCCTAGAAATGTCCAATTTTTCTATAATGCAGCTATTTGACTTGTTTTCCAAATGATGAAGTAGTGGAGACAATATTGAAAGCGCTTGAAGCAAGTCTTACATAAAATATGCAACATGTGTAGGTTTTCAGTTGTGTGCCTTTTCAACCTACACAGTAACCACTTGGTGGGACAAGCTCAAAGACAAGATCTGCATCTCTCATTCACACAAACAGACCACTGAATTCAACAAGGTTACTTGAGTGTATCTATATTACTCACACATGAAACCTCCCAATTCCACAGATAATCTTTATTAAATAATTCAGACATCCTGGTTTTTTTTTTCTGCAGACATGAACCTATTATACACACATATGTATGTATGCATACATATATATGTGCATACACACCACTAAATTACACTTAATCACAGCAGAAAAAGCATCCCTTTATTTTTTCTTTTAATTGCACTCTTCTATTTTTCTCTCCTTGAGACTTCACAGAGCTTTAAGAACAAGCAAAATCTTAAATATGCACCCCATTTAAATAAGAATGGAGTTGAACATACTCTTTGGCAGTAGCAGTGCCTCTAAAAGACAAATGTTTTCTTCTATTACCATCTCTGTTGCTGAAAGCCATGATCTGAGCTTTGCACTCCATCTGGGAGTCTGCTGAGCACATTCCAGCTGGGCTGGCAGGGGTCATGCTCCCCAAGGGAGGAGGTCAGCCCCATAGCCTGGGAGCAGGGGGCAGGGGAGCTGGAGGGTGACCCCACACACCAGGCATTGTGCTCAGAGGCTGGAAGTCAGCCCTGCTTATGCTGGATCATGCAGCGAACCAGCCCAACACGTCTGACAGATGGAGGTCACCTTCCAGTGTGGGGATCCTTTCATAGAGGCAAATCTTTTTTTTTCTGCATGTTTCATGTTTTTTTTTCTGCATCAACAACAGCTGTGACAACAACAATGTCTCACCGGAGACATTTGGGGTATTGATGAACCCATTTTTGAAGATCATTGGAAAAAGAGACATAATTGTGGGCGTCTTGCCATTAACAGAAAACTAAATCACACAATATGTGATGCTTCTTATAAATAAGCAGTGTGTGACAGTAGAAAGGCTATTGTGGATAGAGAGACTAGGTATGAACACACCATTTTGAAGTTTGCACTCCACCTCTATTGCTATTGTGTGCTTCCACCATGACCTTGGGTAAGCCTGAGTTCACTGTTCTTTCCTTACCTGTCCTTATAGTGGAGGTATTGTTCCCTCAAAAGATGAGCATTGTTAGGAAAAAAACATTAAACTTTATGAGATATCCAGCTATGCTATGGAGGAGTATCATAAAAAACCTTTGAGTCTATAAATAAAAAATATATATTAAAGATTACCCTATTAGGTCTGCATCTTACAAATATACCTTGGTTTTATTGTTGTTGTTGATATTTGAATTATTTAAAGAAAGTAATCATGAAGCTACCAGCCCTATTATTAGTATTATAAGAAATAAATTGGTGGGTAGAGCTGTTTCCAATCTTTAGAATTATTTAGCATTTTTATTGTCCCACCAGGGAACTTAATAGTATCTTTCAGAAATTATTTATATACCAGTAGTCAAGGAAAGTATCAAAAAAAAAAGCTGTTCATTGCTGGTATTCCTTTTACTGATGATCTTTTCATAGAATTAATAGAAATAACCATAAATCAGAAGAGCTATTTATAGCATACGGAAACTATCTAGCCATTTTTCTTACACAGAATTCCTTTTTTAAAAGATTCACTTACAATTGGTAAGATACTGAAATCATACTCAACAAATCACACTGTCTTCAGGAAGAGAGAAAGGTGATGTGTTGAACACACAGGAGCTGCACTGGTAGAGTAAACCAGCATTGCCCAATCCTTTGCAGTATGCTGGATGCCCAAGGGCCAGACGTGCCAGTACAGTTTCTTCATACATACTGGTCCACACTGATAGCTTTCTGAAAAACGTCACACACCATTTGTAGCACTACAAAGGAAAGTGTAGGAGGAGCGAGCAGACACTCTGAGCGCATCACTGAGAGCCAGCAGATTAAATCTCAGCTATGGCAAAAACTGATGGAAAACCTTATTGTTGCATTCAGTGAGGACAGCACCATATTCTGCGCTCAACCAAAGCTGCTCCCGCACACATGGACACCCTGAAGCAGCATTAGATAGGGGCTTGGAGCAGTCCTACGTTCAATCAGCTTCTCACCTGCACTGTGAAAGTCTGCAGGGTTCATAGTTACCCGGTGTATGAGTACGCTGCTATTTCTCATTCATACAAAAATTAGCTCTAGACCTTCTTAGCCTTCAACCTGCAATGTATACAGGATTTTGGTGGGAAAAAAAATAGCTTACTCTTTCCCTTTCTTCCCCTTTCCCACTATCCCTTATAAGCAAACACCTCCATGGTCACAGACTACGTGTTATGTCAGAATTTCCAAAGAGTAGACCTTTTAAATTATACACAGCAGTATGAATTTGTGTTCAATAAAGGAGGTCTGTAAATCTTTAGATCCTCAGTTTTAGGTGTGAAAGAGTCATCTGTTATGATTACAGTGTCTAGAATATTGTACTTTTCAAGTACAATATAATACACAAATAATAGCATATAATGTATGAATAATAAAATGACGCACTAAAAAGGTTAGAGCCATAACTGACATTTAGGTGAGCAATATAAAGATACGGGTTTGCAAAAAAAGCGCTCTCTACAGACATATACATATCTATATACTATTCCTATTAGATTTGTGTCACTGCTAGTAACTACAAAGAAAGAAGAGGCAGCAAATTCTATTAATACTCTCAGCAGATATATCAAATGCTGCTATATGAAGCATGCAGTGGTGAGAGGGCAATTAGTGTGCAAAGTCTGCTTTTCTCAAAGCCTTGACAGTCCCTCAAGTGGAAAAAAAATTACCCTTTGCAACTAGGACAGACCATCTATGTGCAAATAGGAACTTTTGTACATAGAAATAGTCAGAAATTTGGGACATTAAATACTTTTCATCAGGAAGTTATTGAAACTATTTATTTATTCAAAAAGACAAACATTTCATGAAGATATATAGCTTGAAGATTTGAATCCGAATCTCTACATCTGAAGTGATTGTCAAAAGGACAAGCTACTTCAGGGGTGAATCCTGGGGTTTTTTTCCTCTTCTGGGGAAGAACCCTAAAATGGCTCTTCCTCTTTTTATTTTTTTTTAATCTCAGAGGATTTTAGTGGGATGAGAAAATTGTTTCCTGCCCAGCTCTCATGGTGAGTGGCTGGCAAATGATAACAAGACACAGAATGAAAACAGCTGGATTCAATCACTGCACTTAGTAGATCAATGAAATGTGATTGTGGATGCACCAGATACTCTTACGCACCAGTGAAGAGAGTCCTTCCAGACTCCAGGACAGACATCTGGCATTAACAGAGTTCCGAGACTGTCAGGGAACATGGCACATCGCACACCCAATTGAAGAATTAATTAATCACACTGTAATTAACATAAATATGTAATGACCTGTGCCTTGCTGTCTTTAGAGATAAATATTCAGATACAAGAAGACACAGCAGATCCTTGAAATGTCCTACTGAGATACTGGTGCTTGAAACCAAAGGCACTACAGCTTTCTGAAACTACAAATATCTATTTCTACAGTAAAGCAACTTTTAGGAGGAACATTGCCTAACACTTCTCACTAGCAGCACAATTCAGTGGAAAATCGTTACATGCAGAAGAAAGCACATCTTCTAAAGAAAGATGCACAGATTCAAATTCCTTAGAAATACTCCTACTCTCCAGTCATCTTGTCTTCTAAAATCCATTACTTTAAGTATAATGTATGTATGTCCCAACACATTACTGAAGTTAATGGTTAAAATAAGTGTTTTCACATCATTGTATAATAGAACAACATTTTCAAAGTGATGTTTTATTATTTTTTCCACTGATGGTGTTATCAGATCAAAGATTAAGAAGTGGGTGAAATTTAAAAAATAAACATATAACAAATCTTAGCAATTGTCAGCTTTGCTAAGTCACACACACAAATTGAAATTTTATAGACATGGGAAAAGTTGTGTTAGCTGAAGAGGTCTTCTAAGCTTAGCTAAATAATGTGCTTTATATCATCAGCTAGGTTCCAACAAAAATATGTAATTTAAAATTTGAAAAAGCAAACTGAACTGTTTTTTCTTGTAGGTTGGTAGGTTATTGCTAAGCAAGCAGTTAGCCTAGATTACCTTCTAGACTTCCTTCCAACCTGAACTGTCCTATGATCCTATGACCTGACTAAGTTTAAGGCCTCAGAAAAGAATGACCTAGTAATTTGACTACTGGGATTACTTGTAATGAAAAAAAAAAAAAAGAAAAAAGATAAAAAAAAAAGAAGAAAGAAAAGAGAAGAAAAAGGCAGAGTTACAAAAGCACGAAATGTAACATAGTCCTGCAATGGCCCCTTCACAGCCACCCCTTCTGCCACAGCAAAAGACCACACAGTGAGCCCAAGTTTTTCAACAAACGTTGTAAATCACAGCAGGGGCAGAAACCCATTTGTAGACTTGAGAGTGTGTGATCAGGATAGCTGCTGCAGGTTTGGATGAGCCAAACTGACTTGCACAACAGAGTTCCTAAAGTAGGCAGGATTTTATAAGATTGGACTAAACATGTTTGTTTCTACTTAAAGGTGGAAAATTAATGTCTAAGAATAGCAGTTAATAAATTAACAATAGCCACAAGACCTTTCCACTGAATAAGAAAAGGCTTTATAATTATGAAATAATAGTTCCCTGTTTGAATAAACCAAGTCTATATAAAGGCATATAATGAAGACTGAACCTAAAATGCAGTCGCTTTTTGTCTGCAAGCATCATAAGGAAAGCCTTCTAAAGAGGTTTTACAGTAAACACCACTGAAAAGGCAGGAAAGTGATGTCTCAATCAGAGAGGGTTCTTACAGCTTCTTTATGCAAGCTTATCTTCTCAAAGTTTCTCCTACACACAGTTAAAATGTAAGGTATGAAGAAAGGCAAAGAATTAAAAACTGTTAACGGAATCATTTCAGCCCGTTTGGTTCTTGTGTGTGTGTATAATAAAACAATGTGATACTATAGATCCACCAGGATTTGTATTCAACAAAAGCTGAATAAAACATAAACTGGACACAGAATCTACTGTCCTGCACAATCACTAATCCCTACCATGAGACTTATACTTTGTATCCATACCTCACCTGAAACATACTTTGCTTTCTGCTGCCTCATACCTCCTTTCTCTAAATAAGCAAAAATGAGGAAAGACAACAACAACAAAAAACTGAAAGTTAGGAGGATTATCGGGGCATGCTGGAGATTCGGGATACAGAATCATATCTCTTGACAAATATGTTCTTAAGGGATGAAAGGTGCAGCTCCAGTGAATTATGGAGGTCATTCCCCTACAAGATGATTTAGTGTATTGTACACATCTCATGTGAATTTATCTTGTGTTATTTAAGGGGAATTATTTTTATCACTTTTATCTGGGCATGGTAACAAATTACATCTGCTGTTTTGCATTTAGCTCCTTACTTTAAACAGCATTTTTGTGTGACTTTAGAGGACACCCATACATTGCAGGAAATAATTAAAGTTATTCATTGCTCTTCAGAGAATGAATACAACTAAGGCTTGAGCACATGCTTGTTGCACTGCCCTGCATATGAATTTTGCAAGTCCTCCTACTCTCTTAATTATTGGATTTTATTTTACTTTTAAATTAATTACTTCATTTACCTGCCTAAAGTAGTAAGCATACAACAGAAGGAGATCTGATTATATACTCGATACTAATGACTTGAAAAATATGTTGGACTCATCTCTAAAAGCTCCAGTCAGAATAGAATCACCATTTTGCTTAATCTTAAGGTATATGCAGAGGGTAGAGTCCCTGCCCCACACTAGAATATCAGGCACATATATTACAATTAAAATATGATAAAGAACATAGAAAAAAAAATGAGGATAAGTATAAGTTTTCTAAACAGATTAAGATATCCTTATTAGTACAAAATATCAATGACCTCCCTCTATCCCCAACACACTAACCATCTCTCATGTACTTCCTAGGAGTTGGGAGAACAGTGATTCTGTGCTTAGTTTTTGTAACACATAACTTTAAATATACTAGTTAATGGCTGCATTACAAATTTTAAACACCTGCATCTCTACACCATTCACAAATTCAGACAGATCCTCAAACGTGTTCTGGTATGAAAGACTACCTTCCTTTAAAGTTCACATTTCAAGGTAAGCTTCTGGCACATAAAGGTAAATGACCCAATAGAAATGAATGGAAAGAGAGATTTTATAAAATAGTGACACAGAAAAGAAGGACCATCTCTCTGATCATGAAATTCAAAGCAGACACCTAGTAGTCTTGATTTGTGACCCTACCTACAATATTCCATAGAGCAGCATATACAGTATCAGCAAACTATGTGTCAGAAGAACATCCAAGAGGCACTGAGAGAACACTGCAGAACAACAAGGCACCATTATCATTTCTCCAATTTTATAGCAAATTCCAGGTATTTATGGAGCAAACAAAGAGCATGTAAGACTTGAAAACAGTCCTGATATGCAGAACTAGGGGATATCTACATATTTCTAAAATCCCTCCTGAGTACTTAAATTTGCTTAATGAATATTCTCCGTTTCTTTAATTTCCTATTTCATTTTCCACAGATGAACTGTACTTTGAGAGCAGACTCTAAGAATGCTTCTGAAGATTTGGACAGTATGTAGTAAAAGGTATTTCATGTAATTTAGGCCTTTTACACCTTCAACAGTATTGTTAGTATCCAGAAAGATGATAGTATTGAAACACTTTCCTCCCAGTATTTCACTGAGAGCTAGAAAACATACCTTTAATAAGATAACTATAATAGCCCAGGGAAAAAACAGACAAACAAACAAAACCCCCACAAATGAAAAAAAAACACAAACAAAAAATGAACAAAACACTTCAAAAAACTTTAAAACACTTTAAAACCCCCCAAGAACAAAACAATTCAAATAAAAATGAAAACCTACTTGGCCTATTGAGCTCTCTTTCACATATTTCGTTGCTTACATGAGCAATGACTCATTAATAGTCTAAATGGTAGTCGGTATCTGAAGGACCTCTTTTCATAGTCAAATACCCCGACATCATTTAAAAATACATATACCTATGACTTAAAATGAAATCGCTATTATGGGACCACAGAATCATTCAGGTTGGAAAAGACCTTTAAGATCATGGAGTCCAACCTTTGACCAATTACCATCTTCTCAAAATAGCAAACTATGCTATGGTTTCATAGGACTGAGTGCCATGTCCAGTCATTTCTCATGCACCTCCAGGGACAGTGACTTCACCACCACCCTGGGCAGCCTGTTCCAAGGCTTAACAATGTTTTCAGTGAAGAAATTCCTCCTGATGTCCAACTTGAACCTCCCCTGCTGTAGCTTGAGTCCATTTCCTCTTGTCCTGTCACTACCCGCCTGGGAGAAGAGGCCAACGACCATCTGGCTACAACTTCATTGCAGGTAGTTGTGAGAATGGTGAGGTCTCCTCTGAGTCTTCTCCAGGCTAAACAACCCCAGCTCCCTCAGCCACTCATCATGCGACTGACTCTCCAGACCCTTCACCAGTTTCACTGCTCTTTTCTGCACGTGCTATCAGACACATCCTGAACCGACAATGATGAAATATAACTTTAGTCATTGCTAAAACAAACAAACAAACAAAAAAAAGTGAAGAAATTTAAAACACTGTCTTGTCTCTTAACAAAGATTTTTAATCTGTGATATTATTCTGAAGTATCACACTCTGCAAACCAACCCAAGATATGGAGAGAGAGAAGGAGCAATTATCAAGGATACAAGCCAGGACGAAATTGGATTTTCTAAGAAGGAAAAAGTTTGTGGTCAAGGCACATGATTTGTAGCCAGGAAATCTGACTATTCCCAGAACTGCCAGATTCCTTGCCTCTCTCAAAGATGCCTTTCCAAAGCTGTAAATGCAGAAACAAATTAGAAAAAATAAAAGGATGAGGATGGAAAAAAAAAAAAGCCAACCAAAAGAAAAACAGCTATGTCAACTTAAATTCTTTGGTACTGTAAGTATCATTATGGATACTTGTTTAAAAGTAGTTAGTTCCCTGGTAGTCGTGGCTTTCTGTGTTACTGTTATCTAATATACGGCATCTGAACTTGCTGGCTTTGTGCCACAAGTCTCTACACATCTAACAGGTACCCCAAAACCACAGAAAAATAAGTAAATATGCAGACACATGGAAAAAAGTGAAATTACAGGAGGTACTTGAAGTAAAATTATTCTTTTCTCACCATCACTAAAGGTGATTTTAGTAAGGGATGATAATTTACACTAAGGATATAATCTGATTTTACACATCTGTGCAGCAAATCAGACATAGCAATGACTCCAGGCTATCTGCTACAGCCCAGGTGTAAGACTAGCTACTGTGGGAAAGGCTGCTCTCCAATTTTATCCGGGAATCCTGTTTCAGCCTTGGTTTTTCCAAATTAATATTTTTGTTAGCCTAATACATTTTCACATGATATAGCTTCACCAGGAGGCATTTACCACTGAAAATACTTGTCTTTGAAAATGTCCCAGATGTCAACAGGCATGAGGAGAGCGCTGAAATCCTGGAGAGTCAAGGCTATTCACAAATTAAATTTGTTTGAAAATTTTTAAGCCCTAAATGGGTTAGCACATGTTTGTATGATCCTGCATCTTGTGGAGAAAATACAAAATGTTTAGTGCCAAATGTGATGTCAAGTCCCCAGTGTGGAAGTAAGTCTTCTAAAGCTTTTACTCATCCTCTAGATGACCCCTTATTCGCTTATCTTAGAAGTCTTTCTAATCTTGAAAGCAGCTCTGGAAGTTAATAACTTTAATTTCTCGAGCCTTTAGAAACTAAAATTTTTTAAAATTCTAATGGAATCATTTGCAGTTATCATAAATACTCTCTTGCTTTAAACTACTGAATTTCTTCTCTCTGTTTTTTGGCTGAGCTGAGAGTGTTGTTAGGAAGATAATACTGAGTTCAGTGTTTCCACCACACACCAGTAGAAGTTGCCAAAGAGCAAAACACAAAGAGAATGCTGCTCCTCTCCAGATCCCCAGCTGTCAGGACAATAAGTTTAGGATTACAGGGGTAAGTACTGTATCTTATTCAAGAGCCAAAGTTGCTTTTGTAACCACTTCAGGAAAAAAATCTGCAAAGGAATGCATTCAACAGCCTTTATGAGCTTGGGTTTCAGTAAAATTAATTAATAGGTATTCTCCATTTTAGATATCAAATACTTGCAGTGAACATGGCAGTCTTGTCTGTACTAAAATGAAATATGAACAAGTAATCCCTGATTTTCAGGTCTGTATTTCAATAGGCATTCTACAAGGCCAGCACAGAGATACAAGCAAACACCACCTCTCTGAAGATAAACAGGAAGGGTGTGTGATATTATAGGTTATTAAACTTTGAAACTTAAATAGAATAAACATCTTTTGTGGTTGTTAAAGAGATGCCAGCTGGGCAAGATTCCTTTGTCCAAGAGAAAACAATAAAAAGTAAAAATTATGGAAAAGTGGTCAATTTTCCTCAAAAAAAAGGCATAAATATCGGAAGATATAACACTGCACTTAATGAGAAGAAAAAAAAATTGCTGTAATGCCAACACTTCCAGTGTTGTCTTGTGTCACATGGATTATTCTTATTCACAGTGTGTACTACTCTCAAATGATTAAAGTAAGAGTGTCAGCAATTCCATAAAACTCTCAGGGAAAGGATTAGGAGAAAAGAAAGGAAAATATTTTATTCTCTGTAAATATCCTGATAACTACAGAGTAAAACATATGTGCCACTGAACCAGCCATAAGCAACCAAAGTATCACGTTGGTTGAGGTTTATGTTTCTTATGCTTCAAAGAACAAAGCTAACTAAACCATGAAAAAGGTGAGTTGACAATCAGATCATCATTTCATTTTAAACCCAATAAAGGGAAATATATGTCTGGCACAAATTATCTTGATTTATGAGCATTGTAGTGTTTATGTTCATTGTGTCTGAAAACTGGAAGCCATGTGCCCATTTTCACTGAACAAGGTATTCCACAAATTTTCCTTTTTGTTCAAAAATACTGAGGAAAAACAACACGTCTGTGAAACTGTATGCACTTCATTTCAATAACCATTTCTGCTGATCTCTTCTGATTATTAGCAGTAGGCCGATAACCAGTACTTTTGAATTCAATTTATATTCTTGTATGACTGTGATCAAGAACTTTGCTCTTGGCTATTGTTCAGGCCATGTGTTGGATGCCTGTACTTCTGAAATTCTTTTCCAGCTTCAATACTTCCTTTTCAGAATGAAATCGACTGCAACTTCCTGAGCTAGTAAAAGATCTATGTCCACTTAATGCTCACAATTTCAAAGGTTTAAACATAGTTTAAAGAGCAGCTTTTCCTCTGTATTCCCTAGATCATTCTCCAGAAATGTCTTCTTTATACTTTCTTTATACTGTCAGCTAAAAATGGGTTTTAAGAATATTTGGAGAAAATATTCACAACAAAGCACACAAAGAACGGCAGCAGTTTCATTCTAGCAACTTTTCTGAGATCATTAAGGTTGACTGCGGAAAGCTGGATCTCAGCTCTTGCAAATCTACAGAAAGCATGTACAGAAAGCTATTTAAAGCTGACAACATATAGAAGTGGTTTGGCTGGTCATGCAATGTCATATTTTACCAGCTAGTCCCTATAGCAATGCAAAAGCTACTGTAACTGCTTAAATGTATTTGCCTTCTATATACTGTTTGCTATCTTATAAAAAATAATATAAACATTTTTCACAGTTTCAGGTGCCAGATGCTTTCTTAGCTGTAATCACAGAGCAATGCAACACTTGATGTTTCAGTGCACCAACTGTGCCAAACAGAAGCATCATGGTTTTCAGTCACTGCTACAGATCATTTGGATGGACATTTTTGGTGCTTCACAATGCAGATGCAAAGAAAAGCCAGCGTGTTCAATTTTATCCTCAATTCTTTCCTGACAAGAAGCGTTGCTCATATATTCTTGGCAGAATATCAGATGTGAACTTTATAGCAGGGCTCAACTGTCTCCCAGTGATAGGAACAAGAGTTTTATCATTCATTTTCACGGAATCAAAAATAAGACCAAGATTTGGGCAAAACCAGACAGGGTTGTAAGATATCTGTCAGTTTTTGATATCTGGATTGAGACGGTCTTAACTGAAATTCTAGTGACTTGAGGGACGTGCATCAACTGAAGGTTTCTTGTTTAGTATTGCTTTCTCTTTCAAAGTACACAGTAAACTATCACAGATGTTAAAAATTTTTAGAATTTCATACCCTCATACTCAGCTGAATTCCTTCTTGTGGAAGATCCTTGACACGTTATTTATAATTTTTGGTTTTGCTCTGCAGGAAATACAGACACAAAATTGAATGATTTCTTTTAAACGGTTGTGTCTGTCCTGAAACTTTACATGTTATTTACTAATTTCCTGAGCCAAAGCTTTGTTTCCACATATAAACTAAACACCAGTAGATATTTGGTCAAATAATTTTCTCCTGTAATTATTTTGCCTTTTTTTTTTCCCCTCCTTCCATTGTTTAAAAACTTTACAATGATCTTCTTTAGTGAAACTTGAATGCTATTCCAAAAGGACAGGATACACTTTTAGTCTTGATGCCTACTCCCATAATGAAGTAATGGGAAATCTTAACAGAACCTTCAGTGGCAGCTGGAAGGAGCCTGTGATATGCATACTAATGGCTTTCTTTAAGTATTGCCAAGAACAATTAATCATAAGTTTCAGATTTGCTTATTTTAGATTATTCATAACATCGTATTATTTTGAAAGCATATACACAATAATAAAATGTAGTAAAACGCAGAGAAACCATAGTTCAATAGTAAAGGTATGTGTATGGGATCAGTTCCTCCCTCTACCACAGACTGTCAGTGTGGCATTAGGCAACCTGCTTTAGTCCAGAGTCACAGGCTCTACCTTGAGTCAATACAAGAGGGAGCAGGAATAATTTCAGTGGAGATATGGCAATGAAAGCACTTGAGGATCCATTCAACTAATACCTTGCAGATAGTATGATAGTATTCATGTGTTCTTTTATGTATTAAAAAGAAGGGGCAAAAGCCTCAAGATAAAACATATATGCAGGAAATAAAAATACAGAACTATATTGTCGGCAACACATTCTGCTGTAATAATCTCAAGCATCCATTGGAATGGTGGGAAATTATTCATATGAATCAATCAGGAATAATTTTATATGCCATTAATCTTTGCATATTAATATATACTTAATAATTGGAAACTAATACTGTTAGCTATTTAAACTGTTAGCAAGAAGTACAGCCAGAAACTGAAATAAATAGAAAAATCAGACAAATGTACTGAAGGAAAGAGAGGTGTGGTACAGCAGGTACTGTCACTGGCACCAGCTGTGAAATACCAGCACTTCAGTAGTGTGGGAAAAGTAAGAGCATCAGGAATAGCGAATGTAAATCAATCTGGTTGAACACTGCATTATTCCATTAAAAAAATAAAAGGTACAGACCTTTGCCATAGGGCAAGGATAGGGCAAAATTTAGGTCTAAATTTTCAGTTACTTTGCTCTTCCAAGAGGAAAGCAATATGGGAAGAATGAGAAAACCTATGAATAGTTATGCATAAGTGCAGCTGATCCTACATAAAAGCATGTGAAAAATGTAGCAAAAGTCCAACAGTTCTTTCACAATCTCTCAAGAAAGCAAAGAAGGGTGATCAGCAAAAGCTGTTCAATACTCAGATTAAAGGAAAAGAAAGGAAAGCAGAATGAATTTCTGTTATCCTGTAGTCAATACAGGATAAGCAATTTCCTTTGAGTTTTAAGTAGAATTTACAGTATCATAAGCCTTCCCTTGTGAGTCCAGTCCTTAAGTATACTAAAAACATCATTGTAGTTTAGCTCTACTGGCATTTTCAGATGAGGAGCCAACCACTGAAGTATTTACTGAGCTGAGTTCTTTCTGAAAGGAAAGAATTTCAAACCGAAAGATGTTTCAGGTTTGAAACAAAATGAAAAGCACAATTTTTCTACTCAGAAGTACTTTTGGAAAAACACAAACAGGAATTCCCCAGAGAAACACTCTGTAATTACTTAGATGTCCTAAGGATATCTGGGGCCTCTGGCCCTCTAAGAACAGCACAGGTAATCCCAAACCTATGCCTATGCCTCCTATTACCATTTGTGAAGTCTGAGTAATCTTTTATATATATTTCTACAGTCCTGTTATTCTAGCTCAAAATTTTCACTCTCAAATACACTTTTTCCTTTGGGAAGTAAATATTAAAACCTGAGAAATTTTACATATTTGATGTGCAGAAGAAGCTGAAATCCATCCTGCTTTATTATACTTTTTAAATAAGGTAGAAACCAAAGCTTGTAATGTTTACACACAATTCTGTTTAAAATTACTCCATGCAGACTACAGTTTTTCAACTAGAAATACACATATATGGATCAATTAAGTATTTTGATTTTGAAGAGTGTTTTTGCATAGTTACAAATCTCATTAGTTTTCTGCTTTCTCTTAATCTGGCCACAGTTCTCAAACCATGAAACAAATTTCTCGTTTCAATGACCTGTCAGTGCCTGCCCACTTGTTCAAAAATCAGCAGAACAGGATCCTAGGTCAACAACTAACAATGGCAACTTCTGTTTTCTACAATTCCTGACCCTATCTTGCATTCCTAAAATACAATGGGGATTTTAGATACTCAAATCTTCTTACTTGCCAAAGCAGAATAAAATCAACATGCTGTCAGCATGTTTTTCCTCTCTATTTGAACTTAGGGATTCAATCACTTTCAGGAAATTCTCCAAAGTGATGAGAGTAAAAAAAGGGGGATTCTCTTATTTCTCCCTTCAGATTACTTTAATGGAACAAAGATATTATTCACAATAATATATTAATTTTCAAGTTAAGAGCAAGCAGGGTTTTCTTGGATGAGCACTGTGTTTTGTCAGCAATTAAAAAGCTACTGACCTTAGATGATTTGTCAGGGATTTCATTTTGGTCCCTCCATACAGGTAGGCACACGTTAGCCTCTGCCCCACTGTGTCTCCCTGCTGCTGCCCCAGGCAGGGAAGGGATCCCCCTGCCAGAGCCTGCAGGGAGTTGCAAGGCAGAACAGGCAGCAGCAGGGGTCCCACTCCTCATCCCAGTGCATTCCTCTTACAAATTCCATAGAAATGCATCCCCTTGGAGGTCTGCCTCATTGAAGGAAGCCATCAGATTTTGAAACTACCACAGGGAAAATGGCAAAGAGCAGGATCAAGCACACAATTCTGTGAAGATTGAACCAGGCTGAAAACATACTCTGATCGTCCCCAGGGTGAGAAGGTAGAAAGAGAAAAATAATGGAAGGCCCAGACCTTGCCCTGGCTTTGGCAAGCACAAAGCCCTGAGTCCTCATTTTCATGGGTAATGGGAAGCCAAAGGAATACAACATGGATCAAGTGAGTTAGGAGCAAATCCCAAAAAAGGCCATGGCTCCCTGGTATTTTACAGAAACTTCAGTTACCACAGTGGTACCAATACAACTTTCCGTAAAGTTTCTCTTTCCATCCTTCTGCTTTTTTTCCAGATAATGAGAAAAACATAGGAATTTCTCCCATATGAAAGGAGAACATTGGCACTGTAATAAAGAAAGTAGGTACTGCACATTTTATTTCAGTTCCTGAGCATCTCTAACTTCATTTTGGTGCTAAATGGGATACATTTAGTAGGAATCTTCCTCCTTTCTCATCACAGTGACATTTTCAGACAGAGAAGATAAACATCGCAAAATGCTATTGGGGAAATGTAGAGGATATATATTAACTTTGATGTAAGCCCTTTATGGCACATATAAAAATAAATGATGCTAAAAGTTAATACCAATCACCAAGCACATATATGTGAAATCACAAGAGCCATCAGTGAGTTATAGATCAGCATCTGCGTAACAAGGCCCACGCATTACAGCTTTGGATAAATCATATTTACATAATCTAGCTGTGCTTCCCTGTACATATCTCTGCAAAGCATCATTTCATTATCAATACTATTTCATCCCTGTGAAATGTAAATTTTGCGATGAGGGCCTGCTGAGATACAGGACTGAGTGCAATGTGATTCCACCATGCTAATTAACAAACAGGCAGGCTCAATCTCAAAGTAAATGTCAATCCATGTGATTAGAAAAATTGCTACACTGGCATTTTCTTTCCATCCTAAAGAAAGCAACTTCAGATTCATTCTCTTCATTAAATGCCAAACTACAGCACCCTCTCTGGTTCCAAGCTACTATTCAAGTTTGTCCCCCTTCTTAGTTGCTCTATCATTACCCTGATTTGTTCTTTTTCTCCTTTTAAAAAGAAAAAATTTACAGGATAACATTATACTATGTGTATACATATAGAAGCATAATAGGTATCAAGATGTATAATTTAACACAATTTTTGTTGAAAATAATAATTAAGCATAAGAAGACATTAAGACACAAGAGACTACAAAGCAATCACATTGCAAGAAAAGTGGGCTTGGAGAGAAGAGGATAAGCTAGATCTCTCTCAATCTTATGTCTGGGAAAAGACACAGACTAGCACATAACAAAATAAACCACTATTATCCATCCCAGGAGTGATTTAGAAAGATAATTTTCTTGCAATTCAAAGAATGGAAGCACATAGTTTTGAAGTCATCAGCTTTCTCTTTTTTTTTCCCCCCTACTGTCTGAAAGCATTCTCCACAGAACTTTTGTCACTGAACCTTTCAAACACAACAGCTGCAACCTCAAATACTTGCTCATTCTCTTCCCAGGACAGAGAGAAGGCCTGTAGGTAGGTATGTCAAGTCCCACTACCTCAAATTCCCATCCCAGGTGCTTTCCACACTAGTTCCATCATTACATTTGTGTCAGGATCCCCATTTCCATCAAGTTTCTACAGGCAAAGTGAGTCAGACTCAGGAGCGACTATTTAGGATTGGTACAAATCACTTCTGATAAACTGAAAAATGGCCTTTGGGTTTGTGCATAGCTCCTAGAAGTAGAGACACCAATTCTCTTGCCCACACATGTAGAGATTTCCAGTGGAAAGCAAGCCAGGCATGCAGGCACAGAGGGCGGTGCTGTGCACTCCTGAAACCCACATCACCAAAGGCTGAGAAGCACAACTCACACCCGAAAGCACAGAGCTGGGGCCTCATCATTACTGTGACAGAAGGGGGATACATCATGCAGAACTTCTTCAAATGCTTCTGTCTAATCAGAAATGGATGAATATGTATGGAAGTGCCTTTGACTCAGTGCCTTGCAGAAAGACACTTTAAGATTTATTCATAGATATTTGTTCCTAGTATCAAACTGAGTTTGTTCCTCCTGAAGGTTTGCCTCATTCCAGTTTAAAAGTCAAACTGTTCTTCATATATAGTTTGTAAGTTTTATATCAAAATGGGAAACTCCAAGCAGGATCTGACCATTTTTACTGAGCCGATACTGGATTTTAAGGCTTCAGACCAGTCTAACTTTTGCATGCTTTGTTGATTGGTGAAGAACAGTAGAAAGAAATCTGTGCAAGCTTCTCTCAAAACTTCTGCGCTGTATCTTTTCTTCCATGTTGAAATTTCCTCCCATTTAAACCACACATAATACCTTCCTTTACTGCTGTGATTTACAGCTGGCCACCAAGTCCCACACAACCACTCACTCAGCAGCAGGATCAGGAAGAGAACTGGAAGGGTAAAAGTCAGAAAACTCATGGGTTGAGATAAAGAGAGTTTAATGGGGAAAGCAATAGCCACACACACCCAAGCAAAAGAAAACCAAAGAAATTCACTGCTTCCCATAGGCAGGCAGGTGTTCAGCCACTTCCAGGAGAGCCAGGTCCTGTCATGCACAACAGTGACTCGGGAAGACAAATGCCATCAGTCCAAATACCCCCCCCTTCCTCCTTCTTTGCCTCAAGCTTTATATACTGAGCATGATGTCATGTGGTCTAGAATATCCCTTTTGTAGTTGGGGCCATCTGTCCCAGCTGTGTCTCCTCCCAACCTCTCATGCACCCCCATCTTCCTTCCCAGAGTGGCAGCACAAAAACCAAACAAGGCCTTGGCTCTGTGTAAGCCCTGCTCAGCAATAACAAGAACATCTCTGTATTATCAACCCTCTGTTGAGCACAAATCCAAAAAACAGCCCCATACCAGCCACTGTGAAGAAAGTCATCTCTACCTCACTCACAACCAGCATAAATCTCTAGGAATTTCAGTCTCTGGCAACAATGAAATATTTATTCACTCACATGACTCCTTAAACTGTGCTTCATCTGACAGACCTTTCATGTATGGTCTTTGAATGCCCCTCCTAAAAGGCTCACATTTGGGGTTACGTTGCATTCACTGGATTAAGATGTATATATTCTCAACTTTTTCCCTTTGAGGAAGAGAAAGAGCTCAGTAGACTAGCTCTTATTTCACATTCAATGATAAAATTGGTTACACATACAGATAAAAAACATTGGTCAAAACAAGCGAGATAAAGTAGCAGCAGCTCTAATAAGACAGGGGATGTTTCACTCCAAATCTACTTGAAAAACAGTTACCAGAAAGAGCAACTTTCTAATGGTGATAATGTGCACTACAGTGTTAGGATAGTTTCCATCTTGATTCTTGCTTGGTTTCAGCCACCCAGAAATAGTTTTCCTGAAGTAAACATACTTCCTTCCCCCCTCTAGTCCCAAAATATGAAGATAATATCCAGCTTTTGGACAAAAGAAATAAGGACTTTCCTTCTCTTCTAATTAATGGGTATCCCCATGTCTTGAAGACTTCTCTTGTCAAAACGTGTAACTTGTAGCAGTTTGCTATTAGTAATGATGTTAACAATGACCTGTCAAATTAACTAAAAACAAGCGCATTAGGATTGCTTGTGAAATAGACAGAAAGCCTGATGGGAATGTCAAAACTAACAGAATAGTTTCAACTCTGGTGGTCTTCTAGGATTATATATGACACACTTTGAAAGGTCAGAAACAGTTAATCAGCTTAACATAGAAGAATCGACCAGAATTGTCAATTCAGAAAGATTTCTGAAGATTATACATGCCTTGGTTTAAAAAAAAAAAAAAAAGTGCTTATTATGGAAAAATCTCTTCAGTGCATTTTTACATATTCTGTTATAATCATATTTCTTCACCACAGACCTATCTAGACATAAAAATATATCTGAAGTTTAAAAGGACCACTATTCATTATACCAAATAACCACCACATTGGAGTAACTCTTATGTTCTTTAATTGAATGAACAGAAGATTTTGGTAAATAACATATTTCTTGATCCTGGGGTTTTCTTTATGAATTGAAGGGTTTTCCAATGCACATTGCCACAGAAAGACAAGTAAAATCTCCAATAAGAAAAACACCCAATAGGAGCTTTGGGAGCATACACACAAAGCTCTGAATTTAAACATCTGTTTGGAAAGCATTGCTCCTAATCTCCTGCCTAGAAGGAATGCTCTTCTTTGTCCATCCTTCTTTCAAATACAGATATGTAACAGCAAAAAAAACCCAACCAAATCAACAAACAACCACCCCCAAAGTACACACATTTTACATAATGTAATCTGCAGCTTTTGATTGTGTTTTCGAGCCACATTTCATATTAAAATATATTGGCATGTCACTACCAACAATACCATAAGCCAGCAGAATTTTAATAATATATTTAATACTAAATTATGAAATACAAATGTATCTCCATTTTCAATACATGCAGTCAATTTCGAAGGCCATATTTCACACTGTATGAACTTCATAATATAAGTCTCCCAAAACATTCCAGTTTTCACCGTCTTAGAAATAGAAAAATAGGCTGAGGTTTATGTCTAAAGACCTGACTCCGGGTCACAAAAGGAGAATTCAAAAGAAAGAGACAGATTTAGTTGCTAAGAGACCACAGCTACTGAACACATGCTGTTATCTAATGGCATGCAATGAAGGCTTTCCAGTGAGAGAATGTGTAATGTATCTCTGTGTACCAATACCGCCTGTCATTTACTGAGAGTAAAATACCTTAATAATAGTGGAGGAGGCCCTTCATTGTAAGCTGAAAAGCACAAATGTCTAAAAAATAAAATAAAAATAAAACCTCAAAACAAACACACTGAAAGTCCTGAGGACTAAAACCTTTTGAATTTATTATTTCTTTATGTGCTTTTATGTTACTAAATAATGAGTTTGATTACATAAGTCACATCTCTGTTACTGTTATGCTGATATTAATCCTTAACTTATGATTAGCAATAAAAACTTACACAATACTGAAGCATGCAGAAGAAAGGAGTCAATACCAGCCTGATAATTCCAGAACTGAAAGGGTTGTATGTGATGTTCAGATGATAGAATACAACAAACTTTTGTCTACAACAAACTTTTAACTGGCAGAGTCCTTTTCAGAAAAAGCCAACTTTGGGCTTCACCTTGAATACAAGGCAACACAATGCTGAAAGCATCAAAAGGCAAACTCTTTCAACATTTACCAGATTCAGATTACAAAACCCAATAAACTGTTAAAAAAAATTTCTATTTAAAACTTTATTTTCCACATTTATACTACTCATGGAACATAAGTTTCACCAGACTGCTGCAGGTGTCTCAGGAACATTGTGTGGAGACTGGGTAGTGCTGCTCCTGCAGTGTCTTAGCTCTAAAATGTTTCAGATGTGTTTTTTTCCTTACGCAAAGTTTTCCTTGTCTACCCCTCCTCACTTTCTTCCTCTTGCTCCTCAAAATTTTAATCTGTCTGAATAAGCATAAGACCAGGCAGTCCCGTAGCTGTAAGCAATAATCAGCCATCCTCAACTAAGCTATTCCTGCTCAACCATTACTGTCTGTAACTAGATTTGGCATCCTCTCAAAATACCTCTCTATCCACTGGCTATAAAAGGCCAGTATATGACTAGCTGAAACCAGACACCGAAGTTGTACGTGTCTATAAGTAAATAAAATTAATTGCACATGTACCATCATAATCATAGAAAGGTTGGGGTTGAAAAGGACCTTTAAAGGCCATCTAGTCCAGCCCCTCTGCAGTCTAGATCAGGTTGCTCAGAGGCCCATCCAGCCTGGCCTTGAATGTTTTCAGTGATGGGGCATCCACCACACCTATGGGGAACCTGTTCTAGTGCCTCACCACCCTCATTGTAAAAATCTTCCTCCTTATATCTACTCTGAATCTACTCTCTTTTAGTTTAAATCCTTTACCCTTTATCCTATCAAATCTGAATCTGGATTAGGTAACACATGGGGTTACCAAGATCCAAGGAACAGATCTGCACCCTGGTAACTTACATTTATTTATGAAATTCATGCAACTTGGCCTAGTTAAGTTGCTTAGAGAAAAAAAACCAAACCAGGCTACTTCCACTCTTCCCTTGCAACATCACACTACAAATGTAACTTTAAAGTTGTCTTGAATAGTGTCTCTTCAGAGAGTCTTTTCCCAACACTGCTCTACCCCATCCTGGTGTCTCTTTCCAGAACAGAGTGTCCAGAAAGAGAGTGAAGCTCTTGTTTCTAGACATTAGCTGACGTGAACACTGATACTCCCATGAAGCTGTGAATCTGCTGAATGTTATTCATCCACAGAGCTACAATTAATATTTGCTTCTTAGCAAAATTATTGAACTAATAAAGTGTAATTGTTTCTTTGCAGCTATTGTGGACAGTAACATATCCAGCTCTCATTAATGTGCACTCTATTCTCATGCCAAAATTCTCAAAGAAACAAAACATTGTGACATTCTTCTCTTAATACATGTGTTTAATTACTGATACAAACTATGGGAGTTATAGATGTGAACTAAGTTCTGTGTATTCACCCAAATCAGATGAGATTATTTCCCTCCCTATGAATTCCTGAAAACATTAATTCAATTGCAAAGTTTCCTTCTAATATCAAAAACACAGAAAGCAGAATTTTCCACCTCTTTAATCCCAGTATCTTTTCTGTTCACTCAAAAAAAGTCTAACTAAATCTTAAGAAAATAAATAACCTTTGTTAAAAAACGAATGTCTATCATTTAGATCAGTGTCTACAATCAAGATAGCAAAAGGATGCAGAAAGGCAGAAACCTCCTGCATTCAAACACCAAACTCATAATGAAAAAGGCAATGAACCATTCATTTCATTTTCAAGAATATTCAATCAGAACATTAAAATGCATTATGATTATAAGATGCTGCTAAAAATCCACATCTGCCTTATATCCATAAAGTCTTTAAGTGATTAAACAAGTCAATAGAATTTCCACATTAAACATACAAAGATTTACATATAATCAACAAAATCAGCACACACGTGTATGTATTTGTATTTGTGCATTTTAAACAGAACAGTTTTTATCTATGAATAAATTCATTATGAATCATAATACTCCAAAAGCTATATTTGTAAGGGCAATAATCAGAGTTCTGACTCCATTGTAGTCATTCTAAAACCTCCACTTGCTTTTAAAAGGTCCACCTCTCTTCTAAGGGAACTAAATATAAATATATTTATAACTATATAAATAAGTATATTCTTAGATAAATATAAGAATAATCCCAGTGTAAGTACAGGTAACTAAGTAAGACCCCTGAAAAAAGCAGATCATTGTATGTATCAAATAGATTCTATAAATTACCTTGCACTATTATGAGGAACTATCACCAGGTTATCTATCTTCTGATAATGTTTTTCATAGCGCTAAAGAGATTCATAGTGCTAAAGAGATATGCTATAGAAAGTGTCTGTTACTTTGCATTTCAGCAATCATTTAAATTATGAGAAGCATGTTTGTTCCAACAAAAGCAAATGTCTGACATAAGGCTTGGGGTTCACTTGGGGTTTTCGAGATAAGGAGAAGAACACGATTTTCTTAACTCTACTGTAGAGATTTAGTCTATAAAGGAAAAGGACTGCTTAAGTAACGCAGACCAAGCAAAGCACACCTTTGAGAATTAAGCATGTTGCACACAACCACACTATATACACAACATGCATTCTTTGTAATAAAGATCTATATTTCAAATAAGCAGTTAAAACCTTTCCTGAGCAGGCTGTACATCCCCCTAAGTGTTGCACAAATTGAATTCACTTGGACCTCCCTGTTACAGATTGCACATGGAAGGTTTTCCAAGGAGGCTGAGGGCCAACACCTGTTCCAATGAAAAAGTTGCTCACAGTTTCTGGCTCTGTAAACTCAGTTTCATAAAGACTCTTTGACTTGTGGTCTTGACTTTTCATTTTCCGCAATTCAACTCTAAAGACTACTTCTAATATAATAATCCAGACATTTGAAAAAACTACCAGATCCACACAAGACGCTATTGAGCTACAGGCTTCCTACTGAAAGATTAGACTTGTATTCCCATGCCATAGAATGAAAGCATTTTTCGGATTTTCCATTGATTTATATAATATCTCTTCATAACAAATGAAAATTACTTATTTACAGTGCATCACTAATGAACCTTTATGTCCTGGGATTCTTACATCAGTTGCTAAACAGTTTGAAAACTGACACTAATAAAATCTATTTTCAATTTGTCATTTAGCCTGTCCTTTTCCCAGGATATATAGTACAGAACACCATATGTGATTATTTCTGACCTCTGAAAGCAAAAGAGTTGTTTTTTGCCAATGTATCCAATCTCTGTAACCAGTCTAAACTAAAAATTCTCTCACCTTGGTATTAGGTAGTTTTTGAAAGACTAATTATAAAAATAGGCAAATAACTAACTTTGTTTATAATTTATAAATTGCTTAATAAGTATTTTCTTTTTCTTTTCAAGAAATTGTTGCTTTCATCAGAAGTGTTGATAGATACACACATTTGGTAGGGGACCACACTTTAGAAAAATGTTAACAATATACAAACAGGTGTTTTGGCCAAGCTACTTGAGTCAATAATAGCAAGTACCTCATTTAAAGCACAAGCAGACCCATAGTTTTAGCACCCTCCTTGCTCCCAAGAGGGGATACAAAACCTCAGCAAACCCCACTGACAGAAGGAGAAACACTGGGAAGCCCCGAAGCAGTGCTCAGCCAGACCTAAGAAAGCCTCACCAACGAGTTCACAGCGTTTCCTCCACAGCTCTTGGGGTGCTTCCCAAAGGAAGGCATTCCCACTGGCCTTCACAATTTACAAGTACACAGAGACACAAAGACCAGAAGCCTCTTGGTCCAGGCCCATTAAAGCCTCAGGAAGGCCTATCCTGCACAGAGCACAAGTGGTACAAACAGCACTTCCAGCAGCAGATTGTCCTCACACACGTGCAGGATGGATGAGCAGCATGTGTACAGCAACTCAGATCACAGTAAGGAGGGAGGCACAGGCCACTCATTTTACATGTGACTCATCATTCAAGTAAAATAAAGTTAAGAAATATGACCAGCACTTAAAAACTAGCAAGAAAACACTAATGCTTTGAACTCAGTATTCTCACAAAGATCTAAAAGCTCCAACTTCTGAGAGTAAGCATCAGAGAGGACAGAGAACTGAGAAATGATTTCCAGCTCTTGCTGATGTTCATTTATTTGAGAATCTAGAGCAAACTCAGATGTTGCTTACTCTTACATTGTGATTTCCTAATCTTGAATTTCAATATTATAACAGGAAGTAATACTAATTCAGGGAGGAATTCCAAGGATTACACAAGAATACACTCTAAGCAAAGCTAATAACTGGAACAGAGTGTGAAAGTTTTAAGTACTAACATGAGAAAGACAAACAGTAAGAAGCTGTAAAAGCAGCAGCATTTAACCAATCTCAGTGAGAGAAAGTACTAATCTTTAATGAACAAATATCAGGGAGAAAAGGCAGGGGCACGCACTAGTCATAACAATTACATTTGGAGTCTCTCTGTTGTTAACTGTCACAAAGACCAAAGAGGAACAGAGCAGATTTATTGCTAGGCTCTTGTAGAGGCTAATCACTAATTCTAGCTGATAGTTTGAAATGTTTTGGATGGTTGATTTTGTCCTTTTACCAGACACAAAGTCATCAGCCACTACAGAGAATACAAACACATTGTGGCAGATACAATACTCCTGATCAATTACCAGGCAGCAAAAGGACCTGGCTCAGCTGCTCATCATTTCAGTTATTCACCAGCAGATGGAACTTAGAGAATATTAGGTTTTCAACTAGTCATCATTCTTACATACCATGCATTGAAAACTTCATTAGGAAAACCCAACAAAATAATTAAAAACATTCAAGAAAGCTCACAATAAAAAAATTTTGACAAATACATTCCCATTCTGAGTGTCAGGCAGAATCTGATTTCATATAGAACAGAAACTGATGGAGAGATCAATATGGGCCTAATCAAAAGTCAGCTCAAATTCACGCAGTGAAGAGCTATTGAATCAGTTTGTCATTCCCTTAGACACCTGTGAAATTAACTGATATTCAACATTTAAAAAAAAAAAAAAAAGGAGCACAGGCTCCCTAATACTTGTAGCCTCTATGCCTGAGACTCGGCTGAGGATGAGCAAGCACCACGACCCACTGCGTTTTCATTTCCACAACAGCCTCGGCCTCCTTGAGAGCTTGCCAGAGGCAACAACAATGGCGCAAAATGTTCATAACTACATATTGCACAAGACACCAAGCAGGAATCAGTTTATTAGTGTTGTCAATCTACTTCAATAGGAGCTGGGAAGTCTACAATGAAAGGCTTTGTTTCTTGACGTGTGTGTGGCACCTAATTGTCAGGGTTATTTTTGCTCTCAGTTTGATGTTGAATACAATCAAGTTCACAGAGTCCATATAAGCCCATGTGCATACAATTCTATACTCCCACTATGCCTAAGTGACTGTTTAGTTTCAGATTACTGCCAATTAAAACACAAATAGAAGAAGAGGCCCAGGAAGGAGAGCACACCGCACCAAGGTAGGACACATATTATTCTATTTAAAGTGACTGTGACAATGAAACCATGAGGTTTACATTTTAGGAGAAGAAAACAATCATCTTGCTGCTCAAGGAAAAGAAGGATTTAAGAGAACTCAAGTGGCACAGCCAAAGACATCATCTTCCACTGCAGCCAACACTGAACTAAAGGCAGAGCAAAAAAGAAAACCAGCAGGACAAAGGGACCGAAGCAAGGAACAAGAATGTATTTTAACTCCTGGAAAACAAAACAAAATGTATCTAATCATTACTAGTGAACATGAATCAACAGAAAGAATAAAAATAATAATAAAAAGTCTTTGCTTCTCTGCACAGACATTGTTACTTACCAAAATCTGTAAATTTTATGTAAATTATTTGCAAAATAATTCTAGTTTAAGCATGGAAAACACCTTTTGTGTACACTCTTCATTTAGTAACACAAGGTTTTTATTTTGCTTAATTTGACCTCAAGCCTGACAGCCAATTTATATTTTGTATTAGGAATAGATGCTCTGCTTCTCATATGGGACTACATAGGTCTATGCACAGTTAACTCATAATGACACCTTTTTTGTCTTTTCACCAGAGACAGAGTTAAAAAATTATAAAAAGTGGGTAGATAATAACTACATTCTTGAATTTTGGCCATAATTAATTTAGTTGGATTTCAGGTTTTGTTTCTAGAAACTTTAGGAAAATTAGAGGTTTCAAAAAGGCAAAACATACAGTGTCAGAACATACACTTAAAATCCATACACAGCCAATTAACTTATATGGCAAACAAACGATTACAGATGCTTCAAAAATGTAACCTTTTCCCTAGTTCATGTTTAGAAGTCACACCGCCAAAGTTCCCACTTCAAGTGCCAGCTGCTTTGAAAAAGCCTCCCCAAATGGTGTGCACAGATACAGCATGTGTATGTTTACATTATTTAATTAAGCAATGTTGTGTGGCCGAAGTTGTGAGAATAACTAAATCATTGATGTCTCAGGAGTATTGTGCGACATGCTGAGAATGGTTCTCAGCCAGGCTTTACCCAGGAGTGCTGTGTTTTCATTCCCCAGGAAAGTACAGCGACAGTAACCCTGCCTCATCATACTAATATTTAACAGCTGCAAATTATAAGTCCTTGTTTTTCATTTACCTTTATCTTGTTGTTTTGTGGGTTTAATGGGGTTTTCCCTCCACCCCCCATCCTCAATAGCCACTATGGAATTGTATAGCATGGATGGATTTAGGCAAAAAGGTCATCTGGACCAACCTCCCACTTGAAGCAGGAACAATCAAACTTTCTAGGACTCTCATGTCAGAGGGCATATCTTCCAGGAAGTGGTTATCTCACTGGGGGACACAGAAGGCTCCCCACTTCTCTGCAAACAGTATTTCACTGATGGACACATTTTCTCCATGCCTTGAAAACAACTGCAGGCTGGGATTAAGTGATGCTAATGAGTAATGCCCACATCTAACGTGGAGGCGTGGCAGGGCAGATGGAGAAAAAATAAAGCAGAATCCTGTTCTGTTTCATCCTGATCCAGTGAGAAGAGAAGAGGAAGACAGCAGCCACATGAAGGAGCAAGAGGGAACACAGAAACCAAAGGCCTGTGCAAAGAAACCAATTCCAGCTCTCCAAATCCGATGTCATCCAGAGTGCAAATATCCTTCTACGTAGCACCGCTTGGCATCCCCTCTTCCCTCCTACATCTTGGAGCTGTTTTACTTATGATGCTGGTGGGGGTACAGTATGTATACCCACTTATGTACTGAAAGAGTAGAGACCCTTCAAGACAGAGTACATTTCTACTCAGAAACTATCTACCGATGGTAAGACGACTGTGGGGTAACACCAACAACAGGGACACACTGACCACATGGGCCTCTCCTCCCACCTGTTGTTTTCTGCTCTTGAACAGCTTTCCTCTCTTTTGTACTGCATAGAGAATGGCAATATTTGGCCTAATAACCCAAAACTGTTAATCACAGTCCTTACAAAGAGAAAAAACAGTTTTTCCGCATTTATCATGCTGGTCTTGATGTTGGTCCATTTTTATTTTCCCTTACAAAACTAAGCATTGTCTGGTGTAATAGAAATGAGACTCATAATACTACTTGTAATGAACAGATTGAGCTGGAAAAAGCCTCCCACTTCAGCAATAAATTATCTTCAAGAGTGGTTTCTTGCCTCACACCACAACACTGCCATTTAAGAGAAACCATTGAAAGAGAGTATTTTGGTAAGCTCAGTTCCTCCTGCTCTGAAAAAAAAAAGCCTCAGCTTCCCAGTGAGATTTAACTTTTTATGAATGTTTCAGTACTTATACTGATCACAGGGTTTTTTTATACAAAGGCTGTACTGAGCTGGCACCACCTTTTGCATGTTAGACATAACCATCAACACAGGGTCCTTAAAGGTTTCCCATTTCTTTCTTCTAAAAATCATCCTTTCATACAAGTTTGTATTTGATACAGGCATTTGACCATGATAGTCTCCCAAATACTGAATTCCTAAAATGCAGTCAAGCTTTGTCTCCCCCCTCATTCTCGAGGCAATCTGAACTATAAATGATTTTCATTATCAGCTGTCAAGTCTTCATCCAGAAGAAAAGTCATTAAAAAAACCCTCAGAGAAAACACTGGAAAGAAATCCTTTGAATGAGAAAGACCATGATTTATTTTTGATAACAGAATGACTTTGACTCTAATATGCAGTTGCTATCAGCCCCTGTGGTTGTCTCAAGGGTGCAATTTGGATTCTCAATTAAGCTAGCTTAATAAAAGAAAGGCAGAGAAATATCCTTGCAATAATAAAAAGGAAATGACAGCCCAAGCCAACAGTACGTCTAGTCAGTCTTTTAAAATAATAATTTTAGATGTGTTGGAGTAACTGTTCTGCGATAAATAGATCTTATATTGAGATGATCTAAAAAAAACCCAAAAAAAGCATAGAGCTCTCTTAGATGCCTTTCCTTGTTTCCTTCAGATCATTCTATTAGCATTTATTACCTGATTGTAATTTGTAACATACTGTCTCTAATGTGTTTAAGCTGAGGGTAGACTGTGCAAATTCTGGGGCAGTGTCACTGGCTCAAATATGCAGAGCCAGCTTACTGTCCCTTCCCTGGGCAACAAGTTACTTCCAGTAATCTTAAATGGTGTTCCAGCAAGGGACCTCCAAACAACAGTCATCCCAGTCAGATGGAAAACAAGGATTTTAGAGCTGCACAGATCACTTGTCTAGTTACGTCCTTTTTTGACCCACAGTCTTAGCAAATTTCACCCCTTTCTCTGCTAGCAGGAGAGGAATTTTTTTCTCTTTTTTTTAAACACTAGTTTTGATCTTGCTTGTTTGATCTTGCTTTTGATATTTTCTGAAGAAAATATCAGATATGGGCATGGGACTTGTCCATGGGAATCTCCCATGAATCCAACTCCTACAGACACACCGATCAAGAGCATGAATTTGGTGTGTCCTGCATTCTTGAGTAATAACATCACAACATTTTGCTATCTAAAAAAGCAAAGACCTCTCTTCCCTAAGTGACTGAGCTATAAACAGCGTAATTTCAATTATTTCAGGAAAAACTGTCAGTATTTTCTGTTTATATGCCGTAAGATTGCAAAACTTAGCCCATGCTTCTTTTTACCTGTAGAAATATACAGCTGTGTAACTCCTAATTTGTTAACAATATGCATCCATTCAAAGGAAATTATTTTCTGTAAATATTGTGTCTCGGGATGCTTTTGTTGTGCTATCAGGAAAACAAAACTGGCTAGCAGGCAGAGCACAGCATCTTAGAGCTATTGCCTGCTACAGCCTCCTCATCCTTTTTGTCTCTTGTCCAGGACCTCTGTGAACTGTCCACCTATTTCTAAAGACTCCTCCAAGGATGTACTGTGGCTGACCTTGCAGAATCCACTCCCTTTTCTATCCTTCTTGTAGGTCTGCCCTGCACATTTTTGCGCCCATTACTCCTTTTCACCACTGTTATCACCTAGCATGTTCTTCACTGTCCTTCATTTCACTTGATTTCTGCAGTTTAAATTGGACTCCACTATTCTATCAATTTATGGTCAAAATTGGATTCCTCCTGAACTCGAGAATAATCTTAAAAGACTTCAGACATGATGGTTTGGTTTGAGGACTTACCTTTCATTTAAGTTTTTCCTTTCATCTTTCTTCCTTATACAAATCCACAAATTTGTCTTTGCTTCTTTGATTCATTTCTCTAATTATTTTAACCAAATAATGTTTCTATAGTACTATTTTCTACAGATTTTAACAGCCATTAGCATCCACCTGTATGTTTGAGTTCTACAGAGCATTTCAGACCAAGTTTGAATGAGAAAAGCTATAGAAAGAAAAGGATGTGGGGAAGACTTGTGTTGATTTATCCTGTGCTGAGCTTCTTCCCCATCACAGATCAAGAATATGAAGGCAAGTCCAGACTTGTGCCAGGCTACTTCTTAGCCTCTGTCTTACATTGTATGGACGTAACCTCCATTTATTTCATTTCTTTATTTCCTAAATTTTTTTAGTGCCATGAACAGGAGTTTCTATTCCCCATGAGGGTTTAGGAGCAACACGTAGAGTGATAATGAGGCCAACAAATGTATGTTAAATTAACTTGAGAAAACCATGATTTTGTTCTACAGAGACTGTGTTTTCCAATTAAATGTGATTAAGCATGTAGTTGCTACCTTATAGATGAAGTCTAGCATCATAATCTCTCAGATTGCAGAGAAACATCATATATAAAAAAGAACACAAAATGCCCCTTTTTCTTTTTTTTTTTGTGGTATTAAGAAGCACTGCTTTCAAAAAGTTCCTTTTCTATTCTTTTTATAGTTTGTTTTATCATTGAATTTAATTTAAGACAAAATAGGTGAGGAATGTCAGATCAGGCTCCAAACATGGAAACATGAGAAATTGTCTTTGCAAAGATTTTAATTAGACCAACTGTCATTGCACCCAGACCCATAGTAGGCAATACCATTTGATCACCAAGAGCTACAGAAGATGGGACCAATTCTCTGCATGACCCACCTTTCCACCTAAGTAAAGCACTGCAATGAGTCACTATGATTTCAAACAGCTTTAAAAATAATAAGCCTCAAACTAACATAAAAATAAAAATAGACAAGTTAATTTGAAACTTCACTAACACGGGTTTCTAATGCTGCAAATAACCAGCACTTCCAAGCTACTGAGGAGCTTCCTGTCAGCCATCCACCTCTCACATTCTTGTTACCATGCAGGGTTCCCACACGTGTGTGACATCTGACAATCACGATGGGTAGCAAAACTGCACAGTCACCTTGGATTTTAGTCAATTACAGAAAAATCCCTTTTACTAATGGGAAAAAAACGCCAAAAATTGTAATCCTCAAGCTGTCTAAATGTTATTGCAGTCATTGGTTTATTGAGGATTTTACTGGTTAAAGATTTCTCCTTTCCAGTAGATTTACAAAATTCAAATTATATCTGCATATAGCTTACTTGCTAACCTATAGCCTGAAGCTATTAAATAAGATCTTGAAAAATTGCTTGTAATGAAAACATAATCTGAGCTTTAACTCAAGTTTTGGAAATTAAGTTGAAATTAAATAGTAAGGAGTCTGTATTTTTATAGGGTTTTTTACTTTCAACCTATAATCTACCACACCTGCTCAAATTCCTTTCTAATCCTGTATAGAAGCTGAGCTGGTAACAGTTTATTGTTGTGTAAAGTGTATTATTAAAATATACATTTGTGTTTTTTCTTCACCTATGAAGTCTGGTTTACAGATTGAAACTTTTGTTATTTGTATGTTGACTTATATGCATAGGTTATAAAAATATAGTTAATATAAATAACCTGAATACTATTTTAAGGAGCAGAAGTATACTCTGTCACACAAATTGTGGGATTGGGAAGTGATTTTTAGATCATTACTTTCTACACAGAATAAGATGCAGCTCTGGTTACAAAAAAAACTTAAGGTATAGTAGAACAGGCAAAAGAAAGGATGGGGAAAGTGACTATTAGCTTTTCCATGTTATAGATGCAAACCTAAGAAAATCACAGCCTTATGTGTGCAGAGGGCCACCATTTTAGGGACCAAATTATGATCCAGTAAAGTGTGTCAAGCTAGCAGGAAAACCCATTACTCACTTCTGAAAACTGAAGATGAAGTATTTGGCTCAAAGTCACCCTGAGAGTCAATAACGCATCCAGGTTCCAATCTTGTTTCCCTCACCCCAGTCCAGCCTGCAGAGTCAGATCATCTTCTCATTTAGATAAAATACTGAACCCCAGTTCTATTTGCTGTTCTTCTTCTTGACTAAGCTTGCTTTCACTGTTACTTGTAACACAAGCGCTGTAGATGCAGCCAAGAGTAGTGGTACTTCCAAAGACCTGTATAGTAAAATACTCACCAGGTATGCCACTGCTGTTCATGGCATGGCTGGGGTTGAAAAATCCAGAATGGGAAAATTCCTCTGCTTGTTTAGCACTTAGCTGGGACACAGTACCTACATTATATGAGTCAATTAAATGAGCCTGGGACTGTTCTCTGGCACTGAGGCCAACAGGCATGGAGTAACTCACATTCACATTGTTAAATTCTCAGGCCCTCCAAAACAGGGTGGCCACAGGCATAACCCCTTGCAGGGATTATCCCCGGCTCATCTTAGTGCCCAAACCACACCTGGGTATAGGGAGGACAGTGCTGGTTTTCCAGGCCCAGGACCCTCCCCATTAGCAGAGACCTCACCTGGCCTCCTGCTGGCCCCTTCTTCAGAGGTGAATTTCTGTCCAGGCTAAAGAAAGATCATTTCCCTTGATCTCTAACCACAGAGATGTATCAAATAGCAGCTGCATCAATGGAATAACTTGATTCCTGCTCATTCACTAAGAATTTTTTTTATCCATACCTCTTTCATAAGTCTGGGAGCCACAATCACCTCTATTATTTTCTGTCCTTCCAAATTTAAGGAGAGAAGGGAGCTGTTCTGTAAGATGGCCATTACTAATGGATAAACTTTGTCCAGATGTTTAGTTTCTCAAATCAAAGACTCAAATTAAATCACCTATTTAAGGGTAAAAATCCCTTTGATTTCAGAGTTGAAAGAGAGATATATTCCAGTTTTGATCTCACTAGCACCCTCTATAGACTTTCTACTGCTCTGCATTTCCAGTACTGCTATTGAAACAGGGTGGGGAAAATAAAAATGAAAAAGAAAAAAAAAAGAGAGAAAAAAAAAAAAGAGGCAGTTTTCCTTGATCTGTTAAGGATGAAAAACTAGCATCCACAGGGAGAGACTGCTTTTTATAATAAACACACCTCCTAAAAGTTAATTACTTTCCATTTAACACAGCAGGAGTGACTAAAGGCACCACCAAAACACACAGTGCCATCTAACGTACAAACCACCTTGTGTAATCTGAGCATCCAAACAGGGAGAAAACAAAGTCCACACAGGAATCTATGTCCAGCCACAAGCAAACAAGGAATTTTTCAACAAACAGATGATTCCTGATGAAAGCCTATTCTCTAACTTTAGACATTTTTAAATTATCAGGCTGCATACACTGGCTATTGCAGCAAAATCAGGTTGGCTGAGGCTGCATTCCCTTCTTCTAGGGTGTACAATAGCTGGGCACCAAACGAAAAAACATCAACATGAGCTGGGGACACATTCAAAAATGGACATGTGCCATCACCTATGGAAAGGTGGGGGAGGGAAAGAAATTAAGCTTCAGTGTTGCTCTCACCCCAAAAACCAACCCTCCATTGAGGCAGTAGAAGCACCCCACCACAGGTTGCCTCTGCCTGGGGCTCCTGCAAGTTCCACAGTGCAGTGTAACTCTACAACAGGAAAAAGTGTTTTCTTCTACAAGTGCAAGTTTTGGGGATGAAATGGTAACGAAAAGTCCTTCCATGGCTTTTCAAATCCAAACCATGTCATAGCTAGAGGTGGGGGGGAGATTTGCAGGGGCCATTAAAGAGTTATTTTTACTTGCAGCTAAATAAAGAGGAAGGGAGAAAAGGGGGGGGGGGGGGGAGGGTGACAGAGAAAAAAGAGAAGAAAGAATGTCTGCATTTTTAATAGATTAAACAAGTTTAAATGGTATTTGTATTCCAAAATTCTCAAGCCTTAGAAAAGTATCTTAGGAAGGCAATACAAATCTAAGTTAATTATGCAAGTAAAAAGAATGTTGAACTGTATGACACACACAAAAAGCATGAGCAATAAACTTCTCAGTGGAAGATTCATTATAAAATCCCTCCATAATTTAATTAGAATGATGCCAGGAAACTAATTTTGAGACAATTTTAATCCTAGCTTTAGTTCCTAATTGTTTTAGTGTTTGAGAACTGAAAGTATAACTGTGTAGAGAAAAATAATTTGGCATCTTGAAAAACAAAATAATTAATGCTTGAATTTTAAAAGTGAATAATATCCTCATGGTAGTTAGCAGAATATTTTGTCAATTAATATGGTAAGATATATAAAATGATATCAGCATATATAGCTAATTTGTAACTCACATCTGGGTTGTCACATCCTTCTAGAAATTATAAGAACTAATCGCTTTATTTCAAAGAGAATCTTAGAAGGCAACGACAGTATACATACACACTACATTTTATCTAAAGGCTAATTAAATTAATACTTACGTTCACAAGTAAACTCAAGGCAACCATCAGTATACATAAAACATTGCCTTGCTTGTGTGGTTCCACATCTCTTGTTTATAATACACTAAAGGTACAAATCTAAATGTTTCACCTCTGGTTTTCTGTTCCTTTTACATATACGACAAAACTAATTTGTAGTTATAGGGTTTTTAATTAGCAGGATTTAGCAGAGAGAATCTGAAGTTATTTGCACATTTAAAAATTATGTCTTTTATAAAAATGCACTAGATAAGTATCACTGAATCATTTGGGGGGGGGAGGGGAAGGAGTTCCATAGATTTTATAAATATTTAAGGCCTAAAACAGCAAGACAGTTTGAGATCAACTAAAAACAAATGGCAAGGCAGTTTGAGATAAACTAAAACCAAATGTACAAATACATGTTCAGTGTAACTGTGAATTTAACAGCAAACTATATTATGCTTGACTGCAATAGAACTTTGTCTTTTTTACATTAATAAAGACATATGTTCAGCCATGGTAAAGAACTGTATGTTCCCATGTGTCTTTATGCATGCCTGATTGTGTTACAGATATGGTGAAGTTTAAGTAATTTAACCAGTCCATGAGGCTTCAGTGTCTGTTTACCCTAAGACTTATCCTCATGTCATCCTTCCCACTTGGTCAACACAGGGCTCTCAGGTAACCTCATTGCATCTACAAAGGATTTATTTTCTCCCCACTGAGATATGGGATGAAGTCACTGAGAATGTTTGCTTCATTCCTGGTATCAGCAGTTGATTTTTTTTTCTTTCAAATCCTTCTCAGTATTGAAAAGTTCTGAGTAATTAGGACTAGGCAGAGTCATATTGGGATTTTTTCAGGGAGATTGTCAATGGAGGGACAAGAAAAAAACACAGTGACCTCAAGCTTCTTGGCATCTGTGGTAGGTTAACCCTGGCTGGACATCAGGTGCCCAACAATGAAGCTGCTCTGTCTTTCCTCTCCTCAGTTGGGCAGGGAAGAGAAAAATATAGTGAAAGGCTCATGGGTCATGATAACAGGGAAAGATCACTCAGCAGTTACTGTCATGAGCAAAACAGACTCAACTCAGGGAAATTACCTGAATTTATTACCAATCAAATCAGAGTACGATAATGAGAAGTAAGACTAAATCTTAAAAGAACCCCACTTCTCCCTTCTTCCCAGGCTTAACTTCACTCATGAATTCTCTACCTCCTCCTCTCCAGGGGCACAGGGAGAAGGGAAATGGGCTTTGCAGTCAGCTCATCACATGTTCTCTGACACACCCTCCTCAGGGGCATGATGCCTCACACTCTACCCCAGTATGGGTTCTGGGTGAAGTTCTTTATGAACTGCTCCAGTGGGAGTCCCTTCCAGGGGGTGCAGTCCTTCAGGACCAGACTGCTCAAGCATGAGCTTCCCACAGAGTCACAGCCTCCTTCGGGCACCCGCCCTGTTCTGGTGTGAGGTCGTCCACAGGCTGCAGGCAGATATCTGCTCCATCATGGATCTTCATGGGCTGCAGGGGGATAGCCTGCTTCACCATGGTCTTCACCACAGGCTGCAAAGGAATGTCTGCTGTGGCATCATGAACACCTCTTCCCCCTCCTTCTACACTGACCTTAGCGTCTGCAGGGCTGTTTCTCTGACACATTCTCACTCCTCTCCTGCTGCAATTGCTTCTGTGCAGTAACTGCCTTCTTCTTAATAAGTCATCACAGAGGTGCTACCACCATCACTGATAGGCTGAGCACTAGCCAGCAGCAGGTCCATCTTTGAGCCAGATGGACATGGGGGAAGCTTCAAGCAGCTTCTCACAGAAGCCACCCATTACCAAAACTTTCCCTCACAAACCCCATACAGCCTCCTTTCCTCACCTGCACCCTCCCACAGGCAATGATGCCATCTTCCAGTCACTGAGCAGATTGGCTGGCCTTAGCAAATGCAGCTTTCACAATGTAAGAGATGTATGAAATAGGATGTACACCTATATACACCAGACTTCTCCCTGGTACAGCCTTGTCATCATGCAGAGTTGTATGGAAAGGGAAGGAGGGGCAGGAAGGCATCCCTGCCTCACTCAGCACTACCTTGCACCACAGTGCTCCAGCATCCCTGTGCCACACGGTACCTCAGAGGCACCACCAGTCCTCTGCTTTGCACCACCCCAGGTGTGCAGCACACTCCCCAATACCAACGTCTTCCTCGTGTAACATAGGCATGCTCTGTGTGCCATTGCAGCTCACAAGCTCACTGCTTATGGAGTTGCTTCACCTCTGTTAGTAGCAGTTAGTTTTAACCTGGTAATACATTTACCAAGGGGTGGTTGGCTTGGATGGAGGATCTAGTGATCAGTGAAGACACATTCCTATTTACTGGTTTAATAACTAAGCTGGCCAGAAGGATCAAGTGGTTTTCCCTAGGTGATTCAGTAAACCAAGGCTGTGCTTCTGATTAACACCCAAAGTATTTCCTACCACCACCTTTAGCCCTGAATAGTAAAGTTGCCTTTCCAGATGAGAAAACAGAAAGCCCAGAAGCTAACTGTAAACTGCATTAAATTTCAGTGAGAGAATCATGAAAGTGGAGAGCATGAAAGTGCAAAATACTAATAGTTAAATCTTGAAAGAATAAAGGACAAGAGGTGTTAAAAAAGAAACAAAGATAAAATTCATAACTTTTACCTATTTTAGGAAGGGACATAAAAGACTTTTCCAACATTAGAGATGAAAAAACTACATTGATCCACGTTAATCCTCAATTACTACTGGGAGATGAGGCTTCAGCTTTCTTGTTTCATCTTCTGAATTCTGTTACAAAAAGTCAATTAAATTTTCTTTTGGTTGAAACACTGTACCTTTTTGTAAAATCTCTGTTATGTGCTTCTCTATTTCTCAGATCCTCCTTTGTAAAGTGAAGACAATTAATGTTTTCTGTTCTCTTACCCTTTATCGGAAATGGCTTTTCAAGTTCCCAGGAACCACATTCATGCAAAGCAATCCCTCTAGACACCACTAGGGAGTTCAGGACATGAAAGTTTGCATAACTCTATCTACCTTAATAAATCAGAGTTTAACAAGACCATAAACTTCTACCCATAAGTTCAAATGTTCTTTCAATATTACTGCAGTCATAAATAAAACATCCCCTGGCACTAAAATTCCCATCATTTAGACCATTCCTCTTGATGTTTGCAATGTGTTTATTAAACTAAAAACCATTCACAAAGAAATCACAGGCTCCAATTATCAAGTCATACTCTTCCCAGTAAACAAAACATCAAAAAGCCAAACTGTTAGAAACATACAAGACTATAAAGTTCTCTTTTCATTCATTATCTCTCCTGCACCTGCTCTAAATACTTCTTAGCTTAATTGATGGTCTCTAAACAACCAGTGTTTTTATTCACTTTGGAGCTGCTTCAGAAGGAAGATAATAGTTACTGTTTGTTTTCCTTCTGTGTCCTGGCTGTCACTCAGAACCACAGTCAATGGAAACTTGATTTCCATTGCAGACACTGGCAGGGGACTCCTGCACCCACCACAGACATTTGTTGCTTGACTCCAGTTAACGCTTCACGTATTAACCATGTTTCTTCACCTATATTTTATGTTCAAGCATTTTTATTGCATTCCAGTAAACCAAACTACCTTCAGGCAACAGGAGCATACAGGGTAGTAAACCTTGGCCTGAGGTGAACCATTCCTACAGCCAGCTCTCTGGAACTATTACGTAGGGAAGCAAAATACTTGTCCCTGGGGTTTCACTCCTCTGAACTCACCTACAGGGTGGACCATGGTCCCACACCTCATAATCCTTGGGACAAATAACCCAGGAGTGCTGTATTTAGTGGAACCTGAACTCTGCTTCCCCACTTCTGGCATCATATAGCCTCTTGAGAGTTAAATTATCTTGTCCTCCATGGCCCAGGCTCCCAGGGTGGCCCATGAGGAACCAAAGACATAACTCCAAGCTTTGAGTGTATCCTGTGCATTTCAACCCTGAATCCACAGAGCACTCAACAGGGTAAGAAAAATGAATGCCATATAGGTGGGTGACACAACCTTCCGTGAAGAGGAAGAAAACGGGAGAGGCCCTGTCTGGTGTTTTGAGAGGGAAATTTTCCATATCAGTTTATTAATTCATTTTTCAGTGGGAATCAAGTTCAAAAAAAAAGAAGAAATGTGAACTTTTTAGCCCATACATGAAAAAAAGGTGGCAATCTCTGAAGAATGTTAAGGCTAAAAACTATGAAGTATTACTGTAACTAATGTGTGCACCTCATCTGTGTTTATGGACTCTCTTGTTACCCCAGTGGTCATGTTCAACTGACATCCCAACAGGTAAATACCACATAGAAAGCTAGGGAGGAATTGCACCTTGGAAGATCTCCATGAGCCCAGAAGAGGTGCTGAGAGTCTATAACAGGCTCAGTGGTTGCACAGTTCAGACTTCGAGCTTATATGCCCTCAGAGAGAGGACAGGTACATTTTAGCCCCTGAGCTGAGGGTCACAGCATGGCTGGCACCATCAGTGCAAGAATGGTTTCTAAGAACTGAGTAACAGGCAAAGCTGTCTTGGCACACTCTGCCTGCAGCTTTCTTCTACTTGTTATGTTTTTAGGGCACCTCCTCAAGGCCAGACATCACATCTCAAAGGAAGCTGGGTGGTCATTCACAACACATTTGTGTACATGCATCATCTGGTAATTTTATGTCTGTAGTCAAAAACAAACACCCCTCCCTTCAGCAAACAAGTCAAGATCTGCAATATCTAAATTCACAAATAAAGTGTGATTTGTGATTCCCAGGAAAAGTGATTTCCATTATTAGGTCATGGGTAAGGGAACCTTTTTATCACTGCAGACTTAGAGTTTCTCAGTTACATGTTTCTCAGTGATTTTCTAGCATTATCAGAGAAAATGCAGTGATACCTAGCTAGTATGCTGCATTTAATGCCAGCATGTGCTCTTAACAGAAACACTTCTTATTGACCAGGAGTGATGGGTGTGCAGATTTCTTTGCAAGAGCTCCCTTAATTATCTTTGAACTCTATCTTTCACAAACTCAGAGGTAAATGACAGGTGGCACCAATATATTGTCATCCCCCAAGAAACGGACAGTTTTCAGAAAGCACACAGATCAAGGTACAGATATTGCAAAAAATATGCCTCCCTAACAAATGCTTTCTAATGATTGTGGCAAGAAACCAAAAGCTTCCTTCTTGAACTGTGTTTTTAATATTTCTCTTGTGAACTGAGTGAAAACATGAGAAAAATAGTTATTTGAGCTGTGGGGTTTTTGTGTTTTAGATAAACATTCTTGCTGTTAGGGAACTAATGTCTGACAAATTCCACCCCTTGATTTATCACATTTCACACAAAAATGCATTTAATTGCAAATTGTTATTTTTGCATTTACAGTACTATCTCTGTAGCCCACCATGATTACAGCACCTGTGAAACTCAGTGCCTGGGGAAAAACTACTGTAATACCATCTCCTTTCTGTTAATGGAGTAATTCAATACATTTACCTTCCTGAGCACTGTCATTTTATACAACCAAAGCTACATATTTCCTGCTGAAACACTGCAAGAAACATTCCTACACTGTGCTTGCTTAATATGCTGGGTAATTCACAGAAGGGAAAGAAACGTATTTTTAAAAAAATAAAGTGATACTGATTTTACTTTCTGCCAGAAATTCCTTTGTACTACTTATTATGTTTCTCTTTTTACTATTTAAATTAAAAACCTCATTTCTACATTATTTTAATGGGGAGGAGGTACTTTAACAAAGTTAACAAGTGAATTTGTAAAGTTTATTAATAAGGGCTTTCTTATTGATTCAGTGACACTTTTTTTAATAGTCATCCTCACAGACTATGGAAACTTAAAGTACCTCCATTTATGATTATTATACAGAACTTGTAGAAGACCAAAAAAGCACAGAAATTTCACTTGTTTTCCTCATCAAGTAAAGGGTCAAATTCTGTACTTTATTGCACATGCACAGCTTCTCTTTCTACTCAGTGGAACTGAGGGCCAAGTCACACCCCTATTTATTTTTTCTGAGATCTTATTCAAACATAATTCAAAGCATGTTTTTCATCTACAACTCTATAAACCACGAAAAGAATTGTCAGCTTTGGTTTTCAGACTTTAAAATAAAGACCATTGACTTGACAGTGCTCAGAAAGTGTGTTCAAAAGACAACTAATTTTGCAACTTCAAAGAAAATGCTTTCAGAGTCTCCTTCTTGTCTTTCTTACAACTACACTGCAAAAAGGCTAAAACCAAATATGCTTACCCAGCAAGAAATACTCCTCAAGAATCTGTTTATCTAGTTTCTCACGTATAAAAACTGTTTCAATTTAAGAGAAAAAAAAATGATGTCACTTAATGAATATAGACATAACCAAGCTTTATCTACTTTTTTTTTAAAAAATAACAGATAACTAAAAGGGAGGAAGGAAAAATATGAAAATATATCAAAGATGGCCCACTTGTGAGGTAGCTTCAGACTTAAAGAAGTTTATAGTTCCATGAATATAAGAGTCATTTTAACTTTCAAATAAGCCTCTAAAGGTGTTTTGTCCTTTGTTGGAGATAGTCATCAAAATTTTTTTGAATGGAAGAGAACTACTAATATTAAAAGACTGTTCAGCTGGGTTCTACCTCAGCAGTTGGTTTCTTTCTTTCACTGTAGCACACAAAAACCTGCATATTCACATCTGCAAGCATTTTTAATTTTTAAGAGTGCTAATCAGAAGATTTGGATGCATCAAAACAAGGATGCTGTCAGAATCTTCTGAGGATGAGTAGCTCAATCCTGCAAAGTATGGCTGTTCCAGGTTAACACCAGTGGCAGGTAAGCACCAGTCTCTCACTCACTCTTCCCTCACCACCACAGTGGAATGAGGGAATAAGAAAGGAATCAAAAAAAAAGAAAAAAAAAAAACAACCAAGAAGAAAACTAGAGAGTCAAGATGAAAGAAACAGAAATAAACAATTGAGTAAGTGGAAGAAGAGGAAAGAGGGAGAAGCAGAGTGAGATGCAGAGGCAAGAAAACAAGAAATGCAAAAGCAATCACTCACCACCTCTTGTGGGTAGACTGATACCCAGACAGTTCCTGAGCTCAAGATGCCTAAATCCATATGGTTCCATATTTTCTCTTTTATTACTAGGCATGACTTTATACAGCATAGAATATCTTTTTGGTTAGTTCAGATCATCTGCCTGGTTGGTTATGTCCCCTCAGCCTCAATCTATTCACTGGGGCATCAGAGAGAAACAGAGAAGACCTTGATGCTGTGCAAACACTGTTCAGCAAAAGCTAGAGTATTAAGAGAGTTATCAGTTCTATTTCAGTCAAAATTCTGAAATACAGCACCATATGAGCTGTTATGAAAAAAAAAAATGTACTCTATTCTAGCCAGGCCCAGTACAGAGATATAATTATTGCTAGCAAACCCAGGTTATGTTCAGAAGGAAAGGAACAAAGGCATAACAAACACGGGCAAGCAGTTGGGCTGTTAGTTTCTTATTTTTTTGACAATAGACTGCAGCTTTCTCTATGAATTCAGAGGGACCAAAGCACCTAACCACCTCTGAAAGTGTTCAGTTTGGCTATAACATTCCCACAAAAGTTTTAAAGGCAACCTGAGTTTACATATCTTTCTAGAGCCATAGAAACTAGGAACACAAAGAGAGCTTAGTCTGAGACTACCCTTCTTATCTGTGAAAAACTTCTTAAAACATATGCCTGCACATTTGGGATATAATTCTGTGATGTTGCAGTACGAGACTCCAACCTCTTTCCTGCCAGCCTCAGGACAAAAATCAGCATGTACTCACCCAATTCACTTTAGGCAAGTTTACAATTAAAGAAATGCTTGAGTTTAAACATGACATGCTTTCTAGCCATGGTAAGTCCTATTCACCATCACTGACACATGGAGAACATTCACTCAGTGTCTGCTAGCATCTCTAGGACTGCTCTCTAGCAAGGAGTATTGAGAAGTACTCCAAACTCTTACTTCATGGAGAAGCAGAAATATTTGTAAGAGCCCTTCCAAATTTCCCATCTAAAGTCTAAAACTACATGTTAATGGGAGATAATCTGGAATCATGTTTCCTTGCTAACTGGTGAGGGAAAAAGCAATTGTCACTCATCATTTTCTTCTTCTGTAGAAGACACTTGCCTGTGAAGCTTCCTTCTTCTCACCCACAGCTTAGGGAGACATGCATGTTAGAGAACAAAAAGAACATATCCAGACCTCTCTTGCCCATCCTACCACCAGTACCTGTACCTTTCACCTTCAGTGAAGTATCTTTTAGGTGAATCCAACAGTGTAGATAAATAAAACATTTCATGTGCTACTGCCACAGCTATGGTAAGGAACAGATACCTAATGGAAGGAAGTAGAGGTGATCCCATCTGGTAAGAGGGACAGAGAACAATGAGGATCTGGAAATTCTGGGTTTAAAAATACAGGACAAAAAAATACGACAGAGCAGGGAAATAATGCAAGTAATAAATCCTTGCAAATAGATGGAGTAAAGTTTTTGCCAGATGGGCACACAGGAGTTGCTACCCACAGCAGAACATTTCCGGGGAAGGCTTGGACTGAAGTAATTTGCACATATCAAGTAACAAATTTCTGCTGGGAATGACATCATAGATTTAGGAAGTTAGTCTATCACTACAGAGGAAAAAGCCTCATATGTCACATTTGCCTTTTATAAGTCATAAAAATATTTATTCCCTGAGATAACAGATACGTTTATCCAGAAACATTAAGTGTCCATACCCATCTTATTTAGAAGGCTAGTAAGTTACAAAGAAATTCTGACTGTGACAGGAAAGAAAGCTTACTTTTAAATTTGTTACTTTGTTGGCACTCACAATTTCTGTTTAAAAAAAAATAAAAATTGTATTCCTAGGCACCAGTGGGGGAGTCTTAACAGACTCCTAGAAGGGGCATGGAGCCAACTTGTAGTTATTTTAAAGAATGCATCAGTTGTCTACAATTTTGCACCCCAGTACAGATCCTGTTTGTCTGAAAAGGATCCAGGCCATATAAAAACGGTCTGCTGGACAGAGTCCAGACTTTTACAGACTAAAAGCACATAACTTTACAACATTCCACTTCAAATGTTGCATGAAAATGCTGGTTAGCAAATTGTGATAGGTAAAGGGAGGGGAATAACTTTTAATATTGGCCCAAAAATGTTTTGACAATCAGAATTTTGGGAAACACAATCTCAAAACCGTGGGAAAAGCAAAAGGGAAAGATAGCATCTGTAGAATACTTCATACTCTACTCTTTCTGTGTCCTTGAACTGATACTTCACTCAATGCTACACTTACAGAGAAGTATTACTGTGATATTTTCAGTTTACAAAGTATAGCTCGTCAGTATCTGTTCAAAATTCAGAGGAAAAAAAATCACCTAGCTGCCAGTATGGTCTGTTAAGCCATTCTGGAAAACCCTTCACTGTTTTCCTGGTGTATTGAGAATCAAATATGAACTTCAGTTCTAAAACTACTTTCTTATATGATTAGTTTTATTGCCATGAGTAGACCCACTAACCTACACAGGACTATACTATGTAGTAAAGTTAAGCAAGTGTGTAAGTGTTAGCAGGTTCAGAGCCTTACATCCCTCTTCTGGTCCATGTGACCTGCCACAGCAAGTAATACTTACAATAAATTTGATTCCTTCTATTTCCACATCCCCATTTGCCGTGAAAATGACACTTCAGTGCTTTTTCAAAATAAATGCAAGTCTTCTATTCTTTCATTAGCCTTTTTAATTGTTTAAATACTGAAACTTTGTATGTGAACTGTCTAATTTCCTTGAACCACTTAATTCTGAAAGTCCTTTAATGCTGTCAGACTGGAGAGTGATATGAATTTCTTGCAGATAGCTTATGTACCTCGTGCAGGCACACTTACTGTAGGCCACAGCAGTCCATTGCAGTGGGAGTAACACAGAAGTCTTCTCAGCATGACCATACATGCACACAGTTGCAAAACAATAGGTAAAGCTGTTAGATTCAAGGAACTTTGTTCCTAACAGGCTGCAAGCCTTGCTTAGCCAGAGGTCAAGTTTACCAAATACAGAGGCTTTCAGCAAAGATTCATCAGGTTTCCAAAAAAGGGAATCACAGCTTAAGCAAAAGCAACACCTGCAAAAGTAAGGACAAATGCTCAATGCCCCAGACAAAGAGACAGCCTGATAAAGCTGTGGATAAATCAGGACAGTCATCCTATTCAAAAGAAAGGCTTCAAAAGAGACATTGGTGCCTTTTTATTAACCCAGTCATTTTTGAGTGGTACATCATAAGAGTAAAGCTGGTAATTCACATGGTTAAGCCCCCACACTAAAAGCCACTTGAACTTGTTCCAGGAACATAACAGCATTGTATAAGAAGCTGCCAGTTGTACCAGTCTGACATAAAACAAGGTCCCTTCAGCTTCCCTCATAGAGTAGCTGCTGCAGAACTACTTGCCTTATAGGACCACATCTGCCTGCTTCATCATGCCATAACTCCATCAGACTAGGGTATTTTAAAAGTTACTGAAAATAAAGGAGACATAGGAAAAAATACTTGAGACAAATTACTTTATACTGGCAAAGTTAGAACTAGGTAAAAAGGTTTTCCTTTCAGAAATGCCTCATTATACACCTTACTAAATTTATAGTGGTCTGAAGCAGAGAAAGAAAACAGAAAAGACAACCCACTCACTTCAGACTCTCATAAAATGGTTACAACACTGAGATGTGCTCTGAACCCTTCAGGAAAAAAAAAAAAAGGAACAAACGAAAAAAAACCTATTATGCAAAATGGAACATTATAAGCTACTGGGAGCAGCCCATAGCAGCCAGGAAACTGGGTCACCCATTCAAGACATGACAGATTCAGGCTTAAAATCCCATTTTGTCAATAACTTGATATGACTCTGACAGCCTGTATCAGAGAACTGAAAACATATGATTTTGCACTTTCGAAGTTAACTTCTATGTTTCTCCTCCACACCTCTCTTTTTACTGGCTGTTCTTAAGACTAAAGAGTCTTTTTATAACAGAAGTGTAGTCAAAATTAATCAATCCTTCAAAAAAGTGTTTTGACCAATTCATGCCTTCCATTAAAACCAGTAAATGAAAATATAATAAATAAATAAGCATGAACTAGAAATATCTAAATAAGTCATTCTCCTTTGTTACTTAAGTAGAATCAAGCTATTTTCAGAAAACAACACTGTGATTCTCACACGTATTGACCCAGATTTGTCTACATCATGTGCAAAGCTATACCGGACATCTTACAGGAGATTCAACAAATGTGAAATATGGCTATTTGTATTTCTGAGCAAGTGGCTGAGATGTTCTTTATAGGCAAGCTACAAAATCTACACTAGGTTCTATTGTTACCACACGAAATAGAGAAAAAAGATGATGACCTGGGTGCCTTTTTATTGTAAGACAGCCTGATGATGTAAGTGATGGGACATCTACTATTTTGGTGTTTGTTCTTTCTTGTGCTTTGAAAAGGGACTCCATCCTTATTTAAACTGTCACACAATTCCACTGAATCTCCAATGCATACATATTTCCAAATAAAAAGAATAAAAAAACCTCCACAATCTGAAAATTCTCTAGCAGGGATGGAGGCAGGAGTTTGTATGATCCGAATGCTGTAAATTTGGCACATCCTGGTGTTTCTGCAACAGCACAACTGTCAAAATACAAGTCAGAATTGAGACATGGGAACTCCATCATGTCATCACATCCACACCACTACTCTTCTCAGATCTTTCTAAAAGGCCTTCAAACACTTTGCAGAGCTCATTTGCCAACGGTTGAGTACACAGTGCTTCACCACTTCCCTTGGAAGACAACTCCACATAAATGTTAATCATAAATCAAAGAGAAATTTACAATTGGATGCAGATTTCTCCCAAAAGTTGTCACACACTATATATTAATTTCTGTATGTTGATCAGTACAGTTTCAGTGCTTCTGTAATATTCATTCAACATCCTTTTTGATACATACTAGGAGGAAACACTGTAAATAATTCCTGGTTTGTGTCTTTGAAATCCTTTCAGACACTTATACTCTTTATAGCCACCTTTCTTTATACCAGATAAACACTGCACTGGAAAAGCTACACCATACTGAAAAAGGAAGTCTTGGTCCTATTGTTTATTAGCTTGCATCTTAATCTTGGAACAACATATATGGTGAAGAACATCTCTTGAAACAGAAAGACATTTTGTCTTTTTTGTGGAAAGACAGAAGAAGGAATGTCCTTACGTTCTATAAAATGCATGAAGAGTGGGATTCAGCATAGCAGTATTTGTTACCTGAAGACTCTCAAGGAAAGTGTATTTAGCATTGCAATTGTAAATTAGATTGGATTATATCTATCTCACATTAGGCAGGGAAAAAAATTATCTAGGAAAAAAAGAAAATTAGTTTTAACATTAAATCCCATGTTATTTAAGTCTCCTGCACCTGGGAATCTCTTCCTTTAAGAGTAAAGCTGTAAGTCACTTTGGAGAGAAGCCAACTGTCTGGAATCTTTTTGTCCAAAACCAAGTGTGGGCTTCTAACGAGGCATGACACAAAAAGTCAAGACCCTTTCACTTTTTACAGTATCTTAAAAGCCCTTTTCCCCTATAGTTTCACAGAAACTTAAAAAGAAACTAAATCAGTGCAATTGAGAACAGAAAAGTCTCTTATGCTTCATGCAGAAGTGTTCAGTATAGCCTACAGTGGTTACCACTATACATGAGAAAAAAAAAAGTTCTGTCCATCTGAAAGCATGAGAAAGCAGTAGCTGGTATTAAAAAGGGAATATAGAAAACAATATCAAAACTACCCTCAGCTTTTACATGTATTTGCTACTGTTGATGAGTTCTGATAACAGGGAGAGATTTCATTATGTACCTGCAGGTTTTAAAAATTAGGACAATCTCACTTTGCATGGACTAATCTATTAATTAATGTGTTCAGAGCCTGAAATCTTGTGGTCCCATGAATACGGGGCTTTCCACTCCCAACAGTTCACAAGGCAGCCCTTTCTTGCATAGGAACTGCAGGCAGACTAATATTACTGCTTTGAAAATGCTGATCATTCAGAGAAAGGGAGCCATAGCTGTATCAGAAAGAATACTCCAAGGGAATTAGACCTTATGGGCACAGAAAAGGCCTTGGGAACAGTCTGTCCTAGGTGGGAATCTGTAACACTGTCACCTTCCCAGCACTCCATTCAACACATACATTTCACCCTATACTGAAAAACAGACAGTGGTTTAAACACAAGACATAGGAACTGGCTGTAAGTGATAAAACTGGCTTCTTCAGAGTCTGGCCATACCAAATAATTACAGTAGAAGACTGATTAATTTGGATGAGCTTTGTTTTTTAAAAATCCAAGGTAAACACAAATCTGATTCTATGCTTATACAAACATGTCAGTTCCTAGTTGCTGTCTCCCCCTACTTGTAATTCAAGAGGTCCAAGTTAATGAAGCACAAGAAGCCTATGGAGGTGCCTACGTTCACATGGGGCTTTTAAGGCTATTGAAAGCCTATTTTGATTTAGTTTTCCATCTGTTGCATTTGCAGCCTCTGTGTGGGAGGAAAAATTCCTGGATTTTTTTTTTGGTCAACATCTTCATAATGTAAAACATATGAAGATTTACATTAGTTAGGCCCACAAGCCAGGGTACCTCCTTCCTTTGGTGACAGTTCTCACCAGAAGACCACAAAGTCCAGATTTTTGTGACATCTTTTTTTCCAGTGCCATAGGCACTATAGTAGGGAACATGTTTATATTCAGAGAGATACGTCACCTTGTGGTTATAGTACTTCCTCTTTGAGAGGGAGAAAGGTCACCAGCATACATCTTGCATTTCCTGGGTAAGTTAGTAGTATAAAAAGGTAGAGCAAACATAAAGCATCTCTTCTTGTGCTTATAAATCATACACTTTGTTCAGCAATTACCCTTGGAAGAAAATCCCAAGCAAATGAAACCATCCACTGGCACTAAAGAAAATTAGTGAAGTTTAGGAACATCTGAGGAGGGCAGCCCATCATCTCCTGTAATGGGGATGTTGTAGGTCTTTTTCTGTGGTAGTGATTTCAGCAGTCAAAGCTTAAAATCACATTTCACATGCCTAGAAGTTGAGCAAAATCTAATTCACAACACACATCTTTCTCAATCTAAATTATTTCAGTGGAGGAAAAATATGGAGACACAGCTCTTTAGAAAGTACAGGATGTTTTTTGTTGAATATTGGTTCCATATTTGCACATTACTGTCACAAGTTTCATGAGACTTTTACTTTGACATCTATCTTCAGAATACAAAACCACGAAAAACCACTGACAGTCCTGATCTAGAAGAAATATTGAACTTTATTCAGAAGAATGTCATCTTTCAAACAAGTTTTAGCTTAAGATTTAGTTTGTCCAAACATTTTAAAGAGTATTTTCCTCTAGGCAAAATGTCAAAAGCTGGGGTAGAATAGACATATGGCTATACAGTCGCCTAAAGTTACTGAATATTTTAGTAGCCTGGTTCAATTTAATTTTTGCAAAATATTTTTAAATGCAGAACATCTAAACCTCAGAAATGGGAGTCAGATAGTAATGTTGTCTCTGAGTATGAAATAATATATTTCTGTCCCAAAAAGACAGCAATTAAAAGTTATAGTAATGACTGACATCACAAACCAAGTATTTTTCAATAGTTACACACTGGCTGCCTGAGACAAAGTCCCTTTCCTGTGTGCTCAGAATAAGGATTGAATTAAGGCAGAAACCACTGTGGAAGACAGTAATTTTCCAACAGGAATGAGCAGAATGCATCATGGCATCCCTTCTGCAAAATGAAGCCCCCAGTCAACTATATAGTCTTTGCCCTGAAAGCTGGGAAATTCACAGTGGCTGTCTCATCACTTCGGCTAAATACTGGTCCGAAAAGCATTTCTGAGGAACAACCTCAACCACGTAAGGAGTGGAGTGTATTCAATCTCTGCCACTGAGAGTTGCCTTTGCACAATGTGGAAGAAGGCAGTTTGTTCTGTGAACAGATATCTGCTGCCACACCTTTGCACCCTCCTCACCATTAGAGCAAAATATTCAAAGACAAGCAAATATATGGACTGGTTCTAGTGAATGGTTGTGAGAGTAAAGAGGTTCACTACTATAAAAATATTTACTTATTTTCCAAAATTACAATAAGAGCCAATTTTCTAACTTTAGAAAGGTCAGCAGTTTGGTGTTTGTCATTTTATGACCTAGACACTAACAAATAATTCAACCATCACTTAGGAATTCACTTAGCAAACAAACCTCATGAATCACCATCTCCCAAAACAACTGACCTCAGAAATGCTGAGTCATGAGAATGAGGTTATGGGAAGTATCAAGTACAAGAAATTAAATCTCACTTCCATTTCCCTGTTGTTCCTTTTCGATTTTTACATTCTCCTTTTCTTGGATCATTGCCTTTAATTTGAGACCTTACTGATCAAATGCTATGCCATGTGTTCTCATAGCAAGCTTAATGGATATAGCACTATGGAGTATAGCATTGATTGGCAGTAATCAATGACACAGCACCGCTACACAAACACAGATGTACTCATTTGTTGCTCATAGCACATCAATAACACGTTGCACACCATAAACCAAACAATACAATCTGTTGTCCAAGGAGAACTTTGTCATGTAACCAGTCTACCTCGTACTTAGATACAGTGCTTAGGAGAACAGCTTCCCCCACTCCTCCACTGACAAAACCCCCAAATTCATTTGCAGTCATTACACTCTTGCTTGCTTTACATCTCCAGAGATAGTGCTGTTCTAGTTTTTACTGACAGATCACACCATCTATATATTAAGAAAAAAGGAGTCTATTTCTTAGAACAAATGGCAGTGGTTTCATGTGTGTAACTACGCACACTTCAGCCATGATTTCATTAGATTCTGAATTAATTCATATAATCTCTGTTGTTACTAATTTCTAATGTTAGAGTGGGAGTCTTGGGACTCTTGAGACCAATAACTGGGTAGAAGCTCAAGTAAAGTAGTCACTCAAAGTTCACAAATTCCAAAGCAGTGAGTCTATGGTACTGGAATCAGTGAAGAGGGCAGCAGTGGGCACTCACTGTCTCATAGACTGTACGTATAAAACCAGTCTGAGGCTCAGCCTGTTCTCTGCAGATAAGGACCATCTGTGAGACACCAGAGCGTCACTCTGCTGATCTACTAGCACCTGGTTAGACTGTGGGAACGGGAGGAATAAGGAAGGCATAAAGGGGAAATGCAGGCCCAGTGTAAGCACTGCTATGGTGCTGGGACACGTCCACAAGACATTGTAAGGCCTGAAATTGGGAGAACGTTTCCAGATTCCACGCTGGGGACATAGCCGCAGTCATAGGAGGAAACAACAGCAATCTAAGTCTGAAAAGGGGATCATTCCCTGCTGACAGGGAGGATCAACTACACCTAGGATCCTCCATAACATAACATTCAGTTCATGAAAAACCTCCAAAGACCAACCTGGAATCTTCTTTGGGTAACCCATTCCCATGCCTCAGTACCATTGTAACTGTAGAGTTCTTTCTAAAATCTAATGAAAACTACCATTACTGCAAATTGCCTGTTGTTCCATCCTCAATGGATATTAACAATTAATGGCTGTTATATTTATAACCATGTCTGTGGTTATCAAGCGACTTTATTCTCTCTTCTAGACTATAATTCACCAAGCTGAGTTTATGCAAGTAGCACTTTGATAGTAAAACCAATGAGTTGCCAGATTTGGGGATGACTGCTGCAACTGGGCACATTCACCTTTCATTCTCATCTGGAGGCAGCAGTGGGCAACAGGAAGAGCTCAGCTTTTCCTTGGTCCTCTGGGTGAAGGCAGATGGACAAAATATAGTTCATAAGAGGCTTGACAGGACATACTGGGAATCAATAAACCTGAGTTCTTCCAACTTGTGTCACATTCCTCTTGGTACAATTTTTCTTTGCTTTCCATTGTCTTTCTCCAGTTTGTGTATTTCTTAAAGCATCACATATAAAACTGGATGAAGAATTCAAGACAGGGTTTATCACAATGGAACATGACAAAATAACTACCTCTCATCCTCTTGTTTATAATACCTTCACTAATAACTCCCAGAATGGCTTTCACATTTCAACATTTTGTCTCATCAGCAACTTGCATTCGTTTTCTAAATTGTGGTAGCCCACAGATACTCCTGCTGACTGAATTATTTCCAATTTTCTATAAATAACGTTTTCTTCTCTGAATGTAGCAACTTATGCTTCTTTTGATTCCATTATATCTTCTTGATGTCAGACCAGCTTGCCAGCTAGTGAAATAACTTTCAAATTTAGTTCTAGCTCCCTCAGCCTGGGCGATGTACTGGAAACTTGGCAGATGATACTGACTCCATCAATTAAACTCTTTGGTTTTGCAAGCCCTTTCTAGAGAGCTTTTTGTTTTAATTTTTATTATATTATAGCAGTTCTGCATACCTCAAAACTTTAAAATGTCTGTGTGTGAATAAAGACCTTTCAGTTGACAGTTCCACTCAACTATAATCTTCCATTTTCTTCTTGTGTTGTGTTTCTTTAGTTCTCATGTGACAGAAAACATTCAAATAAAACTCTTCATGGAACAGAAACATAAGAATTAAAACCGTCAAGGCACATTAGCTTAACCTCCAAAATTAAATGCAAGCTAGCAACTGGAAGTCATTTCACCCACTTTCATTAATCTAAACCAAAATAATCTTGTGCATTCCAGCAAAGTGGAATGGTACACACTAAAATCAAGATGGTAGGTCTTTGAAACATCAACATACCTATGAGGTATTGCTGAAAAATTGCTGAGACCAACAACTAAACCTATTTGAAAATCCAGGTACCTCTTTTATTGAAAATGGCACTGTAGAGCATATACAATGATATCAAAATGCATGGTTTTTCTTACAGTGTTCCATTCACGCCACGATTATAGTCAGACTCTAGAATGAACGATACAGAGATTTCACCATTTTGTTTTCTAGCAACAAGTGAATTTCTCTGTTCCCATCATCTTGGTCCGATATATGGGTGCATGCAGTCTTTCCTTCTGTATGGACACTTACATGACTCCCTCCAAGCCATTAAAAAAAAACACTAAAATATAAAATACTGGAAAGTTCATGTCAGAACTTGTCAGTTTTCTCTTCTGTATATGTCATACATGTCATTCTGTAGAACATACATTTTATTGACACAACTTCAGGCTTATTTGTTAAACGATTCATACATTCTAGTTGAGTCCAGTGATTCACATGAAGTAAAAGCCAAACATCTTAAGCAACACATGTGCAATAAAAACAACCAGATGTTTGCAGTCTAAGCACTGCATTAACAATGGTGGCATGGCAACATATCAAAGGTAAAATGCAACATAGCCAAAATTGCCCACTGGAGTGTTAAGCACAGCTACATAACTTTAAACTCACAACAAACAGGATATTTAAACCACTCTGCTGCTGCCATACTTATTTCCTAATTAACTGCTAATGCCTAAACTCTTCAGCTAAAATTGGGTAGAATTTCTCATGAAGGAGACAACTAATGAATGGTATTGTAAAACAATGGCTCATTTTACAGAATTAACATAGCAAGAATATTATTTTTTTTGCATACATAGTGAAACTAAATATGCCACAAAGAAATCCACCTCAGGAGGCCTGACCTGAGGTTTTATATGGAATTTTTCAGGCTAGACAGCTACAAAACAGAAGTGTTAGAAACTCAGCAGCAGAAGCACATATATCCCTGGAGGAGCATGGCAGACAAGTCATGACACTTTCAAATTGATACCCTGAGCACTCTGCAATCCAGTGTGTTACCAAGAAGAGTGCTCTCAGCCTACTGGAATGACTGGAACTATGTACGAGGTGTCAAAAATGGCATTTCAGTCATATCATTGAATGTGAACATCATAAAATGACAAATGAAGCTGAACTTATATAATGATATCTAACAAAAACAATTGCCATTTTTTACATCCTATCTCCCTAAATCTGACATCCAAGGGACCAATACAAAAATCACCATTGACTGAAACTGCCTAAGAAAAAAAGGGTGCAACTTAGCATTCATCCCTTAAAGGAGTTTTACAAAGACCCATAAATGGAAGATACCAGTGTGTTCAAGGAAGATCCTATGAGTTTTAACTCATTTACCCAAAAGTAAATACCAGTTGTTCCAGCCTCTGTGCACACAATCACATGAGAATAGTAACTTCTTACTAAAAAAAAAAAAACACAAATATTTTAGGTGTGTATGAAGTGGAACATGTGTTACAATCGCAAATATAGATACATTAGGAAACGTGTCTGCTTCTGTAAAGACTCTTAGCCTCAAGTATGTTCCTAAATATCTTGGTGAACATATAATACGTTTAACATGTAAAAATCTAAAATACAGAACCACATAAAATTTTCAAAGAAATGCTTATGAGTTCTCTTAATTGCTTGCTACACCATCAAAAGCTAGATTTAATGTTAATATTTTTAATGAAAGGAAAAAAAATCAAGGAAATACATTCTAAGCAGCTGGCAAACTCAGACCCCAACACGTGTTGCATATCTACAATACCTTTGCCATATGAGTCTCAAAGTAGTGTGTATTCCAAAACTTAACCCTGATAAATAGTTTTGAAACATAACTTGGAATTAACACAGAAATAAATAGATTCAACGGATAAGTTTTCCTAAATAAGACTACTTTCAAGATAACACAGGACTAAAGAATTTGGGGAGGCTTAATTTTCAGCCCTGAAGTTCTCTGAACTTTTCAGACTGAATAAACACACAGGAAGACAGGATAAAAACTGCAGCTTCACATCTTTGTCATAGACTTCTCATGCTTTACATTTCTCAGTCCTTTTAAATTAAAACACTTTCATTTTTCCTGTCCTAAAGAATTACATTACACAATAGTGAACAAATATACAGATGTCACAGACTGCTTTTTCTAATCCAGAGCACAGTTTAATGTGCTCTCATCTGACAAAGTGCCTTCTTAAGCCATTCTTCAGCTTCACACTGTCCAGTTTTTTGCCTCCTTCATTTTCATGGCTCTTAAGCACATATGCTCACAGGAGCTGCAATGCAATTCTAGGCTAGAGGTTTCTCATGGGGAACACGTCATCTCATTTTTAGGATGTGGCTGCAGACTACAATCATCATAACTATATCCTCAAAGACAGTGGCACAGCAGAGCCAAGTGAGGCACAGTGGTACGAGGACAGCTGCTGGACTTTAAACTCCAAATACATTTACACAAGGCTGAAAGAAGAGGGACAAAGTTTAAAAAATTAAGCAACAGTTTTTGTGGATATCATGATCTCTGGATAACAGCATTAGGCAGATGAACTGGGCAGACAGATAAAGATGCCCTTCCTATAATTCCTTCTCATTCATCTTCAAAGCAAAGATTTAACCTCGTGCAATACAGTGAATGCTACAGAAGTGATCTTGCCTTGCTCTCTGGACACCCTTCTCCACCTTGAGTTATTCTTAGAGCTCTTCAACTGCAGATGGAATTTTCAATTAGGCATGTGCTTCAGGGGAAATAAGGAATTTACTAAGGTCACTTAAGGGCAATGAAATCACACATGCCATATAAAATGCTTACACTACAAAACGATAGCATAATGGAACGGTAAAGTCCTTAACAAAATCGTAAAGGGAACATGCAACTAGTAGAACATGCTCTTTTATTATTCTGAGCTCTCCAGTTACACCTTTAAAAGTCTTCTTTTTTTTAAAATTTTACTGAAGAAGTGTAAAGACACTAGGAGAAAACATGACTTGCCCAACTGCCTTCTGCCAATGCATAAGAGAACTCAGAAAATGAAGGGAAATGAGGTGACGTATGTAAGTCAAGCAAACATACAAATTAAGCACCATAACTTTGTTTTTAGGATGAGCAGATTAATAAATGTGGAAAAATATTGAAGACATTTAGCATATTCTTTCATTTCCAAACAAAAATTTTATGATATTATATGCTAAGTACAAGGAGTACTTTTAATTTCTAACACAATGCCATTACTCCACTCTGAACACAGATGTCATTAAACTGAGAGAAAAGAAACACTGAATGAATGATAAAAATAATCTTTATACAGGGTCAGAATGAATGATAGTTTTTTCTTCAAGAAGTGAATAAAGCACATAACCTAATAACATGGGTTAGAGACTCCCCCATAGGGTAGGAAATTGGTTTGCAGGAGCTCAGGCCACAGAAGGGTCCATCCAGTCATAGCTACTGGATTTTCTTGTGATTTTAGATAAAGTACAGTATAGACCTTGTGCTTTAAATGGCTTTGTCTACTTTGCAATTCTTTTCTTTCTCTAAACAAGGATAAAACTTCCCTGTGATGTATCTCCCAGCCATCAATTTTGGTCTGAAAAGAATTTGCTTTTTGTGCACCCAGGTCAACAGAAACTCATGCAACACCAGACACAGCATGAAGCTGAGGTAAAATCCCAGGGCAGACACTGCTTTTAGGCAGGTCCCACTGTGATACTGCAGGCTGTGCAGCCACATCATTACACATGTGCTGTGGGTGGCAGAGGAGTGTGCAAGGCACTTCCTGTGGCAGAAAGGGATGAGAACCAACACCATCCCTTGTCTCCCTGGAAGAGTCAGAACCACAAAGCTCATCTAGGGGCAGACAGGCTGTGGTCAGGACCAGCTCTGCACTAGCCTGGCCACAGAAATGACTGCTCAGATCCTGGGCCACAGTAAGCTCGTGTCAAGCCAGAATATACAGTGCAGGCTTTGAACCAGGTTTCTACCTTGCTTTGCGCTGGGAAATCAGAAGACCATTATTATTGCAGAGCTAGACAAACTGATGGGGACAACTGCAGACACTTGGAAAACGTGATTTAAAAGCTTGTTTCCCAGGAATCTTCTCTTGCCCTTTAAATTCACACTTTGATTGCTAACACCCTTGTTAAAAGTCCTTTCCCTGTGCTCCTTTTCAATTCAGAATAATAAAGGTTATCCACAAAAGCACCAAGATGATAAGCACAACAAGTAAATCTGCTTTCTTTGCCATGGAGACTTCCACTTAGACCAGAGCTGCTTCATGACAATGAACCCATTAGCTTCAGCCCTGAAGCAGTGTTTAGGAACTTGCTATTTACTTTGTAATGCTGATGCTCCTGTAAAAGTCTCTACTGAAACCACTATAGCTATTCTGTGCCATTCCCATTAATACCTCACTAAACATTGAAAATCAGGAGGTTAGAAAAATCTTACATAGAAATTAATGATAATCTGTATGAACACACGTGAATTTTAATTTTGACAGTTCCTTATTCTGAATTAATTTTAACCAGGTAATACTATACCACTAATTTCAGGTAGACATTCATTCATTAAAATCAGAACTCTTTAGAAGGAAAAGGGTTTTAAAATAATAATAATTTTTATTTTAAGATTCTCTTAAACATAGGAATACATTTTACTTTCCTAGGTCACTGTGGCTGCTAGGAAAGATGTAGCTGTATCTCCCATAACTAGTGCATTCACATGCCTGTGCACACAACTATGAATAACCATGAAAATAAGTGAAAAGCAATCATATATCTATCAGTTCCTAAGATTAGGAAAAGAAAATCGTCCTGAAATCACTCCACCTGTTTCTGACTAGCTCACTGCATTTTTTTTTTCTTAGTAGGTACTCAGAGAGGTCAACTGAAAATATTTTTCCACTCCTATGTTTTATACCAAAACTGCATAAAACTTAAATAAACTTCCACAATGAACATGCTGCTCCTTAACAGAAACTGACCTGAAGCAACTGCCCACAGCAATATTGTTACAACTAGAAACCTGTTTGAAATAAGTTTTCAAACTTTGCTTTTCATTACGTCTTGACTAAAATCTTCAGGGAACAATTTCTCCATCTTCATTAGGATTTTACTCGCAGCCTGTTTTAAAGGTTATCATACTATGCAAATACTTGATAAGAAACATATATCCTTGTTTTGAACTAGGATAATCCCTATTGCAGTAGAACAAGTTCTACTTAATTTCCTAGAACAGTACTTGAAGTTTATTTTTTAACTCACTGCAAAATCTTTATTACTGCCGGAACTCCCCGTATTCCAACAAACACATTCCAGCCATGCTGACTACATTCACACACATCTAAATAAAGTACTCCAAAACCCTGGGAATGCTAGAGGAGCGCACCTTTTACAAAATGTACATTTTAAGAAGAAGAAAGAAAATAAATAAAAAAGTCAAGGACTTCTTTTCCCGGACACACTAGGATGATAACACCATGAATTCGAAGAGTTTCAGCCAGTTAACCAAAGCATCTCAGCCTTACTTTCCAGTCTCAGCTCACATCTGTGTTCTATCAGAGATAAGAAAGTTTGAGAAACTCTCCAGTAAAACGAAGGTGCATCCGACTTCGAAGCACATGGAATGTCAGATAAGTTATGGGAGTTGCTCCGGCAGATGCTGCGGTCCAGGAGTCTCCCGCTTTGCTCCGCAGCCCCCACGGAGCGCACAAGCCATTTTAGGAGGGAACAGCAGTTGGAAGAGCAAGTCTCGCCCCGAGCCTCCCCGCACCCTGACTCCGCCACCCTCCAGCTGCGAGGATCCTCCTGACAAACCTGCTTCTCCATTTTTCCTCCTTGACAATTTTCCTTCTCTTTTCCCGAAGCCGAAGAAGAGGGGACAGTCCGTCCCTGGCGAGTGCGACTCTGCGCTGCCGCCGCCGGGGGCTGCGGTCGGTGCGGTCCTGCCCCCGCCCGCCGCGGTGTGGGCTCGCCCTCACCCCTCTCTCAGACAGGCAGCAGCCCTGCCGAGCTCCTTTAGGTGGAACAGGTTTCCTTATATAGGTAAACAGAAATTGCATTCCTGGTGAAAGAGGCTAACTGGCAGTAAGCTTAACTAAGTTAACTCCACAGATACCAAACAGGTCCGAGTGCCCGAAGTTTGCCAGCACAGTGCTGTGAAGGATCTTGGGAAGAGAGAATAATTTCTTTACAACAGCTTAGCATTTATGAAGCTGTTTCATTACTTAAGGCTATAACAATTCTGAGCGCTATGTTAGCATTACATTAAACACTTCACATTTTTACAGAACACTCAGCCTACATTTTACTCCAAGAAGAGTGGGGGTGACAAAGGTACGTGCGTGTTCTACAAGGTGACAGAAGTATGTGCATACACATTCTGATAGTGTTAAAACAATTCCAACCCTAGCAGAGTTTTCACATAAAGACTACCATACACCAAGTATTATGTGAAAAGGTTAGAAAATGAGGATTGCAATACTGATATCAATGGAAAGATGCAGTGTAAGAAGAGCACATTTTACTCTCTTCCAGTTCCTTTCCTATGCAATGTAAGCTTTTGGTGACAGATCCGTCTTTGTCAGAGAAGTGTGATTGCAATATATTAACAGACACGCCCTAAACAGGGAAATGGACTGATAGAGGAAATACCTAGAGCAAACATATTGTACTCTGCAGAGCGGTGACATATGCATTTCACATATCTTTTAATCATCTTGCCTACTCACTAATCCTTTTCTGCAAACACAACTTGCTCCTCTCAAAGAACTTCAGCAGCCAATTAACTAATTACAGGGAAAATAATGTAATTGTCACTTTATTATATTCAAACAAGATTCACCTGTTAATTATGGCCCTTCTACAAGCTAGAACACTGTCAATATGCAGGGGGTATTAGCAAAATGGATAACGGAAGACAAACAAAGCAATAAAATAAATTATGGAGGAAAACAAAAATATGAGTGAAAATGAGAAAAGTTCAAAGGTTTGATGAAATTATGAGAGGCTGATGTTTAAAAACAAATAGAATGAGCTCTAAAATATATATTTTTTTTCATTCTGTCTCCCAGATTTGTTGTCTATAATTCAAAATGGACAATAGACACAAATTTGGCTTCCTGGTGACCTATGGAGTGTTAGAAAACACAGTGTACCACCCAAAAGCTGGAAATTATCATTATCCAATGGACTACAGCATTTCTTATCCCCATCTAATATATGACTGGAAGATCATCAAATAATATACTGCAGAGCAAAGCTATTCCTAATGACCATTCCGTATGGTTTCAATATTTCTTTAGTTATAATTTTCCTCTTCCCCTGAGGCATAAACATTCAGCCTCATGATACTGAAGGAGCTTGGATTAGAAGTTGAGAAAAATGAAAAACAATACCAATAAAAGTTGTAGGACACTCAATAAATACATGTAAAATAGTCTCTCTGTACAGTATATAGGGAATCAGGAATATGTGGCCAGGGGCTTGGTGTAATGATCTTCCTGGGCCTCTTTTGAGACACATAACTCACTTGTGGCTTCACTGTATAAGAAGAGGATCTTGGCGTTGCCAAATTCATGGTTCTGTGACAAAGCATTTACACTGAACTACACAGCCCTTAATCACTAGTGAGCTTGTGATCAGTTCCTGAATGAGCATCACCTTTTTCACATGAATCAAGCCAACTAAAATTCAACAGTTTCCCAAAATTGTAACAACAGAGGAATTTTAAAAGGGCTATTAGGCTAAAGTAGATGTTACTTCAAGTATGGCTGAACTGTCCTTAGGTTAGCACTTTTTCTGTTAGCCAACCCAGATCACACGATAAACATCACATTCATTTATTTAAAACCACTCCTTCAATTAAGGATTTTCCTACCACTTCTTCAATGCCCATACACATACTTTCTGTACCGTAGTTTCAAGCTGAAAACTCAACTAGCTGTCATATTGTACACTCGACATACCCTGTTTTCCTCCATCCTTTACCTAAACATCATATTGAGAACCAGTCATGGGGTTTAGGCTCTTACATCCAGACATGAAATCTCATGCATTAGTGGCTGGCCCCCAAGCTGTGATTTCATTAGATTGCTGGCACAAGCATAAAAAGTTTCCCTGAGTCCTATTTATTCTACTTTTGTAAGAGAGAATCTCTTTACTTAAAAAACACTTGTAATAAAGTAATCACTTATTCCTCAAACATAAATCAGAATGAAATTTATCTATATTTTCACTGTATGCCTCTGCTAAAGCAGCAACAGCAGTTCATCATCATAGTTTGAGTTCTTTATTTTTTAAGAAAACACTATATAATCCTCAAGCAATTCAGTTAATTCTTGAAGCTGAGAGTAACCTAGACTTATGACTCCTATTTACTTTGCTGTCACACATACATATCTGCAAGTAATGCCAAGATAACACTAATTACCCTGTAACCATTCTCTTCTTTTCTCTAGAAAGAAGTCTAGTAGATTTGAGCTTGTATTCAGCATGAGAGTGTATAGGAAAAGCCCTGAGCAGACCTATAAAATATGTTTGGTTTAAAGTTAGGAATGAAAAGATTCACTAGAAATGAATGCAATTTATGACAGTGTTCTTTTCTTTGCTATGGTGCTCTAAATTGTCCCAGCAAAAGCTCAGCATTAAATTGATACCCTCATTCTGTGTGTCATTAGCTTCTTTCCAGTGCAGAATTCATACAAGAGGGTTATTGAGGTTAGTTTCCCCCCTGCTGTTTAGATAGTAACTATTTGTAAGCCAAATGACCTTTGTCCAGCAGAGCCAAGAACCACAGTTCCAGGTAGAACCTTGGTGAAAAATCAGTATACTACTGTGTTTCTCTTTACTTCCAGTTGCATTCTTTTCTAGCCATACTTGCTTCATGTCAAGAAATGGTTTATAAGAAATATTTTCTCTTATGAAAAGACTGATGGATTTTCCTTCTCCCATTTCTGCCCATTTTTTAAATACGCAGTCCTGTCACTCTTTTTGTTGCTGTACCAGAAATGGAAACCTAATGTAAATTTCCATGGTGACTTTTGATTGAATGGAATAGGTATGAGCAGTACACCAAGAAATGTATTTTCCATACATGCATTTCCATAATATATACTTCCTATATATTAAACAAATAATGCTAGTTTCTAATCCTGCCATGAGTCTCTAAATATCTGCCTTGAATTTTTTCCCTATTAAAAGCTCAGGGTGGAACACAGCAGATTCAGTCTCTTTTCTCTGAATTTTTACTCAATAACAAGGTTTGCTTCTGAAGTTCTTTGTAGGCTGAAATTGTCCACACTTGAGTGACTAAATAAATTGGCTCAATTTAGCCAGGTAAGTATAAAGCAACAGAGATCTCTCAAGTTTCATTGCACAGCATTATGGCAGCACATTTTCCAGAATGAAGCTGCTAATGCATTCTTGAAGTTCTAATTTCTTCCGTGCAATGGCAACACTTCCTTTCACTTTGATACGGGCACGATTTCATACCTCATCTTGATATCTACATCTTTACATCTTCAGTTTCCCTCAGAGATGTGCATCACTGACATCCCACAATGTATGTTCTGTTTTGTGGGGTGCAACAAGATCATTCATTCAATAGTTTATTGTTTGCTCTCAGCTACATTACCCAGTCCTCAAATCACGTAACGTGTTCAGCTAGAATGGCAGCAGTGAGGACCTGACAAATAAGGGAGATTCAGTTCTAACAGCCTTTGTTTCATATACTAATCTATTCAAAGGTATGCAATGTCATAGTGCATCTCTTTTTTCATGTCAAAAGATTTGTTAGCTTAAAAACCTGAAACCCTAAATATTACCATGTCCAAGTCCACAAGTGTTATAACTGCCATTAAAATAATTTATACACACAGAATGCAATATTGCATTGATAGATACTGTGGCAGTCTGCACAGATATGCATTAACACTCAGACTTTCAGTTTAACACCTGAAAAAACTCTGAACAAATGCCCTGGTGCTGAGTACAGCTTTCTCTGAGCGAGCTGACTGCTGGAGAAACACAGCTGAGTGGGTCTGATGGGGATGGATTTAACTTTCTTCAGAGCAGACAGTGTGGTGCTGTGTTTTGGCCTTGTGGCTAATACTCTGTTGATAACATACTTTTGTTTGGCTGTTACTGAACAGTCCTTGCTCCACCTCATTGGGTAAGGTTGACTTTTTTTCCCACTCTGCCCCACTCCAGTGAGTAGGCTGGAAGTGGGTGAGAAAATGGGAGTGGACACTGCCAGTAAGTACAGCTGACCCAAAATGTCCAAAGGGCTATTTCACACCACATAATAAAAATCTGTGTTAAAAACAGGGTAAGAAGAAGGGGAGTGGCTTCCAAGGTAATAATGCTTTGAGAGTGGCTGGGCATTGGTTTGCCTTGGAGGGTGGTGACTGTGTTACTTTGCTGTGCTTCCCACCACACCTATTAAACTGTCTTTATCTTGACCCATGAGTTTTCTTACTTTTGATCTTCCTATTTTCTTCCCCTATTTCACTGCTGGGGGGGAAAGAAACTGTCCAGTCCAGAGACCAACAGCAGACTAGTTTTGGAAATTGCTCTTTACTACTCATCAGCTATCCACTTTTGCTTTCCCCTCCCCAAGGGTACTTCAGAGAGTGGATGGTTCCATCTCATTTCGTGGAAAAGTAAAAAACTGTCATGCTGCATTATCTTCTGCAGTGGCCCACTGAAGTATTTTAGCTTCACCTTAAAATGTACTGAAGGTATCTAAATGGCAATTACACATCTGAGAAACAGATGAAGTTGTCTCTCAGACACCAATTCCCTGACTATAACTATATACACACAGGCACTTCAGGGAAAAATACAAGATTACCATATCAGCAGGTACACTAGCAACAAACCTGGGACCAAAGGCTATGTAGACACAGACTGTAGTTTATATGCTCAGTTAATAGAAGACATAGGTGTTTGATATGCTATTCTTTTCTTCCAGCAAAGGCAAAGTAAAAATTAATGTAAGAAGCTACATTCATTCAACATTCAGGCTGAAAAGGAAAATATTTGAAAAAGAAGAAACTAAAAGGTTAAGGTCTTCAGAAGCAGTAACTCACAATTGCTCATACTGCAGGCAGCTGAACATGTACCTTATCTGGGGAACACTAGCTATACGGATCAGTTAAGTTTATGGTATAACCCTTACTTTTTATTGTTTCCTGATCTGGTGTTCAATTTTACAACCTTAATGCAAGTTACTTTGTTAATAAAGCATTACTTATAAAATTTGACCACATTACTTAACCTTTACACAGGAACAAAGATGTCAAAACAAGTTAAAGACCAATGTCTAAGGGTATTATTTTTACCCTTGGGTAATACATTGAGCTTTCTTCCTCATCAGTCTTTCAAAATGCATCATTAAAAGCTATGTAACACAAGTTACTATCTTTCCGCTTGCACCACGTGTTCTTCAGGTTTCAGTAACATGCTTACGCTAAACAACGGCTTTATGTTCTCACTAAATACATTTAAAACTCAAGGCTGAGGTATTAGATGAAGCAATTAGTACACAATCCAGCAAAGAGCTATGTGTTCCTAAAGAGTTTAAATACTTTATCTGAAAAAGTTAATGAAGTAATTATAATGTTGTTATTAATGAAGATTAGAGATAGATTAAAATGGCATTCAGAAAATAAACCAGACAATTAAACAGGCTTTCAGAACTGTGGAAGCTCCTTAGAGTCCAGGGGAAAAAAAAACCTCTCAGAATACCTATACTAAGAAGGACATTTGGAAAACACTTAGTTCTTAATGCCATAGAACTCCAGACAGCAGAAATTATCTTTATGTCAACATCAACACTGGGGTAAGCACTGTGATGCTTAATGCTGACCAGCTGTGCTTGAAGCTTTGTTTTAAAGTCCTCTCAAGATGTCTTTAACTGCAACACCTTCCATATTAAGCATACTTTGGTAACGATGGGTTTAGTAGAAACGTTCGTTAATATTTGTACCGACATGACTATCAGATTAGTTAAATTGATTACATGGTCTTACATGCAGGAGAAGGATGGTGCTGTAAAATGAAAGAGTTACTGTTAAATTAAATTTATACTTCATCCCATGTAATACTGCTGAAGATGGAAGAAAGCATTGGAACTAGAAAATGCTAAATGAGCCCAGACTGGTGGTCCAGAGCAGGAGTGGGCAGGAAAGGCAGTGCAGGACTGCATGTCCCCTTGTCTGCTGTGAGGGCAACATAAAACTCATGGCTTGTTGACACACTTTCTCTAGCGCTTTTGGAGGACTCAGAGCTTGGCAACTGCATTTCTTCCCAGTGAATCCACTTTACCTGACTATAAAGTGATGAAGAACTGAAAATTAGACCCCAGCCACCATAAGCTTTTCTGCAGTTTCTGGAAGAGAAACACTACTGTTTCTCAGATCCTAGGTAAGTGGGTCACCTGAGAGGTCACCCCATGATCAGAGGAGTGATCACACATGTAGCTTAGACGCTTCAGTTACCTTCCCTAAATTAGGAGCTGTGACTGCTGGCCAAAGAGCATGTGAAAATGAGTTACAAGACTAAGAAAATATAGATTAAAAAGTAAGCAGATTATTGTGACTCAACACTATTTCTAGGTAGAACACATGGACTAGTCTGATCCTTAGTTTTAAATAGTCCATATTGAGGCAAAAACACTCTTTGAGCCTAATTGTGTCCATAAAAACATCAAAACTTAGGGAAAGACAGTAAAGGCCAGACAAAAATTTACATTCTGGGAGTTTGGAGTATTTACAGGAAAATGTGGCGCTTTTTTTCATTTCAGGTCTTTGTTATAGAGAAAAGCAGAAGGACTGGTCAACAGCAAGTTTTGTCATGATGTTTCCAGATCAGGGAAGGGAAGAAAACTGTTCTATAGCATATAGGGAGAAATGTGTGTATATTGCAAAACCAAATGTTTTTAATAAAAAGCAATCTGTCCCATTTACTACTTACTGTACACAGTGAATTATTTTTGTTCCAAAACTTACTGAAAATAACTAGTTAAAATGGATTTTTAGACTTTGTGTCTATACAAATGAAAATCAGACTTAGCACTGGTATATAAAGAACACATTTTCAAAGAACTGTACTAAAGAGTAGGGAGGTAATAAATCATGTATCCACATGACAACTTAGGCCTCACTTAGGATATCCTTTGACCTTCTCACTGTGAAGATGAGAGAGCAGCAAAGATGAAGAACATTAAGAAAGCTGCAAGATATAAGGATCAAGATGGAAAGGACATGTAGTTTAAACAAAACATGGAACTTTTAAGAAGTTTTTGAGAAAAACAAGATGAAAGAGAGAGACTTGACTATGGTTGGCCATGAAGAATGTTCACCTAAAACACAACAAATTTAGATTATATGTGAGGACAAACCTCCAAATAAGAGTTATTCATCAATGGAGCAGTCTGCCAAGAGAAACCTCTGGGATACCAGAAGAGGAAATACTTAAGGCGAGATTAGATAGTATACTCAAAATAGTGCGGCAGATAAACCTGTAAAATATATAAAAGACTGGAGTGGATAACTTCTTTCAGCCTATACTTTGGAGTCTTTGTTTAGGACTTTACACACAAAAATTCCCTAACAGTATTTGGCTTGTGACAGTAGAAAAGATCCAGTTCTTCAAAGTCTTAAGCATTTTAAAATTTCCTAGCTATGCAAGAAGCCACTCTAAATTCAGTTTAACTTAATTTGTATTACTCTATACATATAATACAGAGGAGTCAAATGGTTACCCTTCCTAACTATATGAAAATTATTTTAACAGTATCCAAAGGGCTCTAGCTGAAGACAAGCAGAGGCAAATTGTCATCTACTCTAGAGGAAAGGTGTCTCCTCCATTCTTCTATTGTCCCCTGCTACTCAAGGCTTGCTGCTGAGTGGCATCTGAACCTCCTGAAACTGGAACCTTCTTCCAAGGGGTTTGTTACATTTACCCATAAACACTCTTCTGAAGTAGCTTTTAAATATTGCTAAATGGTATCTTCAGGAGATTCATGGGAAAGAAGAGTGGGAGACTTTATCATGCCAGGCCACTCCACTATTATTCTGCTCTTTTGGCCCTTCCACACAGCAAGTCACAAACCCAAAGCAAAGGGAAACCATTGCCCCGCCAAGTTACTTGCTCTTTCAAGCAGTGTTTAACACCTGGTATAGTATGCTGGAATGGGGGGGAATTAAGCTTAAACTCACTTGTCAAGTCAGCTCAGGTAAGTGTGTAGCACATAGCGGAAGAGCAATCAGCTGTGTGTACATGGAGACCACCTTGCTCTATTGCAACGTCTTCTGTAAATCAGACTCCTGCTCTAGGAAACATCTTCCGAGATCTGTAATACAGCTGCTTTCACTGCTGAACTATAGGCTGTTGCTGTATTTAAAATCAGCACTTCTAGGGCTCAGTTGAGCTGGGCTATTTTAGGCATCTGCTTTAGGAATTATGCCCTGTAAGTGCCTATTTTTCTCCAGGGACTGTAAAGTGAATATTGATTGTTGGCTCAGATGTTTGTCAGCTGATTCCCACCTTCAGATATTTATTTTTCCGTAAAATTTGGCATCACCTTACCAACTACTGCGAGTAGTTCAACAGTAAGAAAGTAGCAGATCTGATACCGAAGGAATAGAACCAAATCATTAAATAACCTGTAACCAGTGATCTCCACTGTCAGAATCCCTGGAGCCAGCACAAGATGCCATTATGAGCAATGACGAAAGTTTAGCTCTTTGTTCTTTTGGTTAAATATAATCATATTTGTAACTATATGGTGGGAAGAGACTGACTGGTTATCTTACTTTTTAGGTTTTTTGTATTTTTTTTTTAACTTCACAGAAAACCAAAGACCCTTCTAACTCATTTTAATAGAGAAAAGCAAAAAGCTTGAAATTCTTTTCTTATCTTTATCTTTTTCTTTTCCAAGTTCCTCCTGAACTACACTGCACTCTTCTCTAAGAAGCAGAAAACCAACAGGTCTGTGTCTGTTATTTCAGCTCCATGGTTTGACTGATTCTAAAAGGAATTAGAACTATGTGAATAATTAAAATAATTTCTTGGTTAAAAAGTCTACAGAACCTTACACAAACATATCGGCCCAATACATGTTAGTCACAGAGGTGAAAATAAATGCTCAAGTAATGACAGATACAGAAAAAGAAGTTTAATTAAATCTAACTATTAAGAAACTCTTAGTCTGTGAGCTGATCTATAGGTAGGAAAATGTAGTCACTGTCCTTGGGGTTCCATTATTCTGGCAACAACATCTACTTTTATTTCTTTCCTATTTCCTCTATTACTTAAACACCTCTTATTACTCTCTGTCCCAGTAATATTGAGGGTGTAATTGAAGAAAGAAGTGGATAAAATTGTTCAGCCCATTATGGAAAATGCTGCAGTACATTTTTTTTCATGAATTTGGAAATGCTGTCTCTAAAAACAGAAGCTAGTACCATTTTGTTTTCAACATGGGAGTTTTGTGTTTAAAATAGTGTTAGAATGAAAGCCTTTACGGAAGACAAAACCAATTTTGTTTACTTTGGGAGTTCACAGGATGGGGAAAATGGGAGAGTTTTAAAGGAGTATGTGTTTTTTATAGCCCAGAGGTCCCAGAATAACTTAAAATGCTTAGAAACCTGTGTGAGCAAGGCCAAGAAGGGAAGGCAACTTTCATTCCCTGAGAAAAAGCCTTATTTCTTTCACCTTCCTTTTTCAGAATATAAGCTTTCTTCATGCTTTGGCACCAAACCTGTTTAAAAAAAAGCTAACAGGAAATGTTGCTGCTTTATACATACACTCCAATGAGAAGCATCAGAATTAACTTTGAAATACTGATTTCATTTTTGCATAAAATTATTAATCCTGCTGTTGAAGCAGTTAAATGTACTTCAGTTAACGCACCACAAAATGAAAATCAGTAAAACTTTAGGAAGTCATGTTTCAATGGCCTGTCTCCTATTCAAAAGGCAGGAGCTTGAAGGTGACTTGCACTTGAAAAAAGGAAAAACATTTGCCCTCATTCTTCATTCATACGGTGTTTAGAGTCTGAAATAGGAAGGATAGCAGTAGAGAATACCATGAGCCTATCATCTGTTATAGGCTTAGCAGAAGCATGCTAGATCAGTACCTGTAATGGTAGATTTATAAATGAAACACTACTCTTTGAGGTCATTCAATAATGAAGAAATTATGTGGTCTGCTAGTGAATCAACAGCCTAAGTACGACATCTCATGATACTGAGATATTTGAAACATGACATTTTAGAGCAGATGGGGAGTCAAAGCTTTAGCTGTTTATGTTTATTGAGCACTAATAATTATTTCATAAGGTTTGTAATATTAACAGTTATCTCAAGTGAAGTTCCAGTTCATTTAAATCTGATTCATGCATGACATTTTCCTTAAATCTTTGATCATCCCAATCACTTTCCACTTCTTTACTTGCTGTATTAGGTTTCTGTGTCCAGGTTTTGGTGGCAGGGGGGCTATAGAGGTGGCTTCTGTGAGAAGGTGCCAGAAGCTTCCTCCATGTCCAGCAGAGCCAATGCCAGCTGGATTCAGGACGGACCCGCTGCTGGCCAAGGCTGAGCAAATCAGGAGCGGTAGTAACTCCTCTGTTTAACATATTTAAGAAGGAGAAAAAAGTTATTGGGCAGAGGAACATTATAGCCAGAGAAGAGAAGAGTGAGAACATGTGAACAACTCTGCAGACACCAAGGTCCATGGAGAAAGAGGGTCAGGAGGTGCTCCTGGCACTGGAGCTGAGGCTCCCCTGCAGCTCCTGGTGCAGACCATGGTGGAGCAGCTGTGCCCCTGCAGTCCATGGAGAACCATCAGGGGGCAGAGATGCACCTGCAGCCTGTGGAGGAGCCCATGCCAGAGCAGGCGGATGCCCAAAGGAGACTGTGACCCTCTGGGAGGCCCATGATGAAACAGGGTCCTGGCAGGGACCTGCAGCCCGTGGGGAGAGGAGCCCACACTGGAGCAGGTTTTCCTGGTAGGACTTGTGGCCCTGTGGGACCCATGCTGGAGCAGCCTGTTCCTGACAGACTGCATCCCATGGAGAAACGAGCCACGTGGCAGCAGTTTGTGAAGAACTATTGCCTGAAGGATGGACTCACACCAGAGAGGTTCATGAAGGAAGGTTCATGAGGTTCATGAAGTTTCAGGAGGGACCCCACAGGACGCAGGGAAAGGACTCCTCACTCTGACAGTGGCAGAAACAGTAACTGACCATAACTTCCATTCCCTGTCTCCCTGCACCCCTGGAGGGGGGAGAAGGGAGAACTTGGAAGGAGGGAGGGGTGGAGGGAAAGGTATTTTTAAAATTATTTTACTTCTCACTCTTCTGCTCCGATCCTGTTAGTAATAAATTTAATTAATATCCCAACATTGCCTGTGATAGTGATCAGTAAGTGACCTCTTCTGACTCTTATCTCAACTCACAAATCCTTCTCTGTACTTTCTCTCCTCTGTCCAGTTGCCCCAGGGGAGTGAGAGGGTGGCTTTAGTGAGTACCTGGCATTGTTCCAGCGTCAACCCAATACACTTGAACAACTCTATGTAATGACCATGTCCAACAAAATCCACAGCAAACTTCTGAACAGTAAAAATCAGCAGGAGAGTCACTCATCAACATTTCAAAATGTGATCTTTTGTCAGGATTCAAAAAATGATGCTTTAGTCCATGTTCAGACCACAAGAAAACTTTGCACTTTTACTGTGCTGCCTCCCAGGTCTATAACATCTCCCACACTTCTAAGAAGGAATTTCCAATGCCCTTCTCCTCTTCAGTTGTTTTCCCGGTACAAAGAGTTGTGCAGTATCTAGCTGACCCAATGCACTGCTTTTTCCTGAGCAGCTGCAGTACAACAGCCTGAAAGGTTTCAGCAACCAATGGTGTCCTCCATCAGCAGCAGGAGCCGCTCTTCATCTGCAGGGGTGGGGATATGTATATAGGCTTAAGCTTCTTATTCATGCGAGAAGGAAAAGCAGCTCCTCACCCTTATCTTTTTATATATCTGCAACATATTTCTGTTTTGCCAGCAACAGGAACGAGCACCCATTACCTCTGGGTGGGAGCGCTGGTAGATGGGGTGACCTCAGCTGGTCGTTTGTTGACAGGTTACTAAATTGTTTGTAAGGCACATGACACTACTGACATTTGCCTCACCTCTGCAGGGTTCAGCTGACACATATATGATACATTATGGCTTTCTGTATAGTGTGGAAAAAACACCTTCAAAATGAAACAAATTAGCAGGGTGGCACTTTTTTTGCTGTCTACAGCCTATGAATAACAGCAGTGATGAGGGAACTCTGCACTAGAGCAACAGACTTCATGATGGCTTTATTTGAAAGTTATTTGGAATATCTTGAAAACCCTTTCCAATATTAATCTTATTTACAAAGCGTTCTGTAAATATTAAATGGTTGCTTGGCTCAACCCATCTTGTCATATGTGCTTCCAAGGTATGGAAGTAACTGACTGCTAGGCTCAAGGACCATTCAGATTCAAGATTTATTACTGGATAATGCCTTCAGGAAGGCTGGAAGAAGGCAGAACGTTGATTTCAGACAACGGTGATGCTAACATGCAGGAAAAAGAAGAATGTTACATACTATGCTGTAGTTACTCATGTAAAGAAGACATGAATACTTCACCTGCTAAAACCCAGGGGAGACGATTCAGGTGGTAAAGTGTGACCTCTCTATGATCATCCATGGTGCACAATTCCCTAAGGTCCACGTGTTCCTGCAGTAGGTTGTGTATATATTTACAAACTGTGTTTCTGAATTTGTTTCTTTTTTAAGCCCCTGAAGTATGAGGTATTTGACACATGTGACAGGCCAGTTCATTAGCACAACAGTAAGGTGCCCCAGCATGCATGATACTGGGGTTTTCAGATACGGGTGACAGTAAGATGTTAGTAAATGACAACAAACCTAATAATGTTCTGCTTCCCTTTGTTTTGGCCAGTGAAGGCTTTGGAGATAGTCAGGAATTTTTTTATTTTTTTTTTTTATTCTTTCTGGTTTCTGTGGTATGAAGTATGTATCCCTTGGAATTCTTCTTCAGAAACATGTCAGCTTGAGGTTTCTTCTATTTCCAGCAAACAAGAAGATAATTGAAACCCTTCCTGAGTTACAGCTATGTTTCCTGCTGGAGAGACTGACAAATCTAGCAAAGCACAGAGAACACTGGAAATGCAAAAAAGCATTTGCTGGGTTTGCTGTCTTATTCCTTTTACACTTTCAACATATACAACAATTTCCTGGACCAGACTAGAGGTCCTAAAAGACAAATACCAGAAGATACTTGAAAAACATACAGGAGCAGAAACTTCTTTATTTTTTCTGTAGCCAGTGAAAGTGCCAAACCCATCAGTCTACGACACAGCATGCCAGCCTGGATGCTGAGGAGCAAGGAGGGGTGCAGATTCAACAGCCGTTCACCACCTGGTTTCTCTGCCAAAAGTCATTACAGCCACCTGCCAGTTGTAGTAGCAGGTTTGTTTGTGCCAGGAACACCTGCCTGGGATGAGTGGTGTGTACATCCCCACTGTGGGGATTGACTGGCTTTCCAGCTGCTTCTCTGAGAAACTGGGGTCTTCTCTGCTTAGTCCCTTTATGATGGGACCCTCATATCCTAGACTATTTGCAATGAACCTTAGCCCATGACCAGGTGGACATAATGTAAAGCCCATCTGTGTGACATGGCAACTACAGAAATCTGATACGGTTGTAGGTTATAATAGGTTGTCGTCTGACATGATGGGATTCCAAGGAACACTCAGATTTGGTGCTGGAAGCAACTAGAGTTAGTTTGGGCCTTTTTTTTTTCTTCGTTGCAAGTGGAAACTTGTATATTCCTCAGAAACAAACAGTTTCCACTGGGAAAAAAAATACTGGGAAGTGTTTCCCTGACTCCAGACAGACTCTTCTATCAAAGGAAAAAGCCAGCCACTGTGTAGGGAATACAGACCTGTCAAGTCTGTATCCATGTTATGCCCATTGTACACTCCTCTGAAAAGGAATCTGTTGGCAAGCAGCAGAACAAATTTGCTGCTCCTTGGGGTGTGCAGCACAGAGCAGGGCAGCTGGAAGAGCAGTGCTGTGCTGAACAGGCATGGGACTCCGTGGGAGCTGGCACTGTATGGCTAAGCTCATCCACAGCCTGGCCTCGGCTGCAGTATGCATCTCTGATATGATCAGAGACCTACATTTCTCTGAGGGTTGGATGTGGGAACCTCAAACCTATGTAAATTATGGAAATTCTAGATTTGAGTTCTCTACCAAATTCATACCCAGGCTATCCCTAAATATGGGTAAGATTTCCCTAAGGTCAAAACATACAAAATACTGTTCACCATATTTTCACATCATGGTAAAAGCGCACATTTTTTTCCCATTCTCATATTGAAAAAGAAAGTTCATCTGAATATCAGATTTTTTCTGTCTTACACTGTAGTTCTATTCAAATATGCATGCACAAATAAAGCATTATCACTTAATTCTTTTAGCTGTATTGAGTTCTTTGCAAAATGACTTAAAATTTTATAACACTTCTTGTAAGTTTATCATACAGGAATTCTCATAAAAATAAGGAGAAAGGATATTGTCAATTTCCTTGGATTTTTTTACTATAATAAAGATTGTACTCTGCTGTGAGCTAGGAAGAGATACAGCTTTCACAGTCTTAGATTAAACAGTGAGTCCATGCCTGTCTTTTTGACTTCTGATTAAAAAGACTAACTGATTGGAAGAGAAAGGTGAAAAGATTTCATAATTTAACAACCCTAGACCAGTGTAAAACCAGCTACTTTTGGTTACAAACACAGGACTTGCATTTCCTAGGTGTATTGCCTTTGTTATTATACAAAGCTTATGTGTAGGGATGTGTGTAGATAATACACTAGGAGCAAAACTGAAAAGCATAACATAAAAGATAAAGGGAGGCAGGGCACAAAGTTTATATCCTTGAAAATGTATTGCAATTTGTTGGGGGTTTTTTTGCATAAAACATAAGGAGGAAGAGAGGGGCAAATTTTCTTTACATTTTCTTCAAAAATAAGAAAATAGTTGGACCTGTTATGTGACCGTAATGAAGCAACATATTGGGTGGTGGAAGTAGAGAAGGGAAGCATCAGCTCTTTCTAAGAAACTTTTTGCTCTCAGTGTCTGAACACTTTTTTCCTTAAAGGAAAAGATCTGTAGGAATCACTCAGTCACTAATAGGCAAATTATACCTTCCCACAACAGAAGCAAGACATAATGTTTTGAGTGATGTGCAAATGCAGAAGCACCATTTCTGTATTTTAGAATTACAGACCAATAAACACAGACTTCATTACAGTGAGCTGAGAGATGAAATAGCCCTTGGCACCCGTTACTGTAATCTCAGAACTAGAATGTCATTCTCTTGGTTGGTCTTTGTAGTCCAGTTTTTAGTCCTGTGGGATCACACATTTGTTACATATGAAGCAGATGTGCTCCCTTTGGGATGTCTACCTTTAACCAAGGTAGCTCAGGTGCGCGCTAAGCAGCAGCAAGCTGAACATCCCAGTTATCAGGCTTTTTTGGTGGATTCTGCAATTCATGTTGAGTTTGATAATGTCATAGCAATTTCATATCTGCACACAGGTTAACTAGTTATTCTTGCTGAAACAGCTCAAAGTGAAAGCTGTCATCATTGTGACTTCAATACATACTGTTGCCAGCCCACCCTTTGAAGTATCACATTTTTTATTGCCCTGGTGCTCCACAGGTCACACTTTCAACATACATCAGGTAGATAATACATCATCCTACATGTACCCTTCAAAAAGCATCCACATTCCCCTAGAGTGTAACTGCAAAATCCTGGTTTTCCATCAGCACAAAAACCGAGAGTGTAATATTAGAGCTTAATTTGTTTTACATATGGAAGACTTTATAAATGTACTACACATATTTCCATGCTGTGGTTGGATTTTATGGAAAGACTGCAGAATTACATGAGAAAAAATATAATGGAGTTCCTGAGAAATTCACTGTAGAAAGAATGTTGGGAAAAGCTCTTTGCATAAACAAGAGCATCGGTAGTGCTCATAGAGTGACAATAGTGGCATGGAAATCATATATGAACAAGAGAAAAAACTACCTATGTCAAGTCACAGGAGGAGAAACATTGCTTTTTATCATGAAAAACGAGTCATTTCAGCATGCTATGCATAGGCAGCACAGTAATAGGCCACTATCATTTTAGATGCCGCCAGTAAGTTGTTTCCATCATCAGAGTGGTGGCTTAACTTCATTGCACCTCTTTGCCCTGTCACCTTCAAAGGAGGACACCACCTCAGACTACACTGCCCAAAACAGTCTCATGCTCCCTGCAAAGAGGGTCACTGGTGTCTACATACAGAAACGCTGCTCCCCGCCCACCCATCAGGTAGAGCTAGTTAGAGTTCTTTAAACCTGTTAATGGTAGTACTTCCTAACTGTCCACTTGACAGTACTTTATTTTCTCCCCTAAATTGCTTCACAGACTACACATCTGTTATTGGAATTTACACCTTGATGGAAAGCACGCCTTGGGAGGCCAGGAGAAGTAATTTATTTACACTTGCTTTCCACTGCAATCAACCTGCTCTTTCTTCAGTTTTTCTCAACCTTATCCTCTTTTCCTGGCTTCATTTTCTGCTTATCTCACCTATTTACACCAGGAAGGAGAAAGACTAAAATCAGATTATTAGATTTAAATTTGCTCCACCCTATTCAATGTTGCAAGTGGCTGAAGAAAGGACATTTCTCTGGAGCTCAGCTGTGTTTATTTTTCACCACCTGTGGCAGCAGTAATACCGTTCCTGAGATCTGTTTATTTTCCACCTCCCTGGCTGCCCTGGAAAGCTGTGCCCCTGTTAGTCATGGCCAGAATGATGCTTGACTTCTTTGGGAGAATGCCAGTGTGGTTACAGGTGGTGGGGCAGCAGAAGATAACTGAGCCTCCAAAGGTCACAGGTGAAGTCCCAGGTAGCAGCTCAGAAAAGGACTGGATGATACAAAGTCCTGCTTCTCTTCCACAGCTACTGCCCTTCCCTTTACTGGTTCTCAGAGCTGGGAGACCCAGGTCCTTCATGCTGGCCCCACGCATAAAAAAAAATTCTACACCTGATATTTGCATTCCTTGTATCTCCATAGGGCAATTATTGAAGGTTTTTTGAAGTGCTTCAGGTAGATCAATATTATATTAGGAAAAGGGAACATGCAATATCCCATCATGGGAAGCAAAAGAGGTATATTGCTATAAAGTGTTTTGTTTTGTTTTACAGGAGAGCTCACTTTCTTTGCATACTTCTAATGAATCTTAGAGATGCTTAGAGGAACATCCCTGGCCTTGCAACAGCATCCATCTCTCTCTCAGCAGACCAGATACCTCTTTTCACTTGGAGTATGTGGCTCTCACTGCCATTTTCAGAGTGCCATTGCTGCCAGCCTCTGGGCTTGTAAACATCACTCTGATTTTGCCTGCCTCCATATTTTCATTGTTACTTGTGCAAAGCATTATTGCAAGTTGCTCCTCTCATACAGAACACCATGAATGGGTCTTAGAGATGCTGGATTAAACTTTTCAGCAAATGTGAATTGTAAGCCTTCCTGTACATAAGAAGAATTCAGTTGTAGTGCTAGCCACATTTTCCTCATGGACATCTCCTGAAATGTATATTTAAGCTAACTTGGTATTTGTTTCACATGGTTTTGGGATGGGAGTTTTCATCCGATACCTTCATGCGTTGTACCATATAGTAATTCACTTGGACTACATTTGCTCTGGGGAGTCCAACAATCCATTTTTCACTCTTGTCCTTCTGAGTGATTTGCCAGATGTAACAAGGAGAACCCAGAAGTGTATAACTAGCCTGAAAGAAAGAGATGATCCATTTCTGGTTTAATCTCTTTCTGTTATTCTGAAACATTTCAATCATGGGATAAACGAGATGAGAAACCACTCCAGCTCTATCTGCAAAGCTTTTATGCCATCCTTAACAATTTCTACAACAGTTTTGATCCCTTGGAAACTACCTTTCACTGGGGAAATAAAACTATCAACCTCAAGAGGAACAGGTGTGCAAAAAAGGATCATATGAGTAAGTAAACCACAGGTTTGGAAATCCCATATGTAAGGAAAGAGAGCAGCTGCAAATCATGACAGTGACAAAGAGAATTGCAAAACCAAGTTTGAGTAGCTGGTGAGGTTTTTCAAGGCCATGATCCAGTACAAGTCTGCAGCACTGCCACAAAGAGGCAGTGCCTCTCCTGTGCTTATCTGGAACAAGATGGCCTTGCAATGGCATGAGTCACGAACCTTGTGAACTGGAAGACAACGTTCCTATATGAATTTGCTTTAGAAAAACTGTTCCTTGACTTGCACTGCCCTGGGGCAGTACATGTGCTGGTGCCAACAAAAATTATGGAGTGGAAACAAGGACTGTACTCCCCTTTTGATAGATATATGGATTTATCCTCATGTAAATGACAGCACAAAGCAGTAATTGGTCTGAAATTTTTGAAATTCCTTCTGTTCTTCGTAAAATTTGATACCAGACGGAGAAAACAGATAAACAGACACATAATTATGGATATACACACATAACATTATATTAAGGTTGCAGACCCCTACAAACCTAAATATCTTAATTTTATAAGAGCTCATCCATAAATCATACTAATTCTGAAAAATAAGTACCAGCTTTCAGCTCGGGAATCCTTTTTCTCCCACTCTGTTTGTGCACCTACTGTAACCTCTGTAGACTTAGTTTGCCATAATGAATTTTATGTGATATGAAACTTTTATGTTCTCTTCCTTTTCTTTAGGCTTAGTGCCAGTAAATAAATTACAAATAACAGTGAAGATCTTGAAATACTACCTTCATACTCTGCTCATGCAAATAATTCTGAAGCCAACAGTAAACCTTGAGTTTACTTGTGGCCCACTCTAGTGATCTGTAACCACACTTGCAGGAGAACTGGGCAATGAGAGACACGACAGTATGGAGCACCAGCCAGGAAGGGATACTGACTCAGGTGCCAGAAGCAGAATCAGTGTGTCATTCACCTCCAACAAACTAGCGTGCCAAGGAAGAGGACTGTGTGACACAGGAGCAGCAATGCATCTCAACACTATGCAGCTTCTCATGCAAGACTCTACAAGCAGGAACCCTGACATGTAAGGTCAGCTTTTGCTTGCATCCTACCAACTTAAGCTCAGCTGCCCAGTTCTCAATAGTTTGAAACACTTTTTATCATCCATAATTGTTATTCACATTGCTGTTACATTTACTTTTCCAGCAATTTATAAAACAGCATTTAATAGTCTTGACCTGTAACTGATCTCTGCAAAATCCCATTTGAAATACTTCTATTCAAAGATAAATCTTCCATGACACCACATTGATATATACCAGCTACCAAGTGTCTCAATCCATTTAATTTACACTTAATCAATATCAGATAGTGTTGACTTCTAATCACAATAACATGCAGTTCAGTGCTTTATGAAAGGCAGTTTCTATGGTATGTAAACAATTGTTTTAATGAACCAAACATCTCATCATGGGAATGAAAACAGATCCACAAACCATAAAAGCTGGATGACTCGTATTCACATCTTTTGAATTGTAAATAATTAAATCCCATATCAGCATTCTGATGTTCACCCTTCTGTCTAGGACTGATGTCAGTCAGCCTGGTTGGTCTAACAGCTTCAGTTATTCTGTCTGCTGTTTTCAGCTTCTTGTATTACCTTAGCACACACACTCCTTCCTGGAGCCTCTTTGCCATCAGAAAGATAACTCAGAGGTTTTATCTAAATCATATATTAATAGATTCATCCATTCATACTGAAAAGCACAGGCTTTCCCATATTCTTCCTAAGGTCCTTTCTTGAATATTTATAGCTATTTTATTAATTCAGGTAGCGTCATGAAAGGCAGAAATGGCTGTAGCACATAGAGAAATTCTAATGTAGAATGACTTCAAAATGCTAGACACAGAAAGCTTTCATTCAAGATGCAGTAGCACACCTATTAACACCTGGTTTTACAAACAGCCTCACTAAACTTCAAAATGGATGGAATATAAATACTATAAAGTATATGATATACAAACAGTGACAACAACACTCAGTCTTTTTTCTAAGTCGTTTTTGCCATAACCACAAAAAGTCTAAATTCCAACTTAACATGCTGGAGGCCACAAGCAAAAGCAAAGAGGCTCTTATAGTGACAGACAGAAAGTTAATTCCTCCCATCTGTAGGTATGCAACTCCACAGCAGTGACAGAAAACAATTCGGGATGTTAGCACCTCATTTTCAGCTGTCATTTAAAAGCAACTAGTCCATTTTAGTCTACCTGACCTTCAGTTATGTCAGATGCATTCAGCTTGCTTTGGAAAGATCCTCTGAACAGTTTTCTTTAACAGCAATGAAAGCTCGAGAAGAAAAAGTTCAAAACATCTGACAAATGTTTCTGTCATTTGATTTTCACTGCAATGGTTAAAATTTAGCCATATAATATTTCGGTATCAGCCATAGTATTTTGAATTAACTGCAACCTATTCAAAATCTGGTATTTTCAATTAACTAGAGCTTATTCACATCTGGCAAGCTAGCAAACAGAGCGGGAAAGTGTTAGAGCAGCTTAGCAGAAGCCTGCCATGAATACACATTTGGACAGCCTGGGAGAGCATCAGTGTCACTCTGGGAATGTTCCTGGCATGGTAAAAGAAAAACATCAAAGACATTACTGATTTAAAGCTGCCTCCAAGAGTGCAATCTGCAGGGACAGGAAATGGAAAAATTATCCTCAAAGAGACTGTGAAGAAAGAGCTAGTCCAGCACGATAGTGGATTCCACACTTAGAGCTTATGTTTTGTCAAAAAAAATTGACAAAAGCAAAATATTGTGCTTTTTTGGCATAAATCCAGAAATAAGTCTTCAGGGCAGTCTTGAAAACTGCAGGAACCAAACCAGCTTTGGAAGGGGCAGCTTAGAAAGGAAGTCTTGTCATCTAGTAACCTAGATACCAGCATATAAAAACCAACAAAAGACTAATAAGGACTGAAGATGGAACCCTGAAGAGCTATGAGAAGACAAAAAGGTTGTCCAGAATAACTGTCGGTGAGTTCTGCCTGAGACTACTCCAAACATGCCAAAATACTCATGGTAACCCAGCAGTGCCTGTTCAAAGTTGACATTCTCTCAGTGTGATTGATGGAATCAAAAGCTTCCAATAAACACAGGGGAAGAATAAGAACACAACTTTGATCCCAGGGTAGGCTGAGGACTATTATACTCCATGAAATTACTATGCAGAATTCCCATGCAAAGGGCACAAATGCAAATGTGTTATTGAAGTTTAATTGGAAGAATTAATTGACAGAGGGCTTTGCACTAGGAAAATCTATTTATAGGATAGCTTTTTGTAAACCATGGAAACAGCCCCTTAAGTTCCTTTAGCAGTTTTTAAGCTGAAAAACCCAGCTACTAAAATGTATTTTAGGGAAGCTGTTTAAGTATTCAGGGACAATATACAGAGTAAATTTTTTGACATAGCCTGAATCCTATTGTTACACAGAGCTCTGTAAGAACACTTCAGTACAATATAGCATGCAGTTTACTCTTAAGCATTTGAATATTACTCCAAAGAAATTAATATGAGGACAATAAGACATTGGTTACATTCCATCTTAACTTGGCTTTACACTTCTGGGGCATTGCCTTTGCCCTAGGCCAACCAGAGATTGAGTCCTTGAAAAGCCGAAGGAGACTCACTACACTAAATTACATGTGCTTCAGTGAACTTTTCCAACCTCCAAGGATTGTGAGAATGGTGCTAAAGGACTATAGCAAGCCTGAATCTTTGAGCTTCCACTCCTTGCTGATTCACATGGTCTGTTCCTGTAGAAGCTAACTCATATTTATACACAATTAATTCCTGTAGCCCTGTTATGGTTTGGAGGCATCAACATGAAAAAGCAATAACCAAGAATCTATGGAAGAAAACTGATTTTCATCTGTGTTTCCTGGTGAGTTAGCTACTCATTTTTATAGCTTATGGGACAAAACATAGGTATGGGGCATTTATGGATATGCCTTGGGTTTTATCTGCCAAATTTTAAACCAGTCCTTAACACTCTTAGATTTCCCATGTGTCCAAAAGATCATTCCAAACAGCTGCAGTATTTGGCCCAGGGGGCCTGTATGGGGGTGACCACATCAAGAAACTCGGAGGAAGATAAAGAACATATGCTGCAAGATGGTAGTGGTTGAGGAGTAAGTGCATTTGGGATACAGACAGACTGGAAAAGCAAAGGGATCATTCTCACTTCCTGCTGAGAATCAGTCTGTGCCAATGACTGGGGAAAATGCAGTCAGAGTCTGAATGGGAGATGGGGGAAGAAGGGCTCTGTCAAGGGGCACAAGAGACTGGACTACATCTTGCATACATTGCCACCTGGAAAATCCAAGGCAGCCTAGGAAGGTACAGAAAGTAGAAACACTACAGGCATGGGTGACTACTGAATGGCATAGGTAGACATCTCACATGTTTAACAAAGTCCAGAAAAAGCCAAATCTTTACACATGTGCTGAGCAGCATATTGGCAAATTTCTGCATTACTTAGATCAAATGGGTACCTAGCAATGTCTCCAGTCATAAAAAAGGCAGAGGACACAAGAGGTAATACAGAAATTCCCCGGTTCCCACCAGTAAAGTTGTATCCTTGATCACAATGTCTTTTCTTGACATCCTGAAGCGAAGAAAAAAAAAAAGGAAAGCAGAAGTTACTGAGAGCAAATTGTACAATAAATATGCTTTTCAACAACATTGCTCTTGCAGTTTCCAGGGCAAGAAATATCATATTTTGGGTTACACCACCCCGCTACCACCATCCCTTTATCTCACAATAGAAATAATACAGAACTCTGGGCCACTGTGCAAACAAAGCCAAGTATATTCTGGTCTGACTCACATTAAGTAATTTTTTTTCTAGTCACACTGACTGGCAGCGAAGTCCAAGTTTATTAATTGGTTCAGGTGGTCTTCTCAAGTGTCATTAGCTGCTGTTTTACCTGGTGTTCACCTAAACCAAACATAGATCTCAATTCCCTGACCTTGTATATGAATCTAATGTTGTTATGCAATGCCATTTTTACTTCCCCAGTGGGGAATTTTTTACAGTGTTGGGGCATCTAACATGGGGTTACATAGAAAGTATTGCCTGGACATGGTATTAATCTGCAGACGATGAAAATATTATGAAACCTTTATAAGCAGAATTCCCACTAGAAAAAAAATGTCCACAGTAAATATTGCTGTATTTTTACTCCAAAGTCCAATCAAAGCCTTTTAAAAAATGATAAATATTCATGTATTTTCCAAACAGTTGATAAAAAGAATGAAGGACAGCTGTTTTACATATATGACTCCAAAACAAAAATACACAAATCTTTAGATTTTTCTTAATGTTCCCAATACTGTACTTAGGAAAATGTTCCACCACCACAAAATTGATAGGAAATCAATTCAGCTGGGAAGAACATTTGAGACAAGGGCCAAGGATACAAAAACATGCAGAGATACATAAACACCTGCATACATGAGTATTGGAATATTACCATTTTTATACCAACATAATCAATTTAAGAAAGTCTAAATCAGTGCAACTGAAGTATTAATAACGTGCAACAAAATACAAAGTGAACTGCTGCTCAGGCTATCCTAACACATCTCCTTTGACTCATTGCTCCCACACCCTGAACTTGCTTGCGTTCCTGAGTGCATCAGCAGACTGGATGTAGGATTAAGAGATTCAGGCCAAATTGAAAGACGGCAGGTCCTTTGACTTCAGGTTACGCTCTGACATGTATCTTCATACTCGCAGAACTGCATTTCAAGAGTGTCTTCATTCAGCTCTAAGCCTTTAAGCATGCCCTCAGCCGTGCTAGTTAAGCAGAGTCCTTTTTGCCCTTTCATAGGCAAGCTCCAGCAATGCTGCCAAGAAACAAAGAAACCTACTCTGTCCTAGTTCAGCACATTATTTCAGTTGCTGACTCCAAAGTAACCATTTGAAGAGAATTGAAATTCAGAAGCGCTGAAAAGCACAAACAGTGGTAACAGCAGAACATCTAAAACACTGCTGCTTCTACATTTACCGAGAAACCTCAGCTCCTGATAATATTTCCTGGTCCTCAAAAAGTGTTTTCAGAACATTCCTCAGAACCTGTTCTGGAAAAACACTGGGACAGGTTGCCCATAGAGGTGGTAGGTGCCTGGAAACATTCAACATGTGGTTGGATGGTACTCTGAGCAACCTGATCCAGTTGAAGATATCCCTCTTTATTGCAGGGGCGTTGGAGTAAATGACCTTTAAAAGATACCTTCCAATCCAAACTATTCTATGATTCTATGAACATGCAAAGATGAATGTAGGTATTAAATTGCTAATAGAAGTAGCTATCTTTGGTAGACATCTGAGTCAAGATACTGTTTTCTTTAGTTTACACGCTTCCTCCCTCTCCCCCAATTAATTTAACATGAGAACTGTGCCTTTCATTAACACAAAACTAAAGATTTTCAGCAGATCTTGAAATAGGGCTGTTTGGGATAATGTGCATGTATTTGATATAACAAATTACTCTATGTTTTTAAGTAGACATTGTAGATATACTTTTTGCCAAGTAAATCTGAAATACCAGGAATATGAGACAGCAATACCAGAGGTGTGTAATTTTATAGAAATACGAAAGCATATCTTTCCTAAATAATGCTAGAAAATTTCACTAGTCACTGAGAAAAAAAATCATATATAATAATGCTTTTCTACTGTTACACAGTCTTAAGAAAATAGGGAAAACTTATTAGTAATTTAAAAATAATAGGAAGGAAGGACTCATTTCAGTTGTCTGAAAAGGTTAACAGTGCTCCATCTTCCCTGCTGCATTCAGTTTTGACTGTTGGAGATGCACAAATGTAACACACTAAAAAGTTATGAAGACTGAACTTTACTTTCAGACACAGTATTGATTTTTTCAGGAAGGAGATGAATTACATAGGTTTATGAAGAGGAATCTTATACCATTTTCTAGATATGAGATAGAAAAAATTACTGCATTATTTATGCACTAGCATATGATAGGTTCCTTTTTTTAAAGGATAAATATATATATGTATAGTATCCATGGTTTCATAATATTTTCCCTTCTTTACCTCATATGGAAGAGAAACTATGAGACAAAACTCACTAAACACAGCATAGGACAAAGAAGGAAACTCACCAACAGCATATCAATGTTACAGCTTTTTAACTATCTCCACAAAGAATACAGCAGGAGTTGAGGACAGATGAGGACAGTGTGGCTGAATTAATTTGCTACATTACTGAGACATACTGACTCCGAGCTGAGGGAGATCAAGGAACAGACATCACATGACAGCACAGTGGTGATTTTCTCATACGACACAGGAACACAAATTTCAAACTGACAAGAACTTGAGAATATCTGTACTGCTTCAAAAAATGAGGAACATAAAGGGAGTAACTGTTGCCATTGTCGTTAACTAAAGGTACCAGGCAATGTGGTCAGAACACAGTCCCCCCCTTTCCTAACTCTGCCATCTTATCCTAGATTTCTTCAAGCCACTCTCTGCCCTAGTCCTTGAAGATGAATGCAGGCAATATGGAATCAGACAAAACCTGTGGTTAAATCCCTGGTGGCTGCAGAATGGCAGAGGTGTGGACAATACCATCACCTGGATGCCAATATTGCCAACAGCAAAAACAAGTGTCTGTTTACTGGTCACATTATAAAAAAAGTGCCTTCCTAAGCAGTTAGAGACATAAATCACAAGTATATAAACACTTGAGAATTTTATGACCATTCAAGTGCTGGTACAGAAGGGCTTTCCCTCCACCCAAGAGGGTTACATACTGTGGATAATGTTGCAATAGTACAATATCATCATAGTACAGAGTTTTAGAGGGATGCTTCTTTAAATTATTATTTCTGCAGTAAGGGGATTGCTAATTCCTATCAACCATCTTGGGTCTTGCTGCTTTTGTAGTTATAAGTCAATAAGTGTTTACTCTACAAATTAGTATTTAACTTAAATTCCCTTTTCTTGCAAATTTGGGGTCAGCAGAGAGATGCAATTTTATTTGCTTCCACAAATTGTTTTCAGTTTTGTTGTGCTTCAACAAAATGTCTAGATCCAGCTCTGGGTGTTCATTCAGTTGTAACAAATTGTGATTGAACACAGAGTTTTAATAAATCTACAAAAAGAACAGCAGAAAGCTTCAGAGTGGTGCAATCAGACTCCCCTAACTCCTAACAAAAACCCACCTTTAACAATTTTTTTCCAAGTCGATACCTGTGCAAACCACAATGGAACTTTAAAGAACTAAAAACCAACTCCAAAACCAAGCCTCCAAACAGGCTACCTCAACAATAGCATTTGCCACATGGTATTCCCCTCATTTCTGCCTTCTCTTCATAGGTCTTCTTGTGCATTTGACAAGGCAAACCAAGAGGATGACCTCCCTGACTGCTTAAGTCCAGGGAATCCCTAACAAATCCAGTACCTGAGTGATTAGCAAGTTACAGAAATAGCATGGAGAAACAGTGTAGGAGGATTCATCTTGACTACATTGTTTGCCTTGCACTTCAGTCCATGCAAGACATCACATTGATTTCAAAATTTGTTGAGCTGCAGATAAACCTGCTTGCTGGTAAACTGTACAAAATATGATCTATAGAAGGAATATTATGTTAATAATGTAATATTATGGTTTTATAATGTGGGAATTATAATACCATGCTGAATATTTCTAGATCTTCAATAATTGCAGATTTCCTATAATTTATATAACATATTCAGTATATTGTTTTATAAATCCTCTTGAACTTAACTGCAGTATTAGGACTGCAAAATATAATTTCCAAATATTCAGCATAAAGTATCCAGTATAGTTAGATTATCATCTCTCTGCATATTGAATGTTCAGCAGAATGATTGTGTACGCAGTAACCCCAGCTGTGTGACTGCTCAGTCAGTTCTGAGGTGTAGGATGTGCTGCATCTCAGAAAGAAAGTAGATGTCACAAAAGGGGAAGATTCAATAATGTCTCAGCCTTAGGAATGCCACTTCTTGAGCCCCATAAATCAGCATTTTGAAAGTAGTATTTAATTTCTTAGAATTTTAAAGCATAAGGCACTTAGACAGGAACCTCATCAATAACATGAAGCGATCAAATGCTAAAACCCCTCAGCTGAAATTCACGGGGAAAAAAGGTCAATTAAAGGACTGCATACCTGCTAAGAGCTCATGTATAACTTATTTCTAATTCTCCTCACCGGTATCAATAAACCAAAGCTTGGTTACACTACATGTCTTTTCAGTTGCCCACTGACATTAGGTTGACCCAAAGAAAAGATTATAAAGGATTGAACTGGCCAAGCAAACTCACTCAACTTCTCCATGCTTGTGATAATAACATGAAAGTGGGTCACAACACCACAACTGCAGAGGAGAAGTGCTCTGAATGAGTGAGACTTGTAGGGAAAAGAAAAATTTGGAGAAACTAATTGAAACACTCATGATTGAAATAACTAGCTGTACACCTTCTTATGGAAATCTTACTAGAGATAAATCTATTAAATCCATTCTGTGACTCTTCTACTGGGGATACTTTGACATAGGTATCCACAATATTACTGTATCATACCACTTTCTAAATTAAATGCATGCTGAGGACTACACAGCTGATATTCTCAGTAGATCCACACTGTTATTAGTGATTCCTTTAAACACACTACAAAAGTCCAGTAGAAATCAATCCTTACTAAGGCAGAAATGTAAGATATGTCCTTGAACATGTTAACAGTAATTATTCCCAGCTTTTTGTTCACCAACTTCTGCAAAACGTGTGGAGTAAATATTCCATTAACTGCTTTGCTGGAGACTGCATTTGCTCAGTACTCAAGCTCAGCAGGAAATCAGAGTAGGATTCTTAAGTCATTTTTCTGTCTATATCTAAATATAGTATTTGACCACTTGGAAATTTAAATTATACAAGGTTTCTGAAGTGGTATAGCTATAACTTTTTACTCACACATATAGTTTGCTTTAACATATTTAAAAGGTTGTTTTTTTTTTTTAAATGTTATGCAGCTGTAAGTGTTCTTCATCTCAATGTACTTTTAAAAGACTCCTGTTTAGGCTCTACTCAGGTAACTCTTCCATCTCATCTTTTACAATTACAGTACCAAAGCTGCATGATTTCCCTGTGGCAGCCATAGAATGATAGAAAACAGCTCAAGTGCTGCAAGTATCCCTTTGCAAATAGCTTGACAACTCTATACACTGGTTGAAAGTTATGAGGGCACAATTTATTTTTAGGACAGCTTCAGTCATCCTCATTGAAATTCCATTTATTATAGTCAAAAGAATACAATTCTATTCACTGCAACTAATTAACAACTTAAAGTAAACAGAAAAAGAAAGGCTGAAAGACCATTATTAACTTTATTTGCATGACTAGGGGAGGAAAGAATTATCTAATGCTTCATCCATTTTTCCATTAAGGCCTAATTTAAGACATTGACTCATGAATACATTTTAGGAGAACAATTTACAAGTAGAAATGAGTCTTCAAATGATTAAAAAATAAGTCAATTGGAAGAACAAATGATTAAGTACCCAAAGGATGTCAAATTCCCTTGTTTGTCATCACCTATCATTGCAATTCATACACTTGCAGGGAGATGACACAGATACATTGCATACAATACTGCATGTATGATTTTTTTAAATTTTGTTTACAAATCTATTTTCATTCATGTAAGACTAATAGACAACCTCACAAATGGGTGAGGTAGACAAGAGGGAATTGCAGCAGAATGCGGCCACTATGTTCTCCTAGATGATACCAACACACCCCAGCTGTAATTCTGAAGGTACATTGAAGACAGCTCTCACCCACTCACCTCCCTTCAATGCCTCAGCTCTTCTTAATTAACATATTAGAGGGTGCCCAAAATATTGCATTGTCTGGTTTGGTTTTAAGCTTGAACAGAAATAGGAAAAAAAGCAAAGAGGTTCTGCACACTAAAGTATCTTGAAGATGCTCCTTTATATGACCTGCCAGAATACAAACATGCAGGAAAATCATGAAGACTCTCACCTCAGTTTAACCCCTGCCTTGAGTATTCAATCAGAATTCAGCAGACAACTGAACAAGCATATCAAGGAAAATGAATTTCTAATTTTCCATAGGGGGTCAAGCATGAGTACAGACTGTTTAAGTGTTTGCCAAGTAGAGTGTCCTCTTTCATTGTTTCACTTGGGCAGAAAAAGATCCTTTAGCTTGGGCAGACTCAAGTATTCGGCAACTTGAAATTAAGATAGGTGATTCTGATTCTGGAGAAGTCTGAATTCCATTGTGTTACCACTTTGCATGAAAAGAATAACAAACTGTCTTCTCCAAACCAGAGGGCAGGACTACAATCTTCAATCAGAAGAGAAAACATGTTGCCTCTGAAATGTTAATATCTAAACAATCTTGCACACTGATTTTTGCAGCAACAAGGAAAACTGTCTATCTTCTATAAATCAACCACCAAAATTTTAACCCTTGCTCAGGAATCTGTAATTTTTTGTTAGATAGTAGACAGGTTAAGCAGCTTCTTCTCATGGATTCCCAATTTATTTAAACATCTGCTAATTAAAACATCTAAATTTGAACAAGTTTGTAATCCTTCGCCTCCTACTTACGTATGAGATCAAAAGGAAGCCTGTAGAAAACTGAAAAATAATCTGGGACTTACTTCTACCTCTCAACTCATAACTTTAAATTATTTATATTTAAAACTTTATAGATAGGTTATTTTAAATGCTTGAAAAGTAGAAAGTATGCATAATTTCAGCCTGCTTAGCCAAAAAGAACTATGTTAATAGTCTTCTGTTTAATGCTGCACTTCTTTCCTGGAACATTTCCATCATGCTTTATAAACTATATTGAAAATATATCAAGTAACACTCCAGAGACTCAGCAAAAATGACTTGCATAGTAGAGGTTCTTGTCTCATAAAGCTGGAGAGGACCTGAATTCTGCCATACACCTGGAGACACTTCAGAATATTCTCCCTATAGTAAGAGGAAGCCAAAAATGGCTGTACATACTTCAGTTATAGGTGAATACACATACATCCATATCTATAGTTGTGTCTAGACATAGATAGCTATACACATTTAGTCTGCATATATATCATAATATAGAGTAATATACATACACCTCATGGATTTGTATACACATCACACACATTCTCAAAAGCACTTAATATTTTAATACCATCCCTCATAACTCAAAATGGTGCATAGCTTTCTTAACCAATTGATTTGTTCTTTTTAAGTACATGAAAAAAAGCACGAAGTATCTTAACATCAAAATGATCTGCCGGAAAAATAATCTTCTAGTTGAAAATAAAGTGTATAAATTTTATCTTTTCTTCATACTCTTGAACCAATAATACCAGCTCTGCAGGTTCTCTCTACCCCAAGTTTCTTCCTAACAGCTGAGGATCTCAAAAGTAGATACCTGTTTCAAAGAGATTGTGCTACTGCAGCATTTTCACTGCTCAGCAAGTACTACTGACCAGCCTGCTTACCAAACTTCCTTGCCCCAGTTTTACCTCCTTTGAACAGCTTCATTTGGTGTGATCAACGCAACCTTCCTTCTTCTCTACTGCCACTCTCACAAGTTGGTTTTTTTTTGGCTTTCCTCTCTGCCAGCACCTCTTATCTCCCCATCTATACCTGTTACTACTTTTGCCCTTTGTTTAAAAGTTTTGGGCCCCAAAGCCCACACACAGCTTTTAAAGTCACTTCCTTTCCCTGGCATTCACTCTCAGATCTACCTGTTGGAAGAGTTTCTCAGTGACCAGCCCTCAGCCTTCCCTTATGCCACTTCAAGCCACTCTGTCCACCAGCACCCCTGTTCTGCCATCCCTGTCCCATGAGATGATGCAGTATTCCATGCCACTATGATTGCAACTTCCATGCCTGGTTCCTCAGTGTTTAATAAGTTTGGCACTTTGTGATAGACAGGGCACCTTGAGATAGACATCTGCCATGTAAGTATTTAAGTCTGAGCTCTTTCCACCTAGAAATCATGGCCCTGAACCCTCAACACTGTAAGTGCAAATAATTTCCACTTCTTCCTTAACAATTAAAGAGACTGCACAGCTAATGTTTGCAAGAGAGTGCTGCCTCCTCAGTGATGAAACTGCTCAGGAACAAAGAACATATGTAATCTCCAGACATGAGAAACAATGGATTTACCTTTATCCCCCCTGTGTTCTATTTACCATCTCCAGGTACCCACCTTAAGGTTTTACTGCATTCATTAAAGTGTTAGGTTTACTTTTCTTACTACAAGGTCTGCTATTCTGTTTCATAACTAATTAAAATGGTTTTATTAAGTATTTCTGACAAATACACTCATGTCTCCCATGACACCACTGCATGCCCAAGCTGGCAAAGCATAGAAGCGTATGGGGAGAGGCAGGAGGAGGCAGGTCTGAAGCAAAATCCGTTGATGGCTACTCTCATTTTTTCTAACGGACTTATGTGCAGGATTATTTGGCTCATTAGAGCAAGTAAGAATCTGCCACAGTATCCCTAATCTTTGTTAGCAGATGTCTGCCTTTGCACCATATGTTGGGTGTAATCACTTTCAGTTGCCATTTCTACTGCATGGTAAGCAATTTGGCAACTACCTCCTCTCATGTGAGAGGCATCTGGCATAGACAAAAGCAAGCTCTGAGGATTTTTCTAGCAAAGAGAAAGGCTTTGAAAACAAATTATGAATATCAAAGACTGTATGTGGAATGGCTGATAGTGTTTCCACAGCTATTTGCATATTTGTCTTCAATTATTCAGTTTTCTATATGCAGAAAATTTATTTATTATAGGAAATTCATAATATACTGAAACATTGAGATGTGTGACTGCACAGAAAGTGAAAAACAATTTCATTATATCATGACTTTCATCAAAGCAATGGTGTTCATGTTGTTCTGGGGTTCAAGACTTACCCCGTATTTCACACTGTGGCATCCCTCTTCATGTCACAAATTCACACTTCACTATCACCATAGTGTGGTTCTTTCTGTACATCTTCAGTATCTTTTGATTATGATAGCAAAATATATAAGTCCTGTGGAAAATTAGTATTTAATCTTATGTCTTTTTTAAGTCAACTTGGTGAAGTGTTAAGGGTTTATGATAAAATACATGAGGACCATAGAACTGCTCATAAATATTCTTCACAGTCTCTTTTGTCACTTTTCAAATATTTCACAGAATTTAGAGTTAAATTTCTTCAGTTTTGACTAACTCTTTTGATAGATGGACATAAACCAAAGACAGTGTTATTCACACTGCTTCCTTCTACTTGGTCCTTATGTTCCATGTCAGTTGTTGCCATTGGTATTGCACTATAAAAGCACTGATTTTCCATCTATTTCTTCCAGCAATGATTAGTAGCAATGTGTTCTTTAAAGTTTCTTTCTGTTTTAAAGTGCTTTGTCACTAGAGGAATGTTCCTTTCATACACAAGAGAGAAATGCATTTTGACACATTATAAGGAAAACTTCCAATTTATAGCAGTTTAAACGAATCTTCCCTTTCTCTCACATAACAAAAAACTACTGTGTTACTGGCAGAGCTGTGAGTACCTTAGGGACTTCTGCCAACTCAGCTATGCCACTGACACAACTTACATCTGCCCATCTTTGACCAGTGTGATTATTATTAGGAAAGAAACATGGTCTGTGGAAACAACTTTTGGTCAAGTGTTTCATTTCCCAATTGAGGCTCAAATTCTGATTTTGATTTCCAATCACAGTGACACAAATCCAGTATAATATCAAACACCAGGATGACTCCAAATCCCACATCTATGGAGGAAAGTTGCTTGGTAGATTGCACACAAATGGAAATGAGAGCAGAATCTGAACTGCTGAAGGGAGAGCACCACAAAGATTCACTTGTTCAAAACCTCACAAATTGCAGGCAGACTTTGCTCAGCATGTGTAAAGGTGGCAGACATATGCCAACATTTAGAACAAACACCACCACAGATGTTTTAATCAAATTGTGGCTCAAATTTAATTGAAATAAGCTTAAGAATTCTCAACATCATTAATTGTTCAGTTTTGTGTGTACAGTGTGGATGGGAGGAAAGAGACACAGGCTGACGAGGGGCATATTAGGGAAAGCATTCTAGGAGCTTGTTTCCTTAGCAATTTACAAAGCAAATTAAGGTAATGTGAAACTTCAAATCTTACAATATCTGCTTTATTAGACTTTAGTTTCTTGTTACTCTTTTCTCATTAGAAAACCCGTTTAAACACTAAAACCTCTATATAGCTCCTTCACTTCTTTCATATCCCTTTCTTTAAACTCTAAGGCATGTACTAAACTTTTAGTTTGGTACATGAATTAGTTCCTTGTGATACTGTCCCACTGAGGGTATTTTACTGGACTAATAAAACCACAATGAAATTACTGTACACAAGTTAATATTGAAGCCAAATTATTGATTTTTAAAGCTTCTTTTCCAACCCAAAAGTGGCAGCATATTTGAAATCCATGCAACTAGATCCATCTTTGGCAAAGAACCAGCCAGCCATAGTGACATACTCTTCCAACATTACATTTTCCTCTACTGCTCCAAGAGCCAGGAAATGACGCGTGCCTGTGGGTACATACAGTATAGACATCACTCAATCATCCTCCACCTCTCTAGTTACTTTTATTAAACTGATGCTTCTTAGTGGGGACACGGCAAACAAAAGTAATTCAGTACAATAATTTGATGTCAGTCCCAAAGTGTCATTTTTTCAGGCTGATGGCCTTGGGAGGAAGCTTAAGTACCTGATACAACAAATAAAACCCAACTGGTCTTGTCCGTGCTACAATATTGATTTCTACATCAACCATGCCTCAGTACAAGGACATGTTTGAGATTTAGCTTGTGAATATTTGTGCATGATGGGTTTTGTACTGCAGTGACTACATCCAAGACTGATCCAAAAAATTGCCTTAATTTCAATAAACTTGGAATGAAAATGCAGTAGTTCATTCATACAACTAACTGGTGGAAAATTTTGTATCATATTATTAGCAGATGATTTAAGTGCTCACATAAAATGCAAAGCATACAGAAAACTAGTAAAGCAAAAATGATGCATAGAAAAAAAAAATCAGGGGTTCATGTCTCATCCTGAACTATATTTCCAAAGGAATAGCTTAAATGCTATATGAAAGTTAACTACTTATTTCCCTTTTCCTTTAACCCGCTGAAAACAATGGAATACAAGAAGAGAAAGAATGAATAGCCAAGTGTGTAGTAGAAAATTAAATAGAAGAAAGTGAGACAATGAAAAACTGTTGAACTTCTGCAGAACTTGGAACTCTAACAATTTTCTTTACTTAGCTTGCTTCTTCACTTAAATTCTCTTATCTCCAGGAAATCTTTGCAAATGATGTTATTTTAAATAAAAGACTGGTTGGAAAAGCATCTTAATGTCTCTAAAGAGGCTGTTTTTATGTGAAAACAAGTTTTGAACCTGGATGGATTAATAGAGAAGGTCTCAATTCATATCAGACAATATCTTCTCCCTACTTGCTACCTGGACAGAGATTAGCCACTATTATTTGTCAGCCTCATGAATCAAGCTGCTGAACTACCTGTGCAATACTCAAGATATGGAAAAAAGTATATAAGATGAATACATAAAAGTATTTCACATGTATTTATGGGAGTAGAAACAAAATACTAGCAGAAGAGAATATTTTGCAAAAATTTTTAGAAGCCATCAATGAAACAAACTGTCCTGTAATTAGGGTGTACAGCCTAAAAGACATACATTCAGGGTATTTATCTAATTAATATAGTGGTTCAAAAGAGATATGAACTTCAAAATGTCACATTGTGTCTTCTGTTTATAGAAGAGCTTACCCCAAAAAAGTTAAAACACAACAGTAGAGTTTGAACAGAACTATGGGAGCTGTAATGACTCGTCATGGAAAGAAGCAGTAAGGTATGATTACTATTTTCAAATCCCTCAGCATATGTGGTGCATCCATTTGGTTTTAAGACACAACTTCTTTTGTCTTCTAAATACAAGAACTGTCTGCAAACCTTTGAAAATATTTTTCATAATTGTCCCATCACTGTGTAATATGATCCTAAATATTTCCCCCTGCTCCCATTCTAGAGCCTGTTCTGCTATTTTAGTCAGATGGTTATATTTCCATAAGTGAGCAAAAGATTAAAGAAAACTGAAGTCATATCTCAAATGCTGTTTTCTCACTCTCATTCATAATATTATGTACAAAAGAAAGTAAAGTGGATTTTGAGTCTGGAAACTTGCATATATAATTTTTTCATTAAGACAGAGTCAGACATTCTGGAATTATCTCCAGTTTAAAGCTCCCCTTATTTTATAATGCTTGCAACATTTCTTCATTACTTATAAGGAAATCAGCTGAAGAACTAATATTTAAAATTGGATGCCATAATCTGCTTTGATGGAAAATCAGAGACCAGTAGGCTGTCTTCCACAAGCAATAGTAATCCCAGTCCATCCATCCATCCAGATTTACAACCGCAAGAGTGGATTAACAGTATTCTAGCTTTAGAAACTGACTCTCAAGTTCATATAATCAGTCTACATTCAATATACAGTTGCATGTTGAGTAAGCAAAAATAAGCTAACAAATGTACAACCTGTCAGTTCCAGTCAACTCAGACTGCAGAGAGCTGACAGCATGTAGTCTCTCATACAACTATGAAAATTAATATTGTAGCGTGAAAGATTACACACTGTTAAGCAGTGTCAAACCACACTGGTAGTTTTCACATGTCAAATGTGTAATTAAATAAGGATCATTGCTAGAAAAGCACAAGATCCAGGTGATTTGAGCTAAGTGCCAGGTCAGCTATTCATTTGAAAACACTTCAGTTACATAAATAGTTTGGATTAAAAAAGAAACTATGTTTCAGTGAATTTGATTTTTGTTTGGCTATTTTTTGTGATTATAGCTCTGTTGCTATCCCTGATCCTGTATTGCCATCACTAAAAGGACACTCCTTCAACCTGCAGGCATCATCTTATGAATGTCTGAGGTTAAAGGCATGCACTCACAGGAGCTCACTGATTCTGGCATGCCACAACAGCATCTGTACCCTAGCAAGAAACAAAACAGCTCCTGCTTCAGATTTCCTTGCCTTTGTCAGTATAAAGCAGAGCTACAATTCTATTTTAAATAGGATGCTTAAATTTATGCTTTTTTCAGAGGTGCTCTGACAGAGTACCACTCACATTCAACTACCACAAATAAGGGAAAATAATATAGGGTGATGAAATGGAAAAGACTGTAGAGAAGTGCAACTGGACCACTTGAGGATCAAGAAGAGAAATGAAGCCTGTCATAGGGCTAAACTTCTTAAGGATGACTGAGCTGGCAGACAGACCTCACCACCATCTGCACGGGTATATTTCTGATTCTGTGACTGACTATAAATTTACATGGGCCTAGGAACTAATAGGTGATCTCAGGCTGAATTTTAATGGGCACTTGCTATAAGCAGATCTATTAACTTTTTATTCAATTAAAAAAGCTGAGAAAATTATCCTAACATTTTGTTGTAAGTACATAAATTATAGATGCTGCTTTTAGGGCAAATAAATGGCTATTTCTTCACAGGAGGAACATCATTACATTAGTCAGAACAACACAAGTGAAGCAGAACTCAAATTTTCACAGCTGTTATCAAAAGAGGGGGAAAAACAAAAAGAAAATCAGAACCTAAACAACATGTAGAAACCCTTCTAGGAGGAGAAAGAAACAGACCAGGTATAGAAATCTCCAATTTTATTATTAACAACATCTGGCAGGATTTTTTAATTTTGATGAAGGAAAGAAATCCTCACTTTTGCAAAATATTTCTAGCCATGTTTCTGCTAGTCTAGTCTTTGTTAATCCTAATTCAGACCTGAACAACAAAACAATAAATACTGCTGTGCATTTCATCATAAAGCAAAGCAGAGATTATGGCATGTGGAAGCTACAAGAGACAGAAAAACCATCAGAAAGTTAAAGCCATGCAGTTGATTTTCTCACATGGCTTTAACTTAAATAGTGCAGGCGAGATTTTTTTCTCCTGTTCACTCAGTAGCTGATCTACCCGACAGTACCTGCATACAGTGGAAAGAGTGAGATATTTCAAACAGCATTTCCCAGCTAACTCAAAACAAGAATGAGAAGATGGAATTACTCTATGATTATTTTGATAAAGTAGCACTCCTATTGCTTTCACCTACTTCTAACTTGCTTCAGCTTACATGGGAGGAAACCCTTTTGCAGATTGTTGCCTTCAGGACAGAATCCATGTTCAACAGCTTCTTTGAGAGTAATGCTCATCTTAAAGGTCAATTCAGTAACACCTTCTGTTTTACGTAGTTCCCCTGTCTCTGGACCATCACAGACTATATTACCAAAACAAAAAGTGTAAAACTTAACGAGGATGAAAAAAAGCTCTTATATACTCTTAAAATAAATTCAGTTTTGCATAGCTCAGTAGAATTCAGCTTCTGGAGCTGCATATTAGGATGTAAGAGGCAGCACAGCAATTCTGCAACAAGAAGAGAATCCCCCATGAAGGGCATCTTCAGAAAGCATAACTTAATAGGTAATGGTCATGCTTCACACACACACAGGCAGTGCTGCAAATTAGTTCATTTTCACTAGTCAGCTTGCTCTTTTATTTGAACAATCATTCACATTTATTCTAGATAGCATTTGAATTATAAATTGACATTCAGTAAATTATTTCTTAAGAAATGAAATGCATCTCTAAGTGCCAGACAGGAGTAATACTAGATATCAAGGCTTGGTTGATACCATGTTGGGTTTGCCAATAGCCTTTATTAGAAGAAAATAAAATAGTCTAATGGAGTGAAATAAGAAGAAAGAATGACATCAAAGAGTAAAGTGTCTACCGTTTATCTGAATAGTGGGAAAAGACTAAACCAGCTCTGAAGTTGGACTCTGCTGCTGTAAATAAGGTTCTCAGAAAGACTCCACTTGCAGCCTGCAATTTTTTCCTTTATAGAGTCTTCCTGGAGGGTAAGATAATCAGGCTGCTTAACTATGAAATAATGTTTAAAACCATGTAATTGTTACATAAAGTCATATAGACTGTGCTGCTCTTTCAGGGCAAGCCTTTTTCTATCCTCCAAAGTGCTTATACCCACCTTCAAAGCAAACACACCATGGCCATGAAGCTGGGGATCAGGTGTGGAGAACAGGCTTTAAACAATATAAAAACATACACTCAGTGGAAATGAACTCCACTGTTCCTTACTATTTTTAAATCACTACTTGGCTAAACTGTCAATTATTTTAGTTCTGTTGGCATCCTCCAACTGTTCCAAAGAGTAGCTATCAGTCTGTTGTTTTTCAAAGCTTACCTTCCCACCACAGGGACAGAAACAAGGCAGAGGTGTTTAGTGCATTCTTCACGTAGATCTTCAACACTGATGACAGACGAAGTAGGTCTCAGTACCGTGAGCTGAAGAATCATGACTGCTAGTGATAAACTCCTAGTTGACCCTAAGCTTGTGTGAGATCTACTTGCCAGCTGGATCGCTATAAATTTGTGAGGCCTGATGGGATTCATCTGAGAATCCTCAACCAGCTGATGTAATCACAAACCCTCTTGATGATTTTTGAGTGGTCTTGGGAAGCTGGAAAGATCCTAGCTGTCTGGAAACTGTCAAACATCCCAGTTTTCAAGAAGAGAAAGAAAAAGAACCCTGGAAACTCCAGGCCTGACAGTCTCAGTTCAGTGCCTGGTAAAGTTGTGGGGAAGATTATTCTGGGAAGTATTGAAAAACACCTGGAGGACAACACAGGTATTGGTCACAGCCAGCACAGATTCCTGAGAGGAAAGTCCTGCTTATCAAACCTGATTTCCTTCTATGTCAAGGAAACCCACCTAGCTGGTCAAGGGAAGCCAGTAGATGTAAACTTTTTTGATTTCAACAAAGCTTTTAATACTCTCACAACAGCCTTCTGGACAAACTGTCCATCCCACAGCTGAATGGGTGAGCAACTGGCTCACAGATCAGGCACAAATAATTAGAGTGAACAGGGTAACGTCAGGCTGGTGACCTGTCACTAGTGGGGCTCTGCAAGGTTTCATTTTAGGCTCAGTTCTATTCAACACTTTAATTAACACCCTGGACACAGGACTCGAAGGAGTACTGAGTAAGTTTGCCAAAAATACTAAGTTGGGATTCTGCACCTGGTATGGGGCCCTCATTGTGTGTATAGACTAGGGAATGAGAGTCTGGAGAAGAGTGCTGTGGAAAGGGCCCTGGGGGTCCTGGTCGATGGCAAGTTGAATATGAGTCAGCAGTGCCCTGGAAGCCAGGAGGGCCAACCATGTTCTGGGGGCATCAGGCAAAGCATTGCCAGGGGGACAAGGGAGGGGATTGTCCTGCTCTGCTCTGCACTGGGGCAGCCTCACCTTGAATGTTGTGTGCAGTTTTGGGCACCACAATACAAAGAAGACATTAAGCTATTAGAGAGTATCAAAAGCAGGGCAATGAAGATGGAGAAGGGCCTGGAGGGGAAGCCGTGTGAGGAGTGGCTGAGGGCATTTGGTGTGTTCATCCTGGAGGAGACTGAGGAGAGACCTCATTGTGGTCTTCAGCATTCTCACGAGGGGAAGCAGAGGAGCAAGCACTGACCTCTTCACTCTCGTGACCAAAGACAGGACTCAAGGGAATGGCCTGAAGCTGTGTTGGGGGAGGTTTAGGTTGGATACCAGGGAAAGGTTTTTCACTCAATTGGTGGTTGAGCACTGGAACAAGCTCCCCAGGGAAATGGCCATATCCCCACCAACAAACTTGTCTGAGTTCAAGAGGTGTTTGGTCAACACTCTTGGGCACATGGTGTGATTCTTGGAGTGTCCTGAGCAAGGGCAGAAGTTGGACTCAATGATCCTGTTAGGTCCCTTCCAACTCAGCATATTCTATGATTCTGTGATTCCACCTTCCCTCATTAAGTCTTTGGAGTGTTACCAGCGCTACACCCAAATTCCAGCACGTTTCTGACATTCACTTGCTTCTAAAATTGTCATATATTTTTTTATACTAGGCTGTGAACTGATGAAAATTTGACTTACCAAAGTCATGCTTAGGGACAAGGATTTGTTTCCATGTGCTGTTGAGAGAGGGGTCAAGAAAGCAGATCCATTTACTGAACCTCTGATGTTTGGATATTTGAAGGTATAAAATACGAATAAAACCTCAAAAGCAATTTAGGACAGTGATTCTTCTGAAAGGAGACATTCTAGTCCTTTGGGGTTTTGGAGGGGTTTTTTTGGGTGGTTGGTTGGTTATTTGTTTGCTTTTTCCAGAGAAAATTAGATCTTTGTAGTCTGATAAAGTAATTTGTGTGTCTCAGGACTAGCCCAAAGGTACTGGGATAGTACATGTTTTTAGAAAATTAAATTGAAGATTACCTACAGACAGAAATGATCACAAAATTATTTCCTTCTTGTAAATAATGTTAATAACAATAATAACATTGTTTCCATCTGAATCAACCCCGAAAGAAGACAAAATTTAAAAAAAAATAAGATTTCTTGTGCCTTTTAAAAGTCCATTTTATCCAAATTGTCACATCAGGAAGAGTGAAACATGACTTTTCAGAAGCAGTCTAGACTTTAACATATTGCACAGCTGCTCTGTGAAACTAGCCTTCTTGTTAAATATGAAAATACCTAAATTGTCTAACTTCCTTCAACAGCTTCTGAAAATGACAGAATTTGCAGTTTCCCGGCAGTAAGACAGCACCAGTGGGACTATTCCAGATTCCCACAATCAATTTCAGCATGCCCAGGTTCCCACTCTCAAGCCTATAATGGAAGGGAGGCTCAAAAACTCTTATTTGACCCCAGACAGGATTTTCAAGGCTTTTTACAGAGGGCTGGAAGCTGAATCCAAGTTAACGCCAGGATTTTCAGGCTTCTCCCTTGGCGATTGGTATCTTGGAAACACTGATGAGGGACCTGTCACCATCTGCCTTCTCTAGCTACTGTCTTACACCAGAATGTCTCACCAAGAACAGTGACAGGTGTCATACAAGCCAGAGGGATCAGTCTGTGTCTCCAAGACAGACTCACTGTGTGGGCATGCTAAGGGTGGTCACTTTCTTTTATTTTTGAAGATGTATCTGGCAACAATTCTCACTCCAAAGCCAGTTTTCTGCGAAGGCAGATTACAATTGCCCTGGAACTCCCATGATGTTTTTGAATTTATTGTTTGGCATTGTATTAGTGAGCCATTTTCAACAAAGAAATCACCATCACTCTCTGGCAGTGGTCTGAGTAATTAAGATTGCCAAGAGCTTGGCTCAATTACTCTCAAAGTATCGAATGCCATCTGTGATGGGAATATACACTAGGGTATCCCCTCTTTCAACTGCTATCCCAAAGGACAAGGATCTGCCATACTCCCATATATTCTGTATAATATCTGCCAACTGCATAATGCTGTGAATATCTTAGGGAGTCCCACAGGTTCCTGTAGTATGTAGGAAAATTATTATACCCAAATTGATCATTTGTATTCAGCATTGTCATGCTATCTCACTAAATCATCTTATTGCCCTAAAATCATGCAACAGGATTTACCTCTTTAATGATTTGCCTTAACTAGAAAAGCTCATTTAGTGGTAAGTATAACTTATCTCCCTAGCTGAATTTTGTTATCATTAAAAAGATCTTACCTGTATTGGCAGGGAAGCCTTGTCTCAAGACAGTTTGTCATATGATGAGTATTTCCTAGCAGCTATTATTTGGGGTTTTCAGGCCCATATGTTCAGACAGTGAACCACTAAATTCATATTTTCCCATAATATTGATAAGAGTTTTGCAAATGTTTGGTGTTTCATATTAATTGACTCAATGAAATTCATTTTTAGGTATTGGCTAGAATACATAGAAGTCTACATGTTTATGCTTATAAGGTTGTTTTACAATATAATGTACAACATTTCCCATGCATCACTTAAAATCATCTTTGTGGTAAAAAAGGCTTCCTTAACACTGCAGGTTTGGTCTAAATTCACAGTAGGATAGCATGAGATGCTTCAGAGGGAATTTAGATGTAGACCACTAATAGGGAACCAAAGAATAAGACTTATCAGAAAAGTGTTCCAAGCCTTTTTTTCCAGGACAGTTCAGTAGTTCACTGAGTAGCTAAATGTAGCACAGCAAAAAGTAAAAAGAAATAAATAAAGTAATACTAAGGCTTCTTTGGAACTCATGTACCAGATAGCACTGCTATTTACTAAAAGTGGTGTTTAATATAAAGCAAAGTGTTAATTTCTCAGACACCAACAACTGTATCCCACTCCAACACAAAGAGGGCTGTTTGGTAACACTGTTGGTCAAGCAGTAACAGGAGACTATGCTCCTTCAGCAAATTCTACAAAGAAGTTCTGGTAAAAGGATTTTACAGTAACTGCTTGTTTTGTGTAGTTTTGTGTTCACGGAGAAGATGTAACCAGTGAGCCTGGCAGCTGCACATAAGCTGAGGAAGAAGCACTGGCATACTGATGGAGCAGAAGCACAACGTGTAAGGCCAGCGTTGTGCATTCTGCTCTCATGCTGCCCCTTTCCGTCACTGGCACTCTTTTCCCTCTCTCTTTCACTAATCCCCTGCTGGGATGCACCAAGCCACAGCAGCCCTCTGGAGCCGGACACTACATCAATGCTACCAACTCACGGGACAAGGGACATGCATGGGACATGGTGTCATTCCAATGAGCCCTACCACCAGTCAGGAGAATCTCTTCTAGCACGCTCTCCACTTTGTAAACCATCAGCCTAAAGAACTTCTGACAAACTACCTGGCACTTTTGTACCCTTGATTTGAAACAATAAAGATGCCATAAACGTCAATATTTGATATGTTTCTGTGTAGGGGCCATTTCCAACAGCATTGCAAATGGAGAATCATCTCAGGATCATGGTTTTGGGATTGCTACCTAAATATTAAAATTCATAGGTGAGCATAGCTAATAAATAACACGGTTATGTTCCCATGATGTTTGTCAAACTACTGTTCTGTTCAGTCTGCTTGTGAGCCATATTCCTCTCTTTTTCTTCACTGCTCTGAGTATGAGCCACTTTTAGCAGAGGTTTTCTTAATCAGTATTTATAGCTCATATAAAACCACTATGGTTCCTTTACACATGATAAAAGTATTTTAAGATAGGCAATTACATGCCATTTAATGGATATCCTCAACAGGCATTGTGATTTGATACAGAAAGTAATTGTCCTGTACTTCTAGTCCAAGCTTGTCTGACTTTTGCAAATATCAGTTCTCGTTACTTCATGATTCCAAAATCTTCTATAAGACCTTGATGAAACTGTATTTAATAAAGACCCTTTCCAAACTCAATACATTTTTAAAAGCTTTAGAGTTAACTGACTTCAAGAAGTCAAGAATGAATATAACAAACACAGCAGCTGCAGGCCATAATAAAGAATTAGGGAATTACAACAACTACTGATTCCCATAAGGTTATTTCAAGTCTTCACATATTCTTCACATATTTTTGATGTTGCTGTAAAAACAAAGCCCAGATAATAGTTTCTATATCTGTGTCTACTTTCCAAATTTTAAGCCTAGAGTTCTGCCAACAAGCTGAATTAACAGTTAAATAAAAATTAGGAAAAAATAACCATTTGAAAATGAATTGCATACTTTGTTGTTTCCGGATTCACCATAGTTTTGGGGATAAGTTTTCAGATTGACCTTCCCAGTTTATAAGCTCAGGAATTTTTGTGAGTGTCCAGATGTCTCAGAGCATCAGATTTATAAGATCTTAAAGGGACGCAATATTCTTAGAGCTGCTTTGTTCTATTGGAAAAATAAAAAATCCTCTAATGAGTGTCTTATGTGCAACGACCAACACTGCATAATATTTGCAAATTGGGACTGTTGGAAGGACATTTAATATTAATGCCATTTTGCTACCTGCTTATTAATTTAGTCATCACTTTCACATTCTTTGTTACTTGTTTTTTGTGTGCTTTGTAGCATACTAAGTTACTTACTGTTAATAAATAACAAACGTAAGTTTGTGCTGCAGGGATGTGGGACCCGCATGGAAGCAATTCTGCTGCCCACCAGAGAGGCAGGAGAACTTGCAGACAGTAATTCATATTACTTGCATTAAACATCTATGTCCAAGATAGGATGTACAGCCCTTTAGAAATGCTTGGTTTTTTTCCTGGTAAACTACAGAGTGTATCTAAATGAGTAGCTCAGACTGTATTTATTGACCAAAAGTGTAAATGATACGGGTTTCCAGATAATCAGTGGTCCTGACCTCTTTTGTCCTTTTTTTAACCGTTTTTTTGTTGCTTTTTCCACACAAATTTGTTAGCAAACAGTCCACAAATTATGTTTCTCAGCTATAGACTTTTCCAGTCTTATTAGAGTGCAGACTTCTTCACAACTTTTTTTCTAAATCTGTTCCAGTACACTAATACCAATTAATTCATTCTATACTTCCTTTGGTATTCCCAGTGCAGCACAAGAAACTTTGAATTATGTCTCTATGAAACCAACATTACTTTGATAAACTAAGCATTTTCTCATTAGCAAAAAGTACTCATGCATATGATAAAATCTCCAACAGAGTTAGCAGCTGTTTATTAATGGCTGTTGGCTTGTTGATACAGTCATTTATGTTTAAACATGAGCCAATACATTACTGCAATGGGTGTATCAGCTCCCATGCTTTCCATCTCATCCATGCATATCAGATCATATTCCTGTTTCTTTTACCATTTGTGTCATTGTAAACTGGGAGCTACTCCTATTAAACTCAAGCAACCACACCAGCATAATATCAGATAAAAATGAAAAAGGAGACAAAGCCCATATTTCTCATGCACAAACATTTGCCATACATTATGGGTGCTTTATGCTTTTCCTGTTCATTTTCTAGGTATATTTTCTGAGATCTGATATACTAAAGTGTTTAGAATTATACTGATGAATTATTCAACAACTCTCTTAACTATGATTTATCTGAAAGCAGAAAGAATTCATAACCAGCAGAGCTAAAATAAACACACTCTTATGACTTTAAGATTAAATTACTGACATAAACAGAATCTGAAATTCCTTCATACAGTGCTCTACATCAGCAGAGAAAGGAATATTTTCTTGCAGGGGCTGTAAGAGTGCAGAGACAGTTTTTCAGCAAAGATTAGGTCCCTTCTTCTGTCACGAGGATATTAGAAGAACTATGTATCTAAAAATTTCCACCAGTTGTATTCCTGACAACAAATGATGGCATAAATGGGAATTTACAGGTTTCATATAAAGCAGGTAGTAAAAAGGGCAGTTTACCGAGGTTCTCTTGATGCCAGTTTCCAGCAATGAGTAAAATCTGTAGTATGCAGGAATTATATATTTTTTTAATTTAACTTTACCTGGCGTGCTTTTAATAGGCCTCCAAGGAACAAGTTACAACCAGTGAATCCAGTCATCCCCTGGGTCCTGTAACCTGGGGTACACGGTTTGGCTTTAATTCTATGCTTCATAATGAGGCATCCACGATGAATACACACACAAGATTGAAACACAGGATTCCATTGTGCTCTCACTTATTTGCAAACCTGAAAAGTTTATTTTAAAGCTCAGCATTGTATAGAGGGTCTTTTCTTTCCCTCCTGTCGCATGAAATACCAGAGAGGGATGGTTATTCTGGAAGGCCTTTTTTGTTACTTGTGAACAGCATAGAAATTAAGTCCCAGGCTAAAGAATTTAGGACTTGCAAGAGGAAAAAAAATGATAAAATACCGAAACCCAGACAAAATTCTTGTACTGCAATAGGAGTCTCTAATAAATTAAATTAATACTGACTTACTTCATACTTTTTATAGCATAGGGAAGTTTAGGGCTGATAGATTTATCATGCAGTGCACTAACCCAGTGCACTTCTTCACATGTTTTTACACATTTTCCTGTATGTTTCAAGGAAAAAGTTCTCACAGTTACACATATATCTGTCAGATCTAGGCCTGGCTTTCAGGCATGTGAGCTGTTTAAATCTAAGGCCTGAATTATGTCAAACATCTAGTGACTGGTGAAAAGCTATTATCATTAAATATAAACTTGTTTTCTTTTTTCAAAAAAGGGGTTTTTTTCTAGTTATCTTTCCAATGTTTTCATAATTTTTGTCAAAGCTTGGTTTATCAAAACACAGGTGCTGGTAGAAAAGACAAATACATATTTTTAATGTAATTATTTGAAAATATCAGAACTTTTAAAGTAACTCTCTAGGACATCTCACAAAATAATTTTTAAAGTACATTTATAGTCTAAAAAGTTTATATGTGAACTACTTCTTCTCTGCTGTATTCCTCAGCTGCTTGCTGAAATAACCTTATCCACATGTCTGTTTTCATCTTGTCTCAACTCTTCTCAGTCTCCCTCACCCTACAAATTTGAACAGCCTATAACAATGGTACTTTGATCTGGGATATTATTTTAGATACAACTGAGACATTCATCATAATAGCAGTAAGCACTGTAAACCTTTTAAAATCTTGCGCAAAATCCTGCTCTTTCAATTTCAAAGGCATCAAGATATTACTCCATTACCTCTTTCATAACCTCCGTCTCCAGCGCTTAGCCTTGGGACACGTGAGAAATACTTAGTCACTTGAAGTGTTAGATTGGCACATTTCCTAGAACAGAAAATAAGATGCTTCAATTTCTGAAATAAACAAAAAAGAGCAAGTAGCAAGCTACGTGTTTTAGACTTTGCAAAATACGGGATTTTTTGTGACCTTTTCCTCTTCTGGAGTGCATCCTGAGACACACATTCTCCTGCCTGATGGAGCACAGATTATTATACAACAGAGGGTTTAAGAAGCAATGGAAAAGCAATTTGTTATGATATTAGCTCATACAATAGCACGCTTTCCATGGAAATATTTTCCTTTAAAGTTATTACTGCAAAATATTAGATGCACGTTTAACTTTATATTAATCAGTAGTCACATTGTCTTCAAGCACAGTCTTTGTAAAATTACAGCCTACATCTCTTTTCTATGGCTGTCATAGCCAGATGTTTCTCCTTAGTAGTATAAGAAGACTCTAGGAAAGAAAAATGAGATTTCTCTCTAAATGGATGTGTTAAAATGTAATGCCTGAGTTGACTGGGCTTTCTGTGCTTTAGCATAAAGAAATGGAAGGCATGGAGAAAGTTACTTACAAAAGGTAGTTTCAAAACAAATATATTTCCAAGATTATAGAGTTGGTTAGTACAAATGTGTGGCAACATTTTTTTCCAGAAAGTTGGGAGTTTATTTCTGGTTTAAGGCTTTTAACTATGTTTCATCAACTATCAAATGTCTGATTATGCTCAATAATATTCCACACTCCAAAAATTTCACTCTGGTATTGGAAGAATAAAACATGGGAGAAAGCAAATCCTCAATATGCAAGCAAATATAACAAAATCAGATCCTTATTATGCACATCAGTATTTTCAAGTACCTTTTTATACAGACATACACCATGTTAATCCTTATAATCTATTAGAAAAAATAATTTCAAAGAGGGCAAAGAAACCTTCTGACATTGAGTGCTGTATGTGTTTTCTACATATTTTACTGATTTTCAAATGTTAGTGTTCTCAATAAAAAAAAAAAATCATGTTTGGTTCTTCTATTTTTGCAACACCATAATAAGAAAGAAACAAAATAAAACCAAAAATAACCATAAAAACATTGACCTGACCATGGAGTACTTTTGCCTTGCCTAATCAAAATTTCTGAAAGTCATAGAAATCTTAACCATGCTATACTTAATCTTTAGATTTGGACCTATTTCAGAGCTTTTCCAAAGGACTTTATTGTTCTAATTAAAGTATCAAAATTAAATAAAGAGGGAGGAAAGGAGAGAAAAAAATTAAATGAAGAGTTTTCCAAAGAGATGTCTGAGGACATTTGTTTAAATTTATTATCCCATAGCAACGAAAAAGCTTGAGTGAAGACAACAAACCAGTACCTCTAACAGAACCAGTTCCTCCAACAGAAAGAAACTGTGCAATACAAGCTAATCATAAGATATTTTGTCATCTGCATTTTCTAGAAACAGATTTGTGTCATGTTTTTCTAAGTTCCTTGAATTTATGTATTTCAGAGTACATTAGCAAGCCTTGAAGCTTGCAGCTTGTACTTTATATTTCCCTCCTAAGTAGCAGCTACACACAGTAACATCATTTTAAGGTGCCTTCTTTTCCCAAAGCCCATCTGGGTTGACATTTATCACTTGAAAATATATCCAAAATTTGGAACGCCAAAGTCCTGTATTTCATGAAGAAAAACTTGAAAGTTTTATTTTAGAAGCCTCTGAAAAAGGATTCAATTTGAATATGAAGCTTTCACTGACTTTATATTGTCTTTACTAATTTGGCTGCTCTGGAGTCACTGGTCAACAGCTGTGATAAGGATTCACAGTGGCTAAACCATTATTTAAGGGAAATGTGAATCTTGCTGTATGTCATATATTAGAGTGAAAAGCATGAAACGTCCATTTATAAAAAGCTATTTTTACTGTAACAGAAATAAATCAAAACTCAAGTGTATATGTAACAGCTGTGGGACATTTAATGCACTATTCTATCCTGTTTAAACTTGCTTTGAATAACATGCAGGAGTAGGTTATTAGTGTTACTAGTGTAAGAGGGGTTTTGACTGAAAAATATTTCCTTTCAGACTGATGTCAGGCAAAACACTAGAACTACCATCTTCCTGTGTCAAACAAAGTACACCATGCCACTTAGAAGATTTAATTTTCTTTCTTCTTATTCCCGATGGTTATTCCTAATAATATTTAATGAAACAGAACTACACTTTTTTGCATGACTAAAACTGCAGAAGTTTGATGGTTTTAATTAACATGAGCTAAATTAAAGCACTCCTCGAAAGACTGTGGCAGAATGGTATTTTTGGTCTGTTCAGTTCAAGTCACTGCTGATTTAGAAGAGAGCTTGCTTGCTTGCTTGCATTTTTTACCTAGCATTTGTGAAGGCAAATATGAATAATAGAGGAGTGTCATTACTGCAGGTTTGGAAGAGAGCTGAAAGAAGCCAAAAACACTATGAAAGGATGCAATGCAGAACAGATTTCTGAAGGAATTATTTTTCTAACCATGGCCGGAGATTAACATTGAAAGCAAATGTTAAAAGCTTTGAACAATTGTGTGTCTTTACCTGGATTATATTATACCATTGTAATAGAAAAATTAGTCAAACAAATTAATCCTGTGTACCTAACCATCACTTAAAACAGAGTAAAAAGAAACAAGGTTTAAATATTTACATTTAAGATATCCTTGGCAGTATTTTTAACGTAGTTCTGCTAGAACTTTGTTAAGACTGGTTTGGAGAAATGAAACCTGCCCATCATGTTGCACATCTTCATCACTGAAAAGTATATTATTTAGTTTATTTTGGCCTGCTCATGTACCCTGGGCTTCAGGAAGCAGAATTTTGAAAGAAGAAAGTCCAAACAAGCTGCATCAGCCGTAACCAGCACCTATTAGGATGCTACAGAGTGGCTTCAAGAAAGAACATAACCCAGATAAACTGCTTTTGTGCCTATCAGGTAGTTGCTGTGGACTCCCAAGCTCTCAGAGAATTCATCTCCTGTCAGGCAATGAAAGTCCAAAGTAGGACATAGGCTGTTCCTGGACTTAAAGACTCTCTGGCAAAAAAGGATACCAGGTGTCTCAGAGGCTGAGCAAAAAATGAACCATTTTGCACAATGAGCCACCCATATATAACCAAGCAAGAGAGAGGACCATAAAAGTCAGCCTTATTAAGGACATAAAGTTTATCTTTACAGTCTATGCAATGTCATGCACAGTGGCCAAGATCTTTTTGAATAACGGAAGCCAAATATGAAAGACAGGAGAGCTGCACAAATACGCTGTCATAACAGTCTCTTCTGTCTCCTCTGCCTCTAAGAAAATAGTCCCAAGCAAGGACTGACTCATCTATTCCCAAAAGAGGCATGCTGGCTATTTATCTGCTGGCTTTCCCTGCCTGCCCACATGATTTTCCATGTAGTCCCACAGCAAGGTTATCTATAAGGAAGGATCTATAGATGGGATACGCTCTTGGCAGAGGCAGGACCCCAGAGCGTAGGTCCTTCGTTTTCCAGATGTATAGTCTAGCCACTACCTGAAATAGACATACCCTACCCTGCCAGCCCAATGTTCAAAAGTTGGCTACAACTGCATTTTTTGTGAGGTGCTCCACCTACGTGGCAGTAGCAAAAGATTCTTCTAAAACACCCATGGGCCATCAGATGCCACACAGCTTAATTTCTGTATTTTGAGCAGGATTATGTATGAAAGACACAATTGAGTTGCTCAGGGGAAGACAGCAAAAGAAAAGGTGTGTCACACTTAGGTTTAAGCTAGGTTAGGCAGAAACTAGATGGGGATTCTTCAGAGAATATGTTTCCATTGCCCACCAAGATACAGCTCAAACTCTGCTTGGCAAGTGAGAACAAGAGGCACCTGAATTATTGGTTTAACTGGAACACGTGAAATGTAAAGTAATGTGACAGGAACAAGGACTTTCCATGTGGGTCAGTATATGTTGGCTGATAGACAGCTAGCAAAGAGCAAGAAAAATAGTGGTCTCCCAGATCACAGTGACACTGTAAAATGAAGATTTCAGGGCTTAAATTTGTAGCTGTAAATTAGTCAAGACACTGTATGGTTGTTATGGTGAGATGATAACTTATCACTTTGGCTGTCCTCTTTGGCTGCTTGGACTTATCAGAATTATGTTCCCCTTGTTGTCTTTTTATGTTCTACGTCATGTAAACCTAAGAAACACTATCTACATTTCCCATGTTTTAAGTCCCCCTGACTAATAAATTTGACAAAATTGTTTCATTAGGAATATATTCACAGAGGTCACAGACAACTTCCTCTGGTTTTAAATCACAGAATCATTCAGCATTTCACCCACTGAGAAATCCAACAGTAAAAAGCTGTGGTCAACAGTAACAGGAGAAAAAACTTTCCATGGAAGTATCAAAATAATATTTTCCTATAAAACGTACACTACTATAGGAAGTGTGTCAGAGTTTAAGTATCTCACAGCAGAGGAAGCACAATTAAATTCTCATTTTAGATTCATGCTAGAGCCTGTTCCAAATAACTCAGCTTTAATGGGACCTTACTGATTTGAGAGGCCAAGGGCCTCATGAGATCCTTGGCCTGACGCTTCTCTGTAAACCATACTGTCTTGTAAAACCATAATCTATACTGAGCTACAAAAACTGGCACAGCTTTTCCACCCTGGACTAAGAGGCTCAAAAAGCTCATGTGACCTTTTGATCCCCAGCAAGAGAGGACAGGCAGTAGAGCTATTAGTGCAATGAATAACTATGCTCTTTTTATAATGCCTGTAATAACAGTAAGACTACCATCTTCTTCACAGGCAGGGGATCCTGGCCTCTTGGAAAACTTTATAAGAAAATTTAATCCACTGTTTCCATTCAGCCTATTAACATCATAGTTTTTAATAAAATGACTAATGCTTTACAGGAAAGCAGACATGAGTTAGACATGCCACATGATTTAAGAGCTAGAAAAGTAGCTTTAATTTAATTTCAGACAAGTAACTTGGTATCTCAAGAGTTATAATCACCTTAGTCACTTAAATATGCAAAACATTAGGCATTTTGGGGTAATTTAAAGGGGCTATTATCTCAGGATTTCTAACAATACAAAAAAAAAAAAAAAGGGAAATGCCAGACGGTATAATCCACTGCTGTTCATTAATGATCTCATGTAAAAGAGATATACTTATATGTGATAAATACTTGATCTCATAAGTGAGGTCTGAGGTTATATCTGATTAGGGAACTTGAGAATGTTTCCCTGCTTTACATTTGACTCTCTGCCCCAGCCAATTCCCTATCAATCAGGACAAAACCCAAACACACAACATCATTCTGCACTTTCCACGGAAAAGAAACCCGAATACACAGGTCAGGCAAGATGCAAGAGATGCATGGACCAGAACCTCAGGGCATACATGGTATGCCCCAGCAGAAAAGTCTAGACACAGATTTGAATTATTAGTAGGAAACTGATTAAAGAAAACTCATTTGGTTTGTCATGTCCGAAGTGCCCATCAGAAGTGAGTTTCCCCAATATCAGTTTGTCACAAAAACCATCATCTCAGAATGGGGCTTCGTAGTAAGAAATCTCACTCAAGCAAAGATTTGGCCATCAACATTCAAAAAATTCTTTAATATCAACTTTATGGTCAATGGAAAAGATGGAAAAACCTGAAACACTGGCATCATGGTAGGTACATCCCTAAATTCAGTGAGCTAAGCTAATTTAATTTTACCCCTTCTTTTATGTATCAAGTGAAGGAATCTCTTAATCAGTGAAATGTAATCTTAAAGAAAAATAGAAGCTTCAATAATAACCCATTGTAGCATATAAAAAAACTTCACAAACCACAGTTCTGAGTCCCCAGGATTTCCGAATTCAAAACCACACGAGTTTCAACTTTCAAATAATAATATTATTTCATTATGCTGAAGTATTTAGGATGTTGCTACACTTCTTTTTCAAACTTGGAGACATATGGAAGAAAAAGGGAGAAACTACCATAGATATATGAGTGGAAAATATTATAGCTCTGCACAACAAATAACATTGTCATTTAAAACTGGCTCTCAAATGAGATGATGCTTGCAAATTTCAAAATTAAAGCTTCTATAAGTAGTTTTGTTTCATTTTTACTCCTTACTTCTAGTTATGTCCTGTGTCATTTTAACCTTATTACATCTGAAATTATAGGGTTACTAACAATTTGACTTCAACACATTAAGGAGAAAGAGTCTCTTTTTTTTTTTTTTTGTCTGGTCTTTGAAAGAGTTTTTAATTCCTTATTTATCTATATGTATTATTTATAAATATGCATTATTCAGTACCTAATTTGTTGACAGACCAGAAGAATTTTCATGGATCACATTTACAACTGCTCAGATAAAATGACCTTGTCAGAGACACCACTAACATCCACACTGAAAAAGTTATTTTTGCTGACCAAGGGGTCAAAAACTTCAAAGACATCTGCTCAAAATACCAATGTGTGCATTCCATGTATTAGAATAAAACTAACTGAAATCTAGGAATAGTTTCCTTAGAAATCTGAGGCAGATTTACTGAGCTTTAGTCAAATCAATATTGTTGCCAGAACAAATATTCTGGAGACACTGACTTAGCAATTTGTTTTGCTGCAAAGTTCTGTTGGAAGATGTCTAGCTGCAGGCCACCCCATTTATTTTCAGGACTAAGTGCAGGATATCAAGTTTTCCCCTTCTAAATTAAAATAGGGAGAGGAAGGGTCTTTCCATTCAGAAGAAAATTCAGCATATACTACTGAAAGAAGACTTCCTTTGAAATTTTATTTCCTTTTTGTTTAATTTGGTATGGCCAGCATGAAATTTGAATAAAGATGTGAAAGACTTCCAGGAAAATCTGTGATGCTTCATCAGGTGATAATTTCAAGCCTGTAAAGTACAGTTTTAAACTGTTATTTCTATTTTTTCTGCCCTTTTGTTACCATACCATTGTCAAAAGCCCCAGGGAACACATCCATCTCGTAAAACCCTTAAGGAATCTTAGCTATTTGCTGAGCACACACAAGAGCACGCAATTAGCATGTCTTGTGTCATGCACCTCTCTTCACAAACAAACACAGCAATGTACTTTATGTCTACACACACCTACACCTGGCTATAAAGATGTTTGACAACGTCAACAAAGTGCCCAAGACATAATGAGACAGATTCCCAATAGGACTTACAACTCAGTGACCCATTTTAACTGGCTCTCATGGCCTTATGCTCTTTTTTCATTAAGCAGCATTTCTATGGAACTCTGCCAGAGCACCAGCTAAATCAGTTCAATTCTGATGCTTTCTTTAATTTCTGACCTGGGACTTGCAGTGAACTTCAGTGTGGACCCATAGAGCTCTCTTGTTTCAGTCCAAGTTCAGGTTCAGCTGAGTGACTAAGCATGTTTTGGTGGTTATCCTGAAAGAATCAGTACCTAAAGGATCTGTTGGCACAGTGCAGTGGGTTATGGTGCATGATCCCCTATTCCAACCTCGACCAAGCTTGTTCCAAATTTGAAACAATATACTCAGTAGTGAATTTGGCTGCTTTTCTCCTGTAACAGAGACTGGCCACTTTCCAAGGCACCCTACAGTGCTGAGGAGACCTACTACTTTGCTGTGAGTCGTGGGGACTCGTGGCTTTTCCTACAGACATTGGAACTGTAAGAACCCATTCCCTCTCATACACAATGTGTCCTGGCTCTGTTTGTCTGTGTCTATGAGCATGGGGGATGTCAGTAGTTCATTTGATTCAAATAGCTGACCCCACTGATTCTGTAAACAGTTTTCAAGCAGTGCAGCTATTCTTGATTCTGGCTTTCTATTTAAATAAGAAAAGTTGGCCAACAAGAGCCCATGCTTCTCAGGTGACATTTCGTAGTGTAATTGTGCAATTCAGAGTAGTCTCCATAAGTATTTAACTAATTTTGATTTTACTTTCTGTCAGCTTGTTAGATAGGACTACATGAACTTGCACATTACCGTCTATTCCTACACTAGTAAGAAACCGTAGCCATTCTTTTCACTATTTTTTGAGGACAAGGAGAAATATATTTTTTTATAGTGGACCAATTATGTAGTAGTTGGCCTTTCACACTAATTATTGCAATGTAAAGAAAGAGTTCACCTTTTCTCCACAATTGTCCTCAATTGCTTCCCTCAGAGTTTTAGGACTCCACGTTACCAAAACATGTCTTTCTTAGTTTTTCTTTTCTTTGTGAAAAGTTGAAAACTCTTGGCTTCATTACAGGGACAAGACAGGGAAGCAAGATGAACTGGACTGGAGCTGTTTAGTGGTGCTGTCACTGTTTCTGCAATAGTTTTGGCTTCTGCACTTGAACTGAAAGTGTCTAGAAACTTGCAGGATGCTTGCCAGAGTCCTGTAGGTAGATAATAGGTAGATAATATTGCTTTCCAAGACAAAAATCTTTGCCTGCCAGCGTGCAAAATGACAGAATTTGTTAGAGTCTTAGCTTGTTTTCCCAAATGCTGTGCATCATCGTGGCTTGTGCTGTCTCAGCACATTCATCTACCTGCTCTGCTTTTCTGTGGAGCCTGGGACTAACACCCCACATGCCCTGCCTCTTCCACCCCACCTAGATATTCTGTGGACCCAACTCAGAGTCCTGCTCGTGAGCTGTATACAGAGACTTATCTAGCTTGACAGGTACTAGTATTTAGCTCTAACTACAGCCCCAATATGCTTTCTGCTCTGAACTGACAAATTCACAAAGTGCATTTCTGCAGCCACCCTCCCAGTATCTCCACTCTGTCTTTGGTTTGGGTGATAGGAGTGTACATGCTGAACTCCTCACAGATGAAACAAAATCAGCAGTGCCCTCAATATGCTTATGGATCTTCAGTCCAAAGGCCCAGACTACAACTGGATCAAGGTAAAACTTCTAAACAGTTCAGTAAATGCATTACAATGCATCATCGGCAGTGGAGATCCTGTTTAACCACCTTTTTGGCTAACTTAGTCTTCTGTTACTTATCCTGATTCCAGCCTTACTTGGTTTGTTACCAAAGATTCAATTTAGCATTTGCAGATGCAGTAGCCTCACTCCTAATTTTACATTATTTACAAACTGTTCTTAGGCTCTTTGATCCTTACTTAAAAGCATATAATTTGTTCGCAGTTTTTTGTGCCATTTCACATTTAATGACATTGTTTCCTTTGCCTGAACTGTCTGAAACATCACAATATGTCAAATACTTTAGAAGTAATTAAAAAAAAAAGGTTCCCTTCTACTGGTTTCTCTTGGTTTAAGTAGTGTTTCTGCCTCATCAGGTGTCAGCAGCCTTCAGTTTCCCTCCAAGTTTCAGCTGAACCAGACTCAGGAGCGATCTCATTTCCACGGTTCACACCAGATGACAATTGGCAATTACTTAAAGACCATGAGACAGACACCCTCTGCCTTCCGAGGGTTCCGGAAGAACCTGAAGGGTCTGTATTCCTCCAGGGGCTCATGAAATCCAGCATCCTTTTTGCCAGATGGTCCTACAGATGGGGCAGCGAATCAGTGATTATGGATTTGAGAAAGTGGTGAAGAGGGAAAGCTCCCGCCTTCCTGATAAGATTTCATTCTTTGATGATGAAGTATCAAAGTTGGCTTGAGACTCTACAGGAAACAAACCAAATAAAATTGCTACATCTCTGAAGTGCTGGAAGGTGTTTACAATCATTACACTCCAAACAAAGGGTTTCAGCCTTAAACTTCACCAAACTGGATCAAGCTGGTGACAATGCCTCAGATGAGAGGGTGAGACTGCCTGTCAAGGGAGACACAAGTCACACACCTCACGTGGGTGCAACAAGACACTAGACACACAGACCTGCTGCTGCCCTGACAACACACTGAGAGAAATGGGTCTCCAGAAAAGGCTGACAAGCACTGCATGCCAACCTCAGACTCCATCCGTGGGGGTAGCACTGTGCATAAAGCCACAAATGTGGATAGCTCATCTGCACTCATGTGAGGCAAAATACTGATTAGCAGCCTCAGCTCTCTCGGTCTAGATCTCGGTTGGGCTAGCGTTCAAAGGCAGAAATATGACAGCCTAAAAATAGCTGTCAAAAGCAGAAGCTGGAACCCAGTATAGTGTCTGGGGTTATTCAGACTTGTGGATGTGTTATGAGAGTCGAGTCTAGGGAATTATAGAGCTAACTCTCTTAAGGCATTCCTCCTGAGACAAACAGTAAAACCCTTGTGATAGGAAATTAAAACATCAAATTGGAACCTAATCATCTCAGCAGTTTGAGAAAAGAGCTTAATACCTTGACTTTCATTTTATAATTTACTCTTGATTAAAAGGAAGATGAATTACACATCTGTGTGATTAGAATTAATTCAGACAGTATAGGAAAGGAATAAAAAGTCCATTTTGTGATATTTTTAATCTAAATTTATCCTTTCCTTATTTACAGTGACAAATGGATTACATTACAAAAGCAAGGGTTGACATGCCTAGGTTTAGTACCATAGTGATATATTTTCCTCAGTTCACATACCAACTTTCCTACAGCAACACGCCTTAAAGAAGATACTGCAACTCCTCAGTTAAAATGGCTGGCTAAAGTGCACCCCCCTAACAACAACCTCTTTACTACACACCAGAAGAACTGAGAAATTATAGATCCTTGCCTTTTCCTGTTAAAGAGGATATTGAAAGTAAACCATAGGTTACCAGCAGCTCTCCTTTTAGGGTTTTACCCAGGCCCATCCAAAGCCCTGTGTTTGACTTCCTTTTGCTTTATTAACCTAACAAACTCGCATAGAATGCATCTGTGCACAAGCTTGAACTAGCCAGCGTTGTGCTGACAGCTCATCCTGTGGCCAAACAGAGCATTAGGTCTTCATTCTCCACTGCTCCAAGCCTCCCCTGCACAGCTACAAATGCAGCTCTCCAGGAGCAAAAGCCACACTCCCACTGCTGCTCTTCCCATTTGAAATGGGATTCAGCGTAACTCCACCTTATCTATTCTCCTAAACCAGTTTCTGTGCTTAGGCTTTCTTAATTCAACAAGCATCAGCAAACATTGCAGTGTAATGCAAGGATGACATAGCTGTGTCTGCTTCACTTCTGAGAATTTTAAGAGCCGCTGTTGAAGCTGTGGAAACAAAAAAGGACCTCTTTAAAAGGTCTGGCTTGTCATGTTGCTGTTAAATTCAGACTGACCGCCATTAATCCACAAAAAATGGGGACAAATCTCTTGCAATAAGAAAATAGGTGTGGAGGAAATAGCAGCTTTGCAAAATTGAAACCTGTGTTTAATTTTCTAACAGGGAGAGTTTACGACCCTGATTTTTATAATTAATGCCTATACACACATTTCCCTCTCCTGAGTTCCATCCAATACAAACATTGGTTTTCCAGCAAGGCAGAAACCTGTGATATGCACCACAGCAAGAAGGCCAAGCACAAGGGAGGACTGCACACTACCCAGATGGTGCAGACTGCACAAGACAACATTGCTGTCTCTCTCACAAGAAATATGTGTACTTTCAGTAGGTAGGTTTTAATCTAGGACAAGAATGGGGAAATAATGGTATATTTGCCAGATAAGGCCTGAAAATTCATTTCATATAGTCTCTGATATCTTTCATTTCTGACATATACTGTGCCTATGAAAAGAGTATACAGTTCTCAGCTAAAGAAACAGATATATAAATTGTTCAGTTGGTTTACATTTGTCCCTTTCTGTCCAATAGGGTGTCTTTCATTCATTCTTTTGTTGCTACTGTCATTATTTCATCTTTCACCTTTCACCTGTGCTTTCAGCTGACCTTTCCATCACATTTCTCCTCTTGGTATTTTCATTTTAAGCTGGATGCAAACCTAAACCCATTTATTTTCAATTTATTAAAATCATCAAAAATGTTTATGCAAAGTAATTTCTCCCCATATTAAATTAACTTGCTATTTATGACAATAAACACCAAACATAGCAGCCTGTCTTTAAAAAGTTCTGAAACCGGTGAAGTTTTCTTACAACATTCATTTGTCATTGACATTATCCCTGTTACAAAAAGCAAAGTAACTATAAATAAACTAGTCGATATCTTAAAAGGGAACACTATTAGAGCTAGCTATGGAGTGCTGGGGTTTTCACTCCTGAGGCTATACAGCAGTAAGCCCCTTGTCAAAGTCGTGTTTTCTGAGATCTCAGTGAAGTGCATGAAACTCCAAAGATATAATCCATGGCTTGCGTTTTTAATACTTTATGCACTTGTTTGCATGTAACTAGAAAATACCCCTTTCGTGTATTGCAGTCTGGCTTTCAGAGAGGAAGTTCATCAAATACTGTCCTACAGAGATGTATATTTATATCAGTCAATGAGCACCCGGGTCTATGTGCAAGGGACCAGATAATAAATCTAAATGTCTGAGATCTGCCAATAGCTTGTTACATTATGACTTTGGGCAAGATATTTCACTCTGCTTTATGCATATACGTGGAGTCATCTGTGACTGCCTGCTACCAGAACTTAACTAATATAATATTAAATATTTAATAATGTTTAGCATAACAAAGTTAATCCTAAGATTTCAAATGCTGAGATCAGAGGCAAACTGAAAATACATGTTTGCTTTACAGCTATGGAAAAAAAAGACATTGTATTATATGCAAAACAACACGCCATCACTTTTCATGTTAAAAGACTGTCTCTTTAGCACTATGATTTATTTAGAAAGGAAGCAAGTGTTCTGGATAAGCAACCTACTCTTCATAAATATTAACAGTATTAACTATCAGGCAAGATAAATCCATGGTGCTGTAAGTGAACCTTACTTTAAGGTCAAAGCCCTCCCTCTGGTTATTGCTTGCAAAATGTGCAAGACAGAGGAGTTGTACACATTTGGGGTTTTTTTTACACTATTTCTCTCTCTGTTGTTTTAAATTATTTGATCACACTAGGCTCAAAGCATGCGCTTGTAGATGAGCTTACTTTCCAGGTGGCTTCTCCCAGCCTTTCTAATAGGAGAAATTCTCTCCTTGAAGCATGTACAAATCATTTAAGTCTAAAGAAAACCATTGGCTAAGCGATGTCAGTTTTATGATGCTGTTTATTACCAGCTATATTATCCCAGTTTGAGGCAAGGATTACTCAGAATTTACAGGTAATCCACTCAGATCACTGCTATACCAAACAAGGACAACACAAGGTTATATCAATTTAATAATTTTAGTTCCAATATGCATTTCACAGAAGAAAACTGCAGACACTAACACATGACTTCAATAAAAAATAGGTTTCCTTAAGCTGTCATGTTGAAAGCCAGGAGGTGAAAGGTAGGGAAACCAAATTATCAAGCTCATTCAGAATTACATGGCAATTGGGAGCACCAAGCATTGCCTGAGTTTCTCCAATCTCTGCAGAGGTCACTTCACACATCAGCCCTCAGCAAATTAGATCAGTGAAGTTGAAACTGAGTACCAATGAAAATTCAGAAATAATATCATACACTGAGATCTCCTCAGCCACATCAAGCACATTTCTAGAAGCCTCTTACTAAACATGTTAGAAATAGTATCTTAATTGCTGAATTTACAATCTGAATTGTCACATAATTTAGGAAGTAAAAAATGGATGTGATATGTTAGGACACAAATATCCTGAGCACCTTTTCCTAGTTTTCAGGCACATATTTTTCTGAATAGGTCAGGCACCACCCCTAGGATTCCCCAGGTAGTGTCACTGAGCATATCATGGGATGTGTGTTGTGAACATCTGCCTACTTCGTGACCTTGACCACAGAAAAGAGTTAAAACCCAAGTGAACAAGTTTTAAAAACTTTCCCACAAAAGCTGAAATACATGAATCACCAGAAGACTGAACTTGTAAGTAACAAAGAAACAGAAATTTGGCATATGCAGGATACAACGTGCTGACAAAGATAAACTTTCAAGTGGGACTGGGGAGACAAACACGAACTGCTGATAAAATACCCATCCTCACAGAAGAAATACAACACTTAACAAGTTATCCCTATCTCTCAATATCTCTTGCAAAAAAAAGTCTGTTTTCTTTCATAACTGAGATGAATACTGACTCAGAGTCACTGACATACTCTCCTAGCCCTAACTCTGCTGTACAAACAGACATCTTGCACTGAATAGTTTAGCGGGGCTTATTTGGTGAAGGGGGGTGGGAAGGGATAAAGAAAACTAATAACTCCAGCAGTCCCCCTCAATCATCCCCTAAAAAGGGTCAGAGTGCAACAGCCCTGAAAAATCCAGGCCATGTCTTGCCCGAATTCCTCACATTTGCAGAATTCCAGCCCCGATTAGGAGACCATTAATGACAGGGACGGTGTGCAATACAAACAGCAATTATCAAAACCATTGCCAAGTGTATGTCCCATGGAAGCACACTTTCTCAAGTGAAACAGTCCTGATAAGCAAAGCCGCAGCAGTTCAGGAAAGCAAGGCAAGGCAAAGGAGTTCTTTGGTGAGTTATCTCCCTTGGGCTGCCAGGTGGTGCAGGAGATTCCACAAGGCTGAAGTCACTGAGCTAAGAGAAGACCCTCAGAATGGGAACGACACACCTTTATAGTCACCAGTCTCCAGCCTGAGAGGAAACCACCATCCCAGCTAGGGAGTTATCTGTTCCTTCTCCTAAGCTTTTCTCCTCTTCTCTCACTCCTTCACTAAAGCACGTTATCAAAGAGAACACAAACAAAACCCAATTTAGACTAGGAGAATTCTTTTTTCTTTTTTTATCTTTTTTTTCCCCCAAAAAGAGAACTAGCAGAATTTCAAACATCTTTTGACTGGTGATGAGAACATGAAGAGAACATTTCACAGTATGTGGTGAGCATAAATTTTTAATTTAAAGCATGTAGCAGTTTCATAAAAAAAATTGCTTTCTGGCATAGGCTAAAATGGTTACAGAATCCTGCAAAACCAGTACCAGCCATGTACGTACTGATGTGACAGGAGGCAAGCTGTCACCAGCTGGAAGGTACTGACTGGGTTCATACTCTTAAATTAATGTATATGGGGATAATTCATTGACCACATTCAACTTTTACATGTTATGCCAAAGAACTGGTTTTTTAATTGACATAACTACCAGGAGACACAAGTAATATATTATGATGCTGTTTACAATCCCCAGTTTGCATTTCTAAGAGGCTATTGAAAGTATTGTGAAAGGTACAAAAGAAAGGGTCTGTGGTATAGAAAATATCTCCAAGAGGCAGACATAAAGACTGAGCTTAGCAAGAAGATTGACAGGTGACACAGCTACACACAGTTATGTCATGGAGAAAAATAGCAGGCTCATTAATTGAAGAGCATAATCCTTAGTGGTCAGAAGCTGATGCCAGATAAAGTTAAATTGAAAGTAATTGTTTGTTTGGACTTCGTCAGTCATCGACAAAATGCTATCAAAGCAAACCTTCCTTAATTTCAGATCAAAACCGGATGCCTTTTTGGAAGGCATGTTTAACTTAAACAGGAAGCAATGTGTTCAACATGGATAACGGGATGAAGTGTAGCAGCTTGTGAAATACAGAGAGCAGACCACATTATCGCTTTCCAGCTTTAGGCTTTGCAAATCCCTGAGTTTTTTGCTGGACTTAGTCATACTCTGCCATCAACCATTTTTATGCATGTCACAAGGCTGTCTGGACCTCCACTTACACACTGGACTGCACTATACATTCTTTGCATGAACTCTTCCTCGTCCCATGTCAGAGGCAACTTGTTAGTTCACTAAAAATTCGTTTGAACAAGTTTAGCAAAAAATAAAGACAAATAAATCAGCTGTGAACCCTGTGGCTCAGAACCTAATTTTCAAAATATGCATCAGTTGGTGACATGAAAATCAATTTCCTCTGGAATGTGCTTCTCCTCAGCAAGGGCTATTTCAATGCCAATGTGCTCTCTCACATCATTGGGTTTGGCTGCGATACTATTAAATGGAAGTGGCAATTTTTTTTCCTTCCACAATGGATAAAACCCTTAATTTTCTGCAGTGACTGAGTAAGGTTTAAGGTCTGGGAGGGTTTAATAGCATTAATATGTGTATTTTGGAAGAAAAAAGGCCTGACATTTTCAATGTAAAAACCAGCGAATATTAGATTACAGTGATTGAGAAAAGCAGTTGGGAGAAGATTCAGCCAGAGACTTGAAAACACCACTGCACTAAAGCCGTAAGTGCAGTTCGGAGAAGTGATGAACCAACTAAACGAAATAACCAGAACAATCAACTATCAGCGGAGTTGCGGGGCAGAGGGAAATCTGGCATCACCCCTGCCCTGGGCTTCCTGCCCGCTGAATTGTGTTGCATTTGCAACACAATGCAAAATGTCCCTTGCTCCCGGGGTAGACAGGGTGGGCACGGGGGGGAAATGCAGCAGCAAAACTCCCAGCAAGGCTGAGAGCCCCGGGGAGCAGACACCGGCTGCTCCCAGGCACCAGCCCTCAGCAGTTCATGCTAACAGTGCTTCCTGATGGGGCTAAGGGTTGCACGTGGTGATCCTTAAGAATACAGGACATATTCTTAACCAAATATTTGAGAAGCCACTCCTCAGTTCAGGGCACAATAGAAGATAGTGGGGGAAATGCAAAAGAATATATATCTATATAATAACAAACAAAAAGAAGAAGAGGGAAATGGGAGGGAAAGGAATATTTGATGAGAAATCTTTCCTGTTCTCACTGAGCCCACAAATCCTCAAGACCACCCTGGATATAAGTGAAAACATGCCAAAAAGAAAAGAGGAAATGCTTTTCACAGAGCAGCTACATTTCATCTCTCAGCTTTAGGAGTGCCAGGCTGCCATTTTCAGAACTTATATAAGAACTCTTTTACCCTCAATTTCCATTAGTTATGAATCATTTTCTATTATCAATCTACTGTTAAAAATTGTGACAAGACTCAACTCTCAGAAAGCAGCGTCAGTCATACCCATTCCCAGAGGCAAACTTGTTTCATCCCATTCTGAATCCTGGTTAGTAAACAAATCCATAAATCCATTTTGACAATGTCATTACATTAAGCACTGACTTTTGGGGATGGGGCATGACAGGGCAAGAAACAACCTCAGAAGAATGACAGAGGCTTAAATTTAAAAAAAAAAAAAGCTGAAGTGAGGGAAAACATGAACCGTTCAGAGAAAAATAATTATTAAAATCCCACACCAACCTCATTTCTCTATATCCAGCAGCACTTGAATTGGGCCTGTTTCCATGACGAGTGAAGGTTTTCCATATTCCATATGGGGAAAAAAAAATCCCTTCCCAATTACACAGCTTTGATGGAAATATTTTTTTTTTGTGCCCAAATCCAATACAGAAAATCAATCACCTTCCTTCTTTTCTTCAAATCAGGGAAAAAACCACAAACATAGTAATTTCCTTTGGTTGGGGGCAAGAAGGAAGCCTGGGCTACACAGCAGTAGGATCACTCTACCTATGGTCTGAGTGCATACACTTTGTGAGAGGCTTATATGGGATTAAAACACACACATGTCCTACATTTTTTATATGGTCAGAGGCTTCACAACATTTTCCATTCTAAAAGATTTGTGGAAATTTTTATGAAGGATAGCTTCCTTTAGAATGAAAAAATGAACAACAACAACAACAAAACCAGAAGTGTTAAAAAAAAAAAAAGTCCAGGATAGGAAAATTGCCTTTTTTATGCCATGAAGTTTAGGTAAACTAGAAATTTTCACAAGTCTGTATTTGTCCTCATAGGCTTTTCTAGGGAAACTCCAAGAACAATAAATGAAACAGGGACATTTGGACTATGTCTACACCAGTAAATGACAAAAGGAGATGCTCCCAGGAATTACAGCTTGGCCATGTGTATCATTCACTTCTGGTGTGGATTTGACTTACACTATGGGGAACACCCTTGAACTATTTCCAGGCATAATTTCAATCAGCTTGGGTCAATTGCTAATAGGTGGTCTGCATGACTGCTTTGGAGGGTAAGAATTTAATAGCATAGCTATGAACTGCTCCACATACATTGGCCTCAGGGCCAGGTAACGGGCTGGGTCTGTTGAGTTTACTAATCTAGACCAAGCGCCAGACCGATGCTATTGCTGAAGCAAAGCACACTCCCCAAGCAACACGTCTAGAGCTGCTCTTTCTTTAGTCAGAAGATGAGAGTCTCCATGCAGAGTTATGTCAAACTCTTCCCACAGTCTCTCTCATGCAGTCCCGTTGGCTCCCACATCCTTTAGGATGGGGAAGGAGGAGAAAGCCCCACTCAGTAGTCCCAGCCCACAGACCCCACATGAAGCCCAAACCACTCCTTGGCCAGCAGTCGGCTAACTTCACTCATCCCCTTATTCCTAGCGACAGAAAACACAACAGGAGTAACTTGCTCACTGCCTAAATAAAAAGTTACATATGTTACAGGAGTGATTATAGTTTGACAACATACATTTCATCTTACTTTTTATACTAATGTTGGAAATTATGCACCAATGCTTTATTAAATTATTGATATTTTGGTTGATGTAGTAAATGCCTGTGAAAGTTACAAAATGCCACGTTGAGATTTCTGTGCAAATATTATATATCTACATCTCTGATGTAAGTTTCCTCCTACACCTTTTTTCCATTGCAATTCCTCACTGCCAAATAAATGTATTTCCAGCTGTATCTGTGGGAAACAAATAGTGTCGTGCAATGAACAGTTAGGAAATGCACACCTGTCATAAACCAAAGCATGTCTCATGGGATATATTATATTCCATTCCCAACTTACCAAGAAAGGATACAATGAAAAAATTGATTGGTGTCAACTGCCAGATGTTTTCAAGCCTCTCTAATTAGGTAAAAATTAAACAACTGCTGTGTTCTATGTTACAGATATTTTGCAGATGTGTTATTCACATAAACATAAAGTCTGATTTTCATTTACACAGAGGCCTCTTTACACTGCTTTGGCATGACAACATTGCTTAATATTTGCCTTAGTCACTTGCATTTGTATTTCAAGTTCCTGTTTTACTGAGACAATATAATAATCAATTTCACATAAGCACATCAAGATAAGGCCAGTAGTATGATGGATATGACTTTAGCAAGGAGTCTTCTTTGCTAGAAGGCAAAAGACGTATTCTCTTCTAGTATTTATATTTCATGTAGAACAAGGCTGCTGAGAATGACTTAGATTCACTTCATCTTTACTGTACATCTTTGCAAATGTCATTGCATATTTAATTGCAACTGTGATTAACTTGCTCATGAGAAACACAAAATGTTGAGTTGTTTCTATTACCTGCTCAGCCCTTTTCCTCGGGCTTTGCACAAATCCCCAAGCTGAAAAAAAAAAAAAAAAGAGTAAATTTTGCTTGTCCCAAAACAACAGCAGTTTCTCATCTTCCAGATTAAAATGAGAACATAAATATCATTAAGCAAGGTAAAAGGGTAAAACTTTTCTAAAAATTCAATATTGAAATAAATGAACTACTTTATTCTGCTCCTATTAACAAAGGGAGGAAAAAATGTTCCTGCGTTCTTTCATAATAAGGCTGGTTTATCTAACTATTCACAGGCATCATATGTGAAGAGACATGAAGGATACTTTGGTGCAAATAATTCAGCTCACAGAAACTCAATATACTTTATTTGTACCTTCATCCCAAGTAACAATTACAAGAACTCTCTACAGTCAGATACATATTTGTAACCCAAATAATTAAGTATTTTTAAAAAGAAATAATACCCATTATACTAAGAATTTAAGATAGGAACATGATTGACAATGCTTATCAGCACCTGTCTCCAACTATTTCCAACACGTTTTTCTCATACCCCCTCAGACATGGATGTCTGTATTAGTACTGCAACAGCAATGCAGTCCCTCCACTGGGGACTCTGCTGCTGGGAAGAAAAGCCAGATAAACCATATGCTTAAGAGAAAGAATGCCTGGACTGAAAATTATTATTAATACAGAAGATTAGACAAACCACATTTACAGTATATCATTTTGCCCTTGGAGAAGACTGAAGCATGGTTATTAATGTATTTGATTTCTTTCTCAGCATTCCTGAGTCATTATTTATCTTTTAGCCATCTGGTCTAATTGTTAATTTTCCTTAGAGATGGGCAGTAATACTGTGTGCTTATGGTAACCATCAACTTTGGTAAGGATTTTTTTATTATTATGGGCAGTATGTGTCTAAATCATATTGTACTAGTTGAAAGCATTTGTCCAAAAATGTAACAAGTGATCTTGTAATAATCCTGATTAAAATGTTGGGGGGGGGGGTGTTACTATGTTACAATTGCTGGGAAAAGCGAGTGTTAGTCTAACCCGCGTGTCCAACTATATTTGCACAAGAGTTCTGTGAACTACAGAGAAGTCTGGCCTGGGTTTCTTGTTTCATGTCATGTTCATTTTGTGAATAAATTCAGAATTATAAGGAGGGAATAGCTTTTACATACTTCAGTCTGTGTGGAGCATAAGGATGAAGGCTGCCACCTGTTCATGGATAGCACAAGCAGAAGTAACCTCAAATATGGGCTTACAGACCAAAAAGAACCCAGGAGACATCAACAGTCGGGCTACAAACTTAATTCCAGAAATCCAAGATACTATGTAATATACAAGTGTGATAAATATGTACAATACTTTGTAATGTACCCTAGAAATCACTTATATGTCCTATTCTGCCTCACATAATCTAAACTGCAGAGCATCTGAAGAATGTCTTTTTCCTCCTTTTGTGCATTTCAGTCTCCATGTTACTCTCCATTCTCAATACTTTCATAACTTTTCTGTCACTTTTCTCCTATTTGCTTACCAGTTATATCTCCATTTCTCTATTCTTCTCCAGAATTTTCTTTAGTATTTTGTTCTGCCACTTAATAACCCCATTTTTTCCTTAAAATCATCTTTCTTCCTTCTGAAAAAATGGAGATAATTTCATGTAGTGTTATCCAAATGCACTTGAGCAGGCTCTGGACTGGACAGGTAGTGTCTGGATGCACTAGCATGCACTCTCAGTTTTAGGTTTATTTGTTAGCTACACCTCAGAGAACTGTTAGCATATCTGCTTGTAGTGCCCAAGCCATGATGTTTCATGCTAGTTGCAAGCATTGCTGCACCTCACTGCGTTAACAGACACTGAACACACCTGCCTCAAGTGCTCAGACCAAGGATCACCTGTGTATTTTATTGAAACAGTAAGCCTTCTCAATTCACTCAGGTGTTAAAAAAAGCTTCAGAAGTATGATGCTGCTTGAGATACAGGTAACAGGATCAATACAAAACACACAGGCATCCTCCCTTCTATATTGTTCTCTCTACAACACCAGCACCAAATAATTAAATACTCAAAGCAAATAGGCTGCATGCATCAAAGCAATATTTTACTCAGTGGAGGCATTGAAGCAGGCACAAGACTGATAGCTCCATGTTTTTTCATCTTTCAAAAGAACCTAGCAGTTAGCTAGGATGTGCCAGAGAGATCTTGCCCTAGGAGATGTGGTCAGGAGAATCATAGCTGAGGTAGGAAGCAGCTGCTGCACCCCATTCACAACAGGGAGCCCAATGAGCACTATCACTTCCCAGGTTCCCAAAGGATGATCCCAACCTGGCCCCGTGCCTGCCCAGCTGTGCCTCTCGAGGCCGGTCTGAAGACAGAAAGCAGTTCTAAAGGGAGTCCCACAGTATGGGGACTAAGATGAAATACACAGCTATTTCATATGGGGCAGGAGAATTTCCTTCATTTTCCACTTGTGCAGCATAACTACATGTGTGTGAACCTGGCAGGCAGAGGAATGGCTGATCTGGATCTTCTGGAATCTCCATATAAGCATCTGCGTCACTGAATGGCTTTGGGAAGTATCAGTAAGGCTCCATCCCTGGGATGGGAGCCACTGCAATCTCACTGAATATTCAGGGAGGGGAAAGGAAATTTACCAGCAGTGGTGAATAGTGGGGACAGAGACCTCCATCTCTCCCCAGCAAGTGCCAACCCAACCATCCAACAAAACATTCCTGTACTCCAGCACAGGGACAGCTCTCACGTTTGTCTAGCCAGAAAGACCTTTGTGTCCTAACTAGACCGCCCTAATCTTCACAGAGCGATTAGGCAACCTGATTCCCCATCTCTTCTCCTGCCCACCCTCACCAAAGAAAGCATTTCCTTCCTCCGGTAACAGCCCCCTTCCTTCCCTTGGTCACCCCTCAGGACACCCCTTCCTATACCCTTGCATTTCCAGCAGCAGTGACACAACTGTGAAAGGGGCTGTCAGAAAAGTTCTCCTTGTAGCACGAAGAGAAGGAAGCCAGAGTCAGGAGGGTCCCATAGGTTGGACCTGCCCCACCAAAGATGGGTACCCCTCACCACCCCTCCAGCAGTACCCGGTATGCTTGGGTCTTCCTTCTGTGGCAGTACCAGCATCACCAGGCATTCTGTGAACAGATGCTCCTCAAACAGCCATTCTTCAGCAAGAACACCACAGGCAGTCAGCAGTCACTGTTTTCTCATTCCCCTTTATCTCTGTAGCCAACTGCCTTAGGTAATCACATCATTTAGGGAGTCCTATGGTTTTACTTCCACCTACTCCTTTTCTCAACAGCTCACTGAGCCCCTGGCCACCCAGACACCTCTCCCCTGAGTCTTCCCAGCCAGGGTCAAAGTGCTGCTTCAGGGCCCCAGAACAGACACAGCTTTTAAGATGCAGCAGCAGCAACAACAATAAAACCATTTGCAAAGATTTTTTAAGTACATCTGGTCCTCTAATGAGTTTGTAGTATGGCCCCCCCAACACAACTGAGGGGATAGAAGTGAGCAGGAATCAAAGGATCCCTTTGTCCCATATGAGCACCAAATAAAGTATATCATGAAACCTCATCTGTCTTAATAGCTTCCCTTCCCAAACACACCCTGGGCCTTGTAAAGCAAAAAGAGTCATTAGACCATGAGCCTCACCTTAAGGAAGTTTACTGTTGATCTGTAATCTCTTGGTTTTTATCTCTGAGAAAAAGGCAGTGGCACGTCTGGAGGACCCTGCATCTAAGTCAATCCCTACAGCCTTGTTTGCTTACCCCCCTGTGTACCTTCTCAAGAGTCAAACTGCAAACAAACCAGATCCTACTTTCAATAAAATTCAAAGAAATTCTTCATTGAGATGTACTGGGAATCTAAAGAGCCAAAGCAAAAACCACGGGTTCCAGTCCTTAGTATGGAAAATTAAATGGGATGTCTATTTCTTTAATTTGATATTTTTAAGGAGAAGTTCAGTTCTTATCACAGCAATATGTTTATTCTGAATATTAGCATTCCTACCACAAAGAAGGAACAGATGGAGATTCTGCTCATTATTGTAAAGTGATTTAGCTCACTCATATTGACTGGGTCAATATTGAATTCCTGAGCCTGAATGCTATCAGTGAGTGAGGTCCTCTCAGAAATCCCCTCCTCAAAACCATGGTATTTCATGATGTGTGCAACTCTGAAAGTCTGAAATGAAACATGTAAAGAAGAGAGTGATTTTGGAATTTGGTCTGTGATTATGAACACTTTCCTATCAGATTGGTAAATTCACACATCTCACCTCCCAAGCAAAATAGATTACCAATATTTTTACATAAACATTTATCTGCATTCTAGCAATACAAAGCTTAACAAGAAAAAAAACCCAAAACCTTCTGAAACCTGTGTTACTAAATCATATAGAGAAAACAATATAGAAAGTTTAACAAAAACTGTTTTAACTAAGCTTGTTCAAATTGAAAAAACCCAGGTGGATATGTGACAGCTATAATTAATATAATCAATATTTGTAATTTCAACTCAATCTACAAAATATAAGTATGTTCTTTGTAAAAGTCTGATGCAGTCTTCAAAAAAATCTGTTTATCATGTTCATCATACATGGAATGAGAAGTAAAAGGTTTTTTAAACTGAAGCAAATGAGGTTCAGGTTAGATGGTAGGTATCGTGAAGCACTTATGAAAGATTGCCTAAGGAAACTCAGAGATTTCTATCACTGTAATTCCTGAGAACAGGTTAGATAAATTTGACGATACATATATAGTATTTTCATTCAGCCTTCCTTGGCTCGGGAAAGAACAAACATTTTGGTCAGTGCAGATTACTGTTCTGTGTTATCACAGCAGTGGTACCAATTTTGAATCACACAGTATTTACTACCTAGCACTTAAGAAGCCCATATCATCTTCTTGCACTTATGCAGTTTCCTTTTCTTATTTGACAAATAAGAAAATAGCAGAAAAATTGTCACATTGCAGCCTCTAACAAATCTATAGCAAAGTCAATGATTCAGGAGTCAGACAAAAATTTGTCATGTTTGCTAATGGGATTTAATAGTTCTTCATAATGGGTTAGCAGAGCTAGGTTGTTTTCTAGAGACATAAACCCAGAATTTCCTTGGTATTGTTGCTTTGTTTCAAACAAAATATCATTTAAAGTGAGCTTTTTTTTTTTTTTTAACTATAGCGGCTGAATTTGCCAAGATATTCCCTCTGCCATCACACTGACATCACAAAAGAAATCTAAGGAGAGTTCTACTGACAACTTCCAGAGCTGACTGTGATGGATTAAGGAAACAGAGAACTTATTTTTCACAAGAAAACTTGAAGGGAAAAGATGAAATATCTCTGTCAGGGATTTGTGCAACATTAGCATCTTAGCTGATTCAAAATATGTTTTTCAGGTTTTATCAAAAACTGCCTAATCTTATCATAAAACTGCCTAATATCAAGTCATTAAGTCTAATTTTTTTTTTTTTGATCCTATGCTTCCCCCCTTACTTTTTCTTTAAAAACAACATAGGCAATAAGTGGAAGACTGATTTTCACAAAAAAATTCTATTAGAGGTCAACTCAGCTGCATTTGTTTTTTGGAAAACAGAAACATACATTCAAAACCTTAAGTTCTCAGGAATGGTGTATTATTTCAAGAATCATACTTAATAGATGAAGTGTGATAACGTGTGCTAAAACCAAGACACAGAAATATAATGATGAATTGTGCACAGGTAATGAACTTGCAGACAAAAAGCTTTGAAAGCAAAAACTAAAATAGTGGGAATCAAAGAGTTATTAATAGGACATACGGAAAATTCTGAGATAAGATAAACCTGGAATACTCTGAACTGTGCATTAAAGTCACTCTGCTCTTCCTCACCACCAACATCAGTTTAAAGTTCTTCCTGGGTATGTGCACCCTAGGAATACATTTTCCTGAGAAGTAGTTTGCTGAATTGAATGCTGGGAGGGTGGAAAACCTCATTATTTTATTAGAAACCTGAACTTCTTGGATCTACATTGACTACATTTGCCAGGAAGCATAATGCACTGGAAGAATAATTTGAAAATCAAGAAACATTTATCCAACAATGACATAATTTTCCATTTTGGTTATAAATGTTTTATGGTATTTCTAGGTTTGCCGTTACAGCTCTTTGTTTTAGTACCATCATTGTATCCTATCACATAATAGATATTAGCATGCACAATATATTTGTTTGTATAAACTGCTGTACATATTTCAACAACTTCAATAATTTTCAATAACTTTCTCCAGGTAATGAGTTAATCATTACTGTACCAAAACTTGTACATTAGGGCTTTTACTTTTTTTTTTTTAAATTGCCACTGCTTTAAGTTATATTTAATCTAACTCCTTCATAAGACACCCCTCCTTAAGAGTGACAGTGAAGAATGTTCCTAGGAGTACCTGAGTAGTCTGTGTGGAAGCTGAGATCCATACCTCTACAAGGGCCACCTCAGGCCACACCATATGAGTGGTTTTGGCTCCTGGGCTACACCTGACAAAGCTGAGTTAGGTACTTTGGGTATAAAGGAAGAAATTGATGCTCAGAAGCAATACTCACACAGCCAACAAGCTGTGTAGTTTGACCTTTCTGAAGTCTCATGCTAACATAGGACCACACCCTGAAATTTCAGCAAGAACTGAGTTCATGTCTTTGAGCATGAGAGCATTGACTTACCCCTTAAAAATGCTTACATTATTGAAATAAAGTCAGCAGTCATGGTCTCTATCTCTTTGCAATACATGGTTAGAGCATTTCTCCCTTTGAGCTTCTTTAAGCTATAACTCATTTTGCCAGAAACAGTCATAATCAGACATTCCTTGGTTTGGGAGAGACAGACAGGCTGACCACTTTCCATTCCTCACATGGATCAGAATAAAAGGCATCTTTTGGGCAAGAGGAGACACAACAAAAGAGCTTGCCATGCTTCCATGGTTCTACAGCCCAGCAGCAGAGGGATTGACCTTTGATGGGGAGGAGTTTTGGATCCCAATCCCCCTTCCACAAGCAGCTTGTGTATCTTAATATAATTGTTTATTAATTCAGAACACCCAAGAACTCCCAAAGTGCAAAGAAAGCCAATTAAATGAGATGAATAGCAGGTACCAGAGCCCATGAACTACAGTTCTTGTCTTTAATTGTTACTTTTGACAGTTTATTCTGGAGTGTTTATATACACAGGCTATTTACAACATATAGGTGCTGGCTTGAATAAGGAGTGAGGTGATCAGTCAGGCTTAATATATCATAAATACATAGGGCCACATTTCAGGAAATCATCTTGAAAAGAATTCTTATGATCAATCACTGAGATAGTAAGCTAGGAATAACACACATATTTAAAAAAATGCACTCGCTCAAAATCAAGTGAGAATGGAGAAGAACAGAACAAGAACATCAGTGCCAGGCATTTCCTCTTCACTTCTTTTCCTTTCTTTCCAGTGTTATCACTAATATATGAATATACCAGGTGACCATCTATCATAGATTTCGGCAAAGGTTATGTATTTTATCAAAAAAGCTAATAATAACAACACAAAAGGATGTATTTCAACAAAATTGAGACCTTCTAACCAATGAAAAGGACAGAAATATATATAGTTTAAGCATACCTTCAAAAATTGATGGCAACGAAAAGCTATTTTTCATGCTAGTTTGTTCATATGGCTATGACAAAACATGGAGGTACGAGCAAATAAATTGATGGTTAGGCAGACAGGTGAAAGAAGAAAGAGTAATAAAATATAATTTTCTTCATTTTGTACTCTTATGACTACCAGTGGAAGTCAGAGTGGTACATCACAGGAAGGTTACCAGGAGACAGAGCTGGAGAGCTGTGCTTCACCCATGGGAACAGCAGCTTGTCAAGAGGTAAGTGACCAGCTGAGGGACAGAACAAAGGGCGTGATAATTCTGAAACCCATCAAAATGAAAATACACATCAATCTGTAACATAAATCATTTCCTTAGGCTCTGCTGAGAAGGGAGAACAAAAACTAGAGTATCAATATGCCAGCACGACCCTTTAATGAGGTTGACTGTCATAACTATGGCAGTATTTTGACCTAGCATCATACTCTGTATTGGGAAAGTCCTGACGGAGCACTGAAGAAACACCAAACTTAAGTATCAAAACAAGAAATCCAAACTGAAAGAAGGCAAGTACTCAACAACCAGCAGCAAACGCTGTATATACTCTTGAGTTAATACACTGAAGGCACTAAAAGCAAGATATTCTCCTCTGGTTTAGCTGCTGCAAGGACAGAAAAAGGTGATCTATTACTGTCCAATCTTGAGCCAGTCTAACCAGCAATTCAGTAAAAGATCATTTCAGTAGCAGGATTCATCCCTTTCTTCCTCCCCTTCTTACCTTTCAAGTTGAAGAGATGCCTACCAAGAAGGACATCCAAGCAGCAGCAGAGAGATGTTTCAGCAGTGGAGAGCTGTCCTAGCAGCAGCAGCAACAGGAGACAGGCATTGTGTGTGTGTATTGCGCTGTATTTAAGAAAGGAAAACAGAATTAAGACCAAGGAAATTAAAGGAAAACCAGAATTAAGACACAGTCATGCACAATAAGACTAACACAGTCAGTGAAACATGTGTTGAAGACCATGGTCAAAGAAAGAATGTAAGACCTGGAGTCACAGACTCCAGGCCTAATTTTGCTACAGAATACACTGGGTACTTGATAACTATAACTGTGTCAACACCTCACTTTTCCAACCTGTCAAACTAGATAATTCAATCAAGTTAATCGGTAATGTATTTTGATATCCAGGGAACGATATGCTGTGGAGAAGCTCACATTATCTTGCGCCTGCTTTAAATGGGAATTGGATCTAGCTCATGTTGCAATTCGTTTTGGTTGGTTGGTCTGGAGGTGCCCAGTATCAAAAGTAATTGCTGACCTGAGCTATTTGGGACTCAACCTGATAGGGAGCAACCTCATGCCCTTAAGAGAGATTTTACATGATGCATACGATGAAATCAGACTTAGTGCACGTGTGTGTAAAGTTGCCCTACCCAGGCAAGAAAAGCAGGTTACATCAAACTTTCTGAGTGTGTAGGGATGAACAGAAGGTATCTCACTCAGCACATCACAGAGGTGCAAGCAGGGTCAGTTGTGGCTTCACAACTCTTAAAACCAGGACTGCTAAGTTTTGTTTCCCACAAATATCCCAGCAGATGCATTTCACTATTTCCCTTCAGACGGTCCCTGACTGCCGTCCTACATCACCAAGGGAAGGGATAATGAGGAAATTTCCACATAGGGAACATATGCTGTTACATAAATGCTTCCATAGGCCTGACTACTGTTTCCTGAGAAAGGAAACTCCATTCATCAAGTCTGTAATAAATTGACATCTCAGCAGCAGGGAAAACAAGAGGAAGGTACTTGTGAAGGGAGAAGTCTGTCCCCTTACATATATGAACTGTTTTCCTTTGCATGCCTAATCTGTGAGGTGACTAAAGTTTCACCCACTAGTGCTATAATACTCACATGGGAAACATTAAGTTAAATATTACAAAATTAAAGTGTAAGAGTTATTGGAAACTAGAGCCGAGCAAAATATTAGAATTTTCATCCTGGGGGAAATTCTAACATTTCAGCATTTGTTTTCTTCCAAAATTAGAAAGGAAATACTGAAATACCTATTTTTTTTCATAGAATGAACATGTTATCAGCCACTTTGACATTAAAATGAATTTGACAAAGGTGTTACAGCATCTCCTGGGAATTATTGTTAAGGTACCTTGTACTTAGAATTGTGTTAACAAGGTATATTTCAGTTGGGTTATTGAACCAAAGCTGTCAAAAACTTCTTGAGGTCAGGCAGAACTTTCATTTCAATTTTGTCTTCTTTCAGGTTATTTAATCCTTGTATTCCCTTCAGTGAAAAAAAAAAATAGAAAGGGAAAAACAAACTACTTCGGTTCCAAAAGGGAAACAAGTTTTGCAATAAAGAAGTCACATCATTCCATTTTTAAGATATTCAACAGTGTTCTGGATTTTGAATCTGATCCTCAAAAAACAGGTTTTTTTGGTTAAACTTTAAAATGAAAAAACTAACTTTGGTTCACATGTTGTTGCCAAAACTGATTATTAATACGGCTTCATTAAATCTCTTCAGCTGATCCACAACTGAATTTAGGAAGAAAATAAATCACTGAAAAAAATCTATCTCATTTTTTAAAATATCTTCATTCTTCTTAGGCTTCCTGCTTTGATTGAGTTGATCATCAAGCTGGGAAGTTAAAATGCTCTCCTGATATATTTCAACACTGACACCTTAGGAAGCAGCATCCTGGAAATTTACTGGGTTTGTTTCTTGAAGAGGAATACTTCTTTTGTCCTGATACTGTGTTGCCAGGTGCTGCTGGCTGGGTAGATCACCTTTGTTATTGAAGTATTGCTGGGATGTTGGCTGAAGTCTGCGGACTTACTAAGTGGAAGAAGTGAGAGCAGAATGGAAAGATTTCAGAAAAATGCCCTTATGGACGTGAAAAGGTATCTTACTGCAATTAAATGCACACCAAAGCACTTGAAAAGCAAATAGAGGGGACCCCACTGTTCAGATTCTTTTTGCAGATTTAATCAGACTAGAAGTTTTCCACTTACAGATCATTCATTGATCTTCTGATGTTAGTTTAGTTGGCACATATTTTCTGAGGTCTCAGGCTCTTTTTTTCTATTAAACAAATAGGGCCTGAGACCTCAGATGTCTATATACACACACCTTTTTAAAAAAATTCCTGTTCATACTTTTTTACTGTTCTCATACAAAGTCTAAAGGTTAGGGCTTTAATTTAAACATAATATTTTCATGGTTCTTAAGAAAATCTGTAAATCTGTATTAGTTTACATTTTTGGCAGCTTTCGTTATACCCTAGTGATTCCTACAAGTCCTTGTACTTTCTCACTGGTGAGAGATACTTTCCATAAAAAAACACAGTATAAAAATAATAATTAATAACTCACTGTGATATTTTTTGTTAAGGTGTAGAGAATGTATTCAAAGAAATAAATTAATTCAATGTCCAGTTTTGAGGCCATGTTTTCCAGTTTAAAATTATTATGTTGTGAAAATGTACTTTTAAACCAGCATTAGAAGTTTCACCAATGAGGAAGTCAGGAGATAATCCTAGATACTGGTAACAGTCCAATATCCCTTAAGTCTGACAGACAACTACAGTTCACCTGACTAAGGATTTTAAAGGGTCTGTGCAATCAGAAGGGTTTCGCTTTGAGAACAACTCTAAAAATTAGTTCAGAAATTCCATCTCTCTGCTCTGACACATTATCAAGGTTGATACCTGCTAAAGTATGTTTGAAGACTACTGAAATTCTATATTCAGTACACTGATGCAAAAGAACTTTTCATATAATTTTTCCCAAAGGATGCTGAAATTGTCACCAAAGTGTGGATTCAGCAAATTCTAAATAATGCACATAAGAAGCCAGGCTCATACACTACATACATGCATAGTGCTGCTCAACTGAGCACCTTCCTCAGAAGCTGTTGATTATGATCCAGGTCATCCTTTACATATGTGTAAAAGTCTTTGCAACTGGAAAAGGTTAGCCACTGAGATAGTGATGTGAAACTGGTCAGTCTTCACAGAGTCTGCCTGAGTTTAAGACTCTGGCATTGTGGATGAAAGGTAATCCACCCCAAATTATATGAATTATTATTCCTCTAAACTAGCTTCATCTCCTGCATTCCTTTGCTCACTCTAGGTGCAGATTTGTTCACAACAGGGACTTCACTTTATGTCCCTGAAATATAATGTGCTTGCTGCCAAAAGCCTCCCCAGCCTACAGAAGTCTTGCCTATCAATTAGACTAAGGGAGGCTCATGTTTTTGCAAAAGTTCCCTATGCCTTGCTGCATTTAAAGTGGTGTTTCTGCAGGACCATACTTGCCCGGGTTGTGTGTGAATCTCTGAGAGGAGTAGCTGAGTCGCAGCGTTGCAGGTGTTCCTGCTGTGGCTATTCGATACTCATAAATGTATTTTTGTCTTTTTGTGGCATTCACTTCAAGAAAGCAATGGAATTTTATTTCATTAATGCTTTTATAATCTCAGGAATTATTTTTCTCCAGCAAATCCCATTTGAATGTTCATATCAAACTGATGTATTCTAAGATTGGAATACATTAATAAACAGGGAGTATTTACCATTTTATATGCCTGTATTTACCAAACACCTAATTGACAAGGGGAAGCCTATACACACTTAGAGAACAAAAATGCATAAATAAATAAATAGAGTTATGCATTTTACTATGCCCTATAAGATACTATATACCTCACAAAAAAAAAAATTATCGATTTTCTGTACATATTTAGTGCAGACAACTTTTAATAATTTCTTAAAGTGCTTGAAGAGATATCTACCAAAAATCATGTCCTTTTAGGCATCACATGTAATATGTGACTTTGAAGTAGAAAGCAAAATTATGAGAAATTATATGAAGCAAAAGACAATACTGGTAATTTTTCACATAAAAAGTTCACCCAGAGATCCAAAACCAGTAGTAGTATACCCATTTCACAGACAGAGAAATGCATAAGCAAGAAGAAGAAGCAACAATCTCTTTGCTTAGGTTTTTTTATTTCCTGACTCTGCACTTGGATGTGTACTTCAGCCTGTAGCTGTAGGGGCTGCAGAACAGTATACAGTGAAGTCAAATATTAAAACAGATTAAACAGTGTGAAACAGCAAAGATTATGAGTGGAAGCTCTACATTAAACTGCAAGGGAACACTGTGGGTGACAAACTTTAAAGGAAATTTTTATTTTTAGCAGGGTAACATTATGAGAAACTAAAGCAAATGCTGTGAACTAATGTGGTGCATTTAACTAGAGCTCTAAAAGGCTGTGCCTGCCTTAGTGTTTTTATCAATAAGTAAAATGAAAAAATCAAAAACCATGCTTAGCAAAAAATAATTCCTTACCTTCCCAACAGCAGAGCTTTACATGCTTCCCTAGTAGTACTAATGGCACTTCTTCATCACAGACTGTGCCATTCTCACAAGTAAAAGCTCAAAGTCAATAGATTTGTCACACTGAAAAACAAAAAAACAAAATCCAAACAAAACAAACAAACAGACAAAAACTGTTGATAGGCTGGACATGTATACTAGAAGTTGTTTATAGCCCGATTTTGAGAGAGGTGGAAGCAGACCTGAACTGTTTGAGTTGGAACAATTAAAAGAATGAATACTTAACTATCACTTAGATTCATGTATTCTATTTCATTTCTTGTATTCCAAATTCCTGTTCCTTTATTTAAAATATTTCACGGCTCTAACTTTTCTTCTTTTTCTTTCTTTTATACCTACTTTGTCTGGACATGCTGAACAAGTTATTCTTATCTATTGACTTCAGTTTATTTGGCAAATTCTGAACATGTTAAAATGACTCATACAAACTGAGTCAGATAATGTGTCTTGTAACATATTCTGCAGAACACTCAAGTTACACATGTAAACATACACACTGTGAGCTAATTTTTGAGATATATTCACTTTAATATGGCTTCCAAATTCAAATATTTTCCCCCAAAAAGCACGGGCCCTTTAATCTACTGATCTTTATGTTAAGCATCTATGAGTACAAAATGAGTATTTATGTCTTTTATATCATATCAAAACCAGCTGTCTTGAAAATTTCTCCAGGGAGAAATAAAAAAAAAAAAAAATCCCTTGAAATAAAATAATTCTAGGAATCTTGTAAGACTCTTAATGAAAAATCTTTCATAATGATTTCATAGCCTAGGTCATATTATATCTGAAATGGTGAACCATGTTCATGTTATATCTGAAATGATACTTGAAAAGCAGTAAAAATCTAAGCCAAAGGTAGTAAATCATCAGTTTTAAAAGATGAAATCCTGAATGAACTATGCCATAAAACAACACTTGCAAGAATGAGGGAAGAATATAGGATGTGCTTCATCTTCTAGTACTCAGAGTTGAAAAAATAATTATTCTTTTCATAAAGCAACTTGACTTTCAACAGTATAAAATAGTCCCATGGCAAACAGTATGTAATCAAAAGTCCAAACAGGTAACTATTGCTATGCACTTAATACACCAGCTCAGATAGTTGAATATTCTATTTTTAAGGGAAGAAAAAAGTGCTTCTTTTTAGACGTAGAATTTCCATGTAACTAAGCATTAATTTAATTTTTTTTTTCTCTTATCCCTTTATTTCTGTAAAATGCTGGACATTTCCATCTTATATAATTTCGAGGAACAAAACCACCAATACCATGTGCTGCCTGAATGATTCAGTGCAGCTACTCCTTTCTGTTCCAGCCTAGGTAAAGCTGCCTTGGGAAGCAACAGCAGCTTTGGCACAATCCAGATAAACACAGACAGAGAAAGCAACTGTGGCTCCCCATATACAAATTCAGCTCAGAAAAGGCAAAAATCCAAAGCATCAATGAAAAGAAGGTAAATATCTTGCCCCCGCAATCCAGTTTGTAATTTCTAGATCTTCTAAGTACTTAACCTTTCTTCCATCCTGCTTCCTATTATTTTTCACACAGGCAAGACCACAAAGGCACTGTGCTGCTGAGATTTTGAATCTGAGTACTTTTGCAAGACTACACCTTCCAGCAAGGCATTCACGCGGCTTGATGGTGTGCTCTTAACAATAACAGTTATTAGGAGCTACATTGCCAGAGCTCATTTTCAGTTTACAGTCTGTCTGAGCTCCTGTAAAACTGTTAAGTTATAAATCACTTCACTCTGTTATGATAAAAAAAAAGCGGTAGCGCACAATTAGCAGTATAATTATAGAATTATTACACTCCACAAATTATACAGCCAGGTCCCCAACACACAAAGCTGCAGGGCTCCAGTGCAGCCAGAAGATTTTTTTCGTCTAAAGCAACAGATGTGTCATAACAGATTAGAAAGTCTTTCCATCCAGGTGCATATGATTTTAGGGCTTTTCTCTTTGTTTTTCTTTTGCTGCCAAATCTGTTTGATCTTTTGAGATGTCCTCTCTAAGAAAACATACAAATCAAGATAATACAAAGATGTAAATGAAGGCAGTGAAGTTCAGGTTAAGACTCCAAAATTCAGCAAGCCTATCATGTATCTTGAAGTGAGAATGCTTGTGTGACACTGGCTAAGAACCAAGATGTGAGTCCACCATCAGAGAGGGAAGCTGAAGACCAGCTTGCCTCTTTTTGACTATATACAATTTGCTCTGAAGAAGTGTGGAATCACTTGCTGATGCCAGTGCTGCGGCCAAGGACCCTCCTCTCTCCAGAACAGAGCCCACCTAGCATGCCCGCCACACACCAGCTGCTGTAGGACAATAAAATACAGCACCTTCCCCAAAAGCTTAGTTAAGCCTCACTAATCAAAAAGGGTCTTGAGACAAAAATATACACGCCTAGTTAAAATAAGCAGTAGCACCTGACTTCTGTTTACAGGAACATAAATATGAATGCAGGTAGGCAGACAACCCACTGACATGCAAGAAAAGTCTAAAGTTAGTCATCTTTTACAAAGCCTGACATTTCCAGGAAGGTATCAGAATCACCTGAGTTGTCTATTCACCTAAACCAGTTTGACACACTACGCTGGCCCTAATCACAAACTTAACACAGATGCAAATATGTGAAACCAGATCCAGTCTTTCCGTTTATGAGAGGGGATGAGGGAGAAAACAGCAATTCTTTTTTTTGGCCTCACATGGTTAGGCAGCTGCTGAAATCTGTTCTAATAAAAAAGTGGGGGTCACCAGGATGGGTTTGCATTCTCCAAGAGCAAAAAGCAAAAGCAGCAACCTTTGGTAATTCCCCTTCTGGGACTCAATGGTATCTTTGAGAAACTTGAGGCAGAGCAGAGAAAGCCAAAGGAAGATGTACAAAATAAGCAGCATTGCAAACATGTCTAGGGAGACAACAGATTAAAATGCAGCAGGATTTCTAGGCTGCAGTGGTCTGTGGAGCTACTTCTGTCAGAAGGTATCCTGTCTCACTGTCTGGGTTGAGTTTTCTACATAGCTCCATGCTATAATTAGTCTGATAGCTGTGCACTTATTTTAATGAGTAGCAAAACAAGTGCTGGAGTTGCCTAAAGCTGGATTGGTGTGTCAGCCTATAAATTACTGTTCTGTTGCCTACACATCGGAGTTTTAAGTCCTGAAGACATTTCTCTGCAATTTGCTAATTATCCTAATTTTGATAATTTTATATGGCCACCTCTTTACCAAGGCTCAAAAAAAAGAAAAGCATTTAGCACCTCAACCATGCTTTTCAGTGTGTGAGTGCTGAGGGAACAAGTGGGTACTCAGCTGTTCATTTAGCTGTCTGCTCTGTAAAGAAATGGCAGACTCACAGAAATGCCTACACAGATGAAGATATAATTTTATTAAAGGAAGTGAATTCTCAATCTGTTCATCTTCCAGACATTTGATATTTTTTTCCTCATTATTTTTGGCGATGCCTGAGGAAAAGTGGCTTCTTCAAGCAGCCCTCTCTGGCAGTCCCTGCAGTCCAGTGACACAGCCCTGCTCCAGCAGCGAGACCCTGAACAAGGAGCTCAGGAATCTGCTCTTGTCCATCAAACCGTCGATGACCTTCACCCGCCCTTGCTTTCTGCAGTTCAAGCCCTCATCACTCTGGCACCCCCAGCACATATTTGGTCCCAGACTGAAGGAAGGATATGTGTCATGGGTATGACTGAGCCCCAAAGAGGGGTTTGAGAGAAGTTAGCACTGCGTTTCAGCTGTGGACATCTATTTAAAAAAGCCAACCCCAGCATGCCTCAGACACTTGTACTGTGACTTCCTATTTAAACCTTATCAGCTTTACCAGGATCCAAAATAGAAGACAGCAGCCTCACTAACACGGGCACCTTCGCACTCCGTGGTGTTGAGCTGTTACTCCATCACTGCCCAGGGGTCAGGCTGCAAGACCAAGTTTTCCAGTGAGCAAATCTAGACAGACTGCCTGCACCACTACCACTGTTACCTTGTCATCTGCTTTCCTCCTCTGACCTTCAGGGCCTCAAATATTTATAAAAAAAGGTCAGTAGCATTCTAGCACATCACTCTCTCTCTAGAGCAAAGAAAGAAAAGCACACCACTGAGCATGTATATCCAGAGTTAATGAGAGCTAATTCCCTCTTAATTTACACTTCACCACTCTCTTCCCTCATCAAAAAAAAAAAAATATCAAGGAACTGACATCCTGGTCTTGCCAATTCCTATTAAATTATCTGGAAGTTAATACCAGATTATCAGAGTGGCTCCATCTGGTCATATAAACCACACTGTCCAAGTTCTTGCCCTCTGGAAAACTCATCTGTTCATCCTGTGAGAAGAAAGGCAGCTCACCTCCCACAGCAGTGGTATGGTGCCTGGTGGAATGGTTTCGAACACTGGTGTACCTTAATAAACACCTACAGTCCCAATTCTCTGGCACTGGGTACCAGGGTGAGCTGTCAAACCCTGCCCAGCATCATAAAGTACAAGCAGAGCCACTTGTGACTGACAGTTTTTCAAGTCCTTTTCAATGTGTATCCAAGAATTGGAGACTCTCTTTGAGAAAACAGCTATTTGTAATTGCATTGCTTTCCTTTTACAATATTGTAGCATGGAAGTATGGATGCACAGTAGTTATAAAGCCAGCAAAAATCAAAGGTAGTTGCTCCATATCAGCAGGAGGAATACTTCTTCTCTGCTTAGTCATGAAGACTGCCCCTAAGATCACTGGAGAAAGGGCATGATCAGAATCATCTAAGACCAGGCATCTTCTCTGAGCTTGGATTGCAACTGGTATGCAAGTCATGACCTCATCCAGCTGAGAGGGAGTGACAGCAGCAGAATGAAGGGCAGTGAAAGGGAAGGCTTGCTCTACACCTTTCTGGTTTCCCACTAGACTAGATTTTCTAATCTTTCTTTGCAAAGCAAAGATTTAAAGATGTATCCCAAATCACATAATAGGTATATGAAGAAATCCCAACAGTTCCTGGTGCTCTCTGTAAGCACTTTAACTCTTCTACTAGTAATGGTAAAAAATCCCCATAGAATTGCAGATAATTGTTTGCTTTTCACACTGCACTTCAGTAAAGATTATTCATTGCCAAGGTTATTATGAACCAAACCAGTGTATTTAATTGTAAATTAGAAAAAAGGGTCATTTTCTGCAAAGGGCTTTGTAGCAACTTCTTATGTGTCCTTTCTCACACACAGATTGAGCTGCTACGTGCCTGTCTCTGTGAGCCTGGGGATAGTTAGCAAAATCCCCATGGCTGGCTGCTACTCAGGCACGGGAATGCAGGACATCTCTGTACATTCTGTGTGTTAGCTCAAAAGTAAGCCTAGGCGAGCTGTGATTTCAGTTTTTGACATGCATTATATCATCACGGGCTGAAACCCTTTTTCTTCTGTAATTATCCAAAAACTTGTTACTTTGAGATTTTATTTCAAGATCATGAATCTGAAAAATACTTTGCCATTAGTTTTTCTAAATAATTAAATATGGCAGGAATTATGTTGGAATTGGAAAATTCAGCCAATGAATTAAATAGAAGAAGCTGTCAAAATTATATTTACCTTAAAAAATAATTAATTGGCCATACGCACTGAAAAAAAATTGCTGGGAGCATAAATTCTTTCTTCATAGCTTGTATCTTCAGTCTACAACATCAAGCATAGAGGCAAAAAACCAAGCCACCTCCCCTGCCCTCTCCCAGCTTTCATTGCTATTTATTATAACAGACTATAAGAGAAACTACACTGAATGCCTGCGCACTTAGATTTTGTTGAAGGGATCTGGAGGACAAAGTTGATTCAAAACACTGAAGACAAATCTGCACAGAAATCTCTTAGAATCTCTCCAGATCAAACCCAGAAACACTCATGAATTCATTTTATCATTAGGTTTTGAATAACTGCATTTCTCACTCTCTCATTTCCGTCTTTTCTGGATATGGGCCAAAGTCTTCACCTGTAGTGAGAAGTCCAAATGTCCACGCCAGGCTTTACTCCTAGCTCCTTAGAAAACCTCAATGACCTAAACACTGGAAATTATCAATTTTCATCTAAATGTGTACTTTGAACTCTCATTTTGCATTGGTAATCTACCAGATTAGCATCAGACCATGCAGGATGAGCATTTTAATGAGTTTTACAGTCAAGCTGGGTAGCTTTCACAACAGGACATTATTGCCTATGAAACTGAGATTAACAAATGTTGCTATTGATGGTTAGTATCAAACCATCAACGATTTTGTCTCATTAAATCTCTTCTCTACAAAAGTTATAGAGGTCTTGAGAGCATAAATGAAAGCTAATTTTGAGTAAGAGGTGAAAAAATCAGAAGAAAATGCATAATTATATAAAGAAAATTATTTCCAAATTGTTGGTGGTTTCTAAGGAGTTTGCCAATTCCTCTTTAAATATTTCATCCTCTTCCTCTCCTATTTTAAGAGTAATCTAGAAGTCTCAGAGAAAACTTTTATAAGTTTGTAGAAACCTCACTTTTCACTTCAAGTCTGGAAGGAGATGGGCTTTCATTTAATATTTTTGTCATTTCTTTCTCTGGACGAAATAATGCCAAATATTCACTTTTGTACTAGTTTTGAAGTTCATCTGTGAATCGGTGCCTAGGAACACAAGAGAGGGGAAATTTGCCCTAAAGAAGTTCAACTGAGGTGTACAAAAACCAAAGATCAATTTAAACCTCTGAGATGACTATTTCAGAAGCAATATGTTTTGATACGAAAATGAGACCTTTATGACACCAAAGCTGATAAATTTGTTTGCTTGTTCTGTCATGGCCCTTCCAATTTTTCCAAATCTGATTTGTAAAACCAGTTTGTGTGTAGCCAAATGAACTTATTCCGATCACATTAGAAGAGCACAAGCGTGAGAGCTGAGCTGACATAATACATTCCTTTAAAATGACAAATAAAACTGCCTGACTGAAATTCTCAACTCACAGGGGGGGGAAAAAAAAAAAAAGAAAAAAAGAAAAAGGAAAGTTCTAAGGAGGCAATGATATCTGCAGCAGCACTTAAGTAAGGATGAACAAGTTCCAGTAGGAAAATAGAGGACCACTTCCTTTTCTAAAGAGAAACTAAATCAGAGTAATTTGCTTTGATGTTGATGGGAAATTACTGTATGCTTTGAAAAACTGGGACCTAATATGCTGCTATTCGACTGGAATCACAATGGTCTGAATGTGAGGAGAGAGGTGCATGTGAGAAGAGGGGATGGGCAGAGGGGTTCGTATTGACAAAGCCCAGACAGGGTTGCCCCCAGTGATGTAAAAAGGAAGTAAGGACAGCTGAATTTCAAACCAGTTACCAGCTGGATTTCATGGCTATTGTTTATAACACTTTGTAAAGATTATTTATTTAGTGTTAATTAAAAAATTCAGCTCCAAGGGGAAAAAAAGCAGATGTAAAATTAATGTCTCTATAGAGATTGAAGCGGTCCATTTGGAATTTCAAAGGCAGGAAATTCATGAAAACTACCATGTCAAGCATTCAGTAATATCAGCTACTTAGGGAAAAGGCTCAGTATCTCAGAGGCAGAGTCTGTCACTGATTGCTACTCATATTTAATGCTAAGTTATTCAACAATTCATGTCCATGCACTCAACAGGACTACCCAGTATGTGAGGTGCTATTATTGAAAACGTTCCTTTTATTACAACAGCGTATTGCTAAGTGCTATAGCTAAGCACACACTGTAGTATGGAGTGTACGCCTCACACTCAAAAGACAAAACTGTAGCCAACCTTAATACCTGGGGGGAGGGTGTGTGTGTGTGTGAATTTATAAAAGAACTGTAACCAGGCAATAATTAATAGACTGTAATACAAAATTGTTATTTTTATTAATAAACTATCAATTTGATCCCATCTGACAACCATGAATTATTGCTGGTTGATCAGTGAGGCCTACAGCTCCTCAGATGACAGAAGCAAAGCAGGACTGAATTTTGCCACAGAACAAAAGAACAGGGTGAAACCTTCTGTTAGTTTTGCTTTTCCCTCTATAATTAGCTAAAATAATTCTATAGCCTTTGTTGCCATTCTTCTCTGACCAGGTCACCTTATTTTAGTATATTTCACTTTCTAGCTTGCCTTTGAGTAGGAATATCATTCTGACCCTTATCACCCCTAAGAATGGGCCAAGAAAAAAAAAGCAATTTGCCCCATATTTGTTACTTCTCACAGTACAGCATGATGCAGAATACATAAGAAGTGCTGTCAGATGACGGATGCTTATAGCCCCTCTTCTCCTCAATGCATGACTTACCTTGGAATGGTCTTGGTGTCTCCTCCTACTTCCCTTCTTGAAGGAAGGAGAAGCATCTGTTAGAACTAAACCCGTATTTTACTGATTTAGTGGAAGCAGACTGTGATCCCTAAATTTCTTTTACCAAATCCTTTACATTACCTGTACCCTTCTTTACACTGACCTACCACTACCATGGAAACAAAATACCTTAAGTTTGACAGCATCACCTCCTCCCATTTCAACCCAGGTTTAATGACAAATGCATAGGCATTTTTAGCAGGACTGTCTACTTGCAACATTTAAAGAACCAGCTTTAGATACAAGCACAGAAAGAAAGGATAAATGAGCAAACAATAACTCCAATAAAATCCTTCACGTCAGAAGGTAAGTGCCTGGAAAACACACAGCTGACTCAGTGTCAGTCTGGAGGAGAGCTCAGTGGTGCTGCTAGATGGAAGAAAGCCTTTCAAGGGTAAACTGCAAGCCTGGAATTAGATTTTAACTGAATGTATCTGCCAGCCTGTGATTACAAACCACTGAACATTTTTCAATTGCCCAATCAACTGCACCCCAAAAATTTACCTAAATGAGCCAAAGTATAATTTCAGAGCATAAATAGGACTAGCCAACCTTGCCCACCCTTTTGTCACACTGGAGCAGAGCTCAGCAGAGGTACCAGCCTAATAATGTAAGAAGTTTAAGCGGTTTGGGTTAAACACTCTGTTGATAATGGAGGTGTGATCTACAGGATCAACTACCACTCTCAGGGTTGTTCCAAGCAGTGGGCAGCATGAGCTGGTAATTAAAGTTCCAGCTGATCCAGCTACTGAAGACAGTGCTGACTGTCCTAAACCAGGCAGATCCCAAGGCAGAATATGCTGGCTGTGGTTTCCTCCAGCCGTAACAAAGAGTCAGAGTCTCTGCATCTATACAGCAAGCTTTAGATTTGCAAACAAAGCAAGCTTTAGATTTGCAAACAAACACACAGCACTAACAATACATGAGACAGCCCTGAAGGGAAGAGCATGCACAAATGCCCCTGAAGTCTATGTGGAACTCCATTCCAGGAAGGAGGATGCATCTTTCCCTCTGTGCAGCTGCAAAAAACAAGCAACTGAATGCAACAAGCCTGTGGACTTAGCAGGTCATGAAAAAGTACTAAAAATATGTTCTATTTCTGATGAAAATTTTTCCTAAGGCAAACACCTTTTTGGAGCCATGGTGACACCCAGACACTCACAGATTTCTCAAATCACTGTGTGAGCACAAAGCCAGAGTTCCTGAAGAGCTTGCTCTCAGATTCTAACAAGACAAAAATGCAGGAGTCAGAGGCACAGAGGACTTGCCTAGAGTCAAAAAGGCACAAAATCATAGTGAAGAAAAACAACTCTGCTTCTCCTAAATTCCAGGCTAGTTCCCAATGTATGCAGTCCTAGGCACTGCACAAAATTCAAGCCATATGAAGGACAAGAATTGTAAAACCTGAGTCTAATGAAGATAAACCATGGCCAATACTGGAAAGAGGAAAATAGAGTGGATGTTCATGTCATAAACTCAATAGAGCCAAGAAAATCACAGAGAATCATATCTATTAGCACAAATAGATTAAATTGATGTATATTTGTACAACTCTTCTCCAAGAACAAGTACTTGAGCACATGCTGTAATGCAAACCAAATGGAAAGGCAAATTGTATGGAAAAAGCCTATAGAAAAAAAATAAATAAACACACACATGTTTATATGTATGTATATATAAAGGAATACTCTAGAGATGTCTCCTGGAAATCACTCTTGAACTATTCTTTCCAGGATAAGCTTCTTTGTGCTGAAGTCAAGACTTCAAAAAATCTATGCTGTGAAAAAAACAAACAAAGAACTCACCCATAATATTTGATATTATGGGTAATTGTGACTTTATTTTCAGTCCTTCACACTCCTGCCAGAGGATTGCATTGTGCTCCCAGCATTTATTCAATATCAAAATAGCTTAAAATGTCATTTAGCTGCTTATCCGAAATTGGGTGGAGTGCTCACCACATCTTTAAACTTAGCTTTCAAACATATGCAGAAGGAACCACTTGATTGCATGTACGGAAACTGGAATCCTAACATATAGTAGGAGACTGTACAACATGCTCAGCCATGGAGAACCAGTCTTTGTACTACAATTCAAGCAATTGCAGGAACCAGCTCTCTTTTCAGAACAAGACCAATGGTTATAAACAGTGTGGATTGGTGCTGTTTACAGCTGAGTCTCCTAAAACCACCGGTCCTTTGCAAGGTTTGCTATCAGTACTGCTGCAGGAAGGAGGAAGACCAAGAGACCAGATTAACTCTTTGTTCTGGTGGTTTATCATCAAGGTAATGCCATTGGCTTCTCCATTATGAGATACTGCAGATCTAAAATAAACCTTTCAGGATTATATTGGGAACACCAAATTTCTATCCTAAAGAATAAAATTGCTGATGAAGATGGTTACTAAAGGGCTGACCCTGCATTTCCCCAAGCTCTTCTTGGAGGATGGGAATGCAAGAATGGATCCCAAATATAATCAGTTATTTTTCAGTGATGGAAACTTTAAGTCCAATCTTAAAAAAAACCCAAAAAACAAAAACCAGAGAGAATCTGGTTTGGAAAAAATTCCTGTACCTCATCCCATGCCA